>JAVKLA010000047.1:16731840-16769183 GCA_034782735.1 Sagittarius serpentarius | reverse complement strand
GCCCCTCCAGCCTTCTTGCTGGCTGGGCATGAGAAGCTGAAAAGTCCTTGACTTAGTCTGAACACGACTTAGCAACACCTGAAACCATCAGGGTGTTATCAACATTCTTCTCATACTAATCCAAAACACAGCACTGTGGCAGCTACTAGGAAAATTAACTCTATCCCAGCTGAAACCAGGATAATGGTAAATCAAAAGATTTCTGCTACTGCTAGTCAAGTCACACTGAGATACTAAAAATTAAAATGACCGAAAAAAAAGAAGCAGTAAGTACAGCCACAACAAATTCTCCATAAAGGTAGTCTGTGGGGTCCTGGCAAGGGGGAGCTGAATCTCAGCACTTCTCACTGCTTAAAAGCAATGCCAGCTGCTGCCGTCAGACAATGCTGACTGAGCCTGGCGTTGCACTCAGCAGCCTCTGCTTGGACATGCCCTCCAAGGTCCTTACAAAATTTAAATGTTTTATTCTATCACCACTAGCTGATGACACAGAAAACTGACAAAATCCACTGACTAATACACTGATGACAGACTGCTGATGCACATCTCCACAAAATCTTCCCAGTAAAGAACCACATGCAGACAAACAAGTACAGAGGGCTCATATACCTCACAGTTGATGCTTACTCCCATTCTTTTTCCCAAACTTGCACCCTTCACCCCAGAAATAAACAGGACCCACACAATTATTAAAACCTGCCCATTCATATGCTTTATGCCACCCCTATTTCACCTCTCACAAACATCCATAGTTCCAACCCAGATATCTCAGATGATATCCATTCCCTTTTAAGGATGCAGAGAAATCAAGTGACAAGAGGAGACAGAAGCTACCACTGCTCACCCAGCTCCTCTGGGGGCAAGTAAGACCTGCAGCAACTTAAGAGAACATTTCTGACTTGTCAGTATTGTTGGGAAAGTTGGGATAAGGAGTTCACAGCAGCACTTTTGTTAGACATAGGCATATACCATCCTTCCCCACTCTTTTTTTTTTTTTGTAGAAGTATATAATGTTACACCGCCTTCGAGGTAGAAGGAAAGTATCAATGATGTTGCCCATCTTTTCCTTTTCTCTCCGCTGGCCTCCCAGGCCTCAGTTCCCTTTTAAAAAGAAGCCCAGGAGAAGTTTGTAAAAATTGCTCCTAATTCTCTTCTGACGTGAATATAAGTCACAAAGAATGAGAAGGTAGTCAAAGATTGTTAACAGGGAGAATGGGAAGCAGTCTTTGTGTCTCCTTCACCCCATGTTGCAAAGCAGCTATGGATGCTTTCTTTAAATCTCAAGGCATTAACACTGCTTCATAGCCATTCTGCCAGTTTCATTAATTGCATTTCTATTCCAATCATTTCATAAGCAGACTGTACTTATAATCTGGCTATTTATCCTAATGTTTGATGTTTCTGACTCACATAAATACATTATATTTGAATGCAGAGAAGTACTTTGCATGACAAATTTGAGATTTCTTCCGGAAACATTTGACTGAAATTTATTTTTGCTATCCATAGGGAATAAGCTTCTACATTATTTGATTGTTATTCACATTTTGGTAATCGTATTAGGAACCTCTACTAAGAAATGAAATGGCAATGTGCCTTTTTTTCCTCTAAGAGCAAACGTCTCCCTCCCCCTCCCAAAAGCACAGACCTTGAAAAAGCATTAGAAAATTAAAAAGCCAACGGAAATAAAATGATGTATCTATGTTTGAATATTCATTAAAAGACGACATTGCTTAGTCACTGCTCGCCATTTGGATGATGCACAGTGCTTGGGCAAGCTTAATGCAATAATGGGAATTCAGTCTGGTTTTTACGGGATGGGTATAGACTTTAGTGGACAGGTTCCTAACAGTGCTCAGCTGTCCTAATTGCATTAATATTGTTAGGCCATAAACCACTTTACATCATTTGATGATCTGACTTTATGTTGTAAATAAGACCACAGAGAAATAGTAACAGATTTCATTTCCGCGCTTTATTCAGATCTGTCTTGATATTCCTCATTCTATAGAGCAGCTGCTCTACCTACAATGCTTTATACTAAAAACCACATGCCTGAGTTGTTTACTGGAATTATTTGCCCTTGGCATTGTTTGCCCTTTGCTTCTGTGTTGTTATACTCTTCTCTCCCAGAGACTTCCTCTTGCAGTTCCCGCACTGGCAGAAAATTTACCACACTTTATCTCATTCTGTATAGCTATTATCAAACGTCATACGCACAAGAAAGGATGACATAAAAATATCTTTGGGCTACTAAAATCCATGAGACAAATTCATCTCTTGTTTCACCTCACAAATCGCAGTGATCTGTTAATTGTGTCCCCCACTGCTTTTAGATTTTGCGAGCATCAAATCACAGCAAGTTTTTTCTCTGCAATTTGCTGAAAAAAACAACAAAAACTACAACTAAACAAAAGATGCTGCCTCTACTCTTACCCTTTTTAACATCAGTTTTCTGATCTGAATACCTGATGTATTTCCTGCCACCTGAACATTTGGCAGCACTTGAGAATCTCCTTTGCTTTGTTAGACAGTCCCGCAACTCCCATTGATTGCATTTCCACCAACTAACTAGCAGGAAACCCTCATTTTCTGTACTTGGAAAAAAAAATGAACACAAAGTCATGGTGGAAATGGAAACCTAGAAGAACACATAGCCTCGCACCCCAAGCACAGCTACTCCGCTGAACCAGTTGTGCCTGCGCTCAGAGTGTGAAGAGGAGGTTGTTGAACTGCACAACACCATGGGCACCTTTCCCAGCTGTGACCTGGTGCCTCAGGCTCAGCCCCGTCACAGGACAGCATGTGGCAGACATAAGCCCCCACAAGACAACACGTCCCAGTAGTGTCTCACATACTGGAACAGAAATAAGTGGGAAGATTTGATATTTTTTGATTTATACAAATAAATCAGTGGGGGAGGAACATAATGCAAATAATCATTTTGTCCATGAGCTCAACACAGAACTGGCCAATCCAGCTCACTAAATACCAAATCTAATCAGGAGATCTGCACAAATAACTCCCATGTAATGCCACCCTGCAACTGGGTTTGCAGTGTAGGTATTTTAGCATATCGCTTTCCTTTTTGCCATTCTATAACTTTCTGTGCGGAATGCAGCCATTGGCCTGATCCTTTCATCCTCTGATTAGCTGGCAACAGACGCTGCTCCCCAGCTCTCTCCAACCACCACTCAGGAAGCCAGCCACATACCCTTCTCACAACCCTTTATGCTACACATATGCTTACAGCATGACTCGAGATCTTTCATGTTGGAGAGTGAAAAAATTTGGAGGCCTGTCAAAACCAGGACTTTGAAAATCATCCATTATATTTTAGCTTATTGAAGTGTAAAAGATAAAGCACAGCTGCAAATCACACATAATACTGTTACCCATATAGAAATGTTATTTTATAGGAGCAAAAATCTCAGAATGCAATGAAAAAGTTATTGTTTGTTCTAGAAAACTCATGAAGTTGCATCAAATCTTGCACACCTTAATGAAAATAGTTGCTCAAGTAACAGCAAGGCTGGTTCAACATTTTGCATTATCGGTGTATGACGGATGTGCAGAGCTATGTAGTTTGCTTAGCTGATTGCGCTGGCCTTGGCTGGGATAGAGTTAATTTTCTTCACAGTAGCTAGCATGGGGCTGTGTTTTGGATTTGTGCTGAAAACAGTGTTGATAACACAGGGATGCTTTAGTTACTGCTGAGCAGGGCTTACACAGAGCCAAGGGCTTTTTTCTGTTTCTCACCCCACCCCACCAGTGCGGAGGCTGGGGGGGCACAAGGAGCTGGGAGGGGACACAGCCGGGACAGCTGACCCCAACCGACCCAAGGGATATTCCAGACCATATGATGTCATGCTCAGCATATAGAGCTGGGGGAAGAAGAAAGAAGGGGGGAACATTTGGAGTGATGGTGTTTGTCTTCCCAAGTCACCGCTAGGCGTGATGGAGCCCGGCTTTCCTGGAGATGGCGGAACACCTGCCTGCTCGTGGAAAGTGGTGAATGAATTCCTTGTTTTGCTTTGCTTGCGTGAGCGGCTTTTGCTTTACCTATTAAACTGTCTTTATCTCAACCCATGTATTTTACTTTTTTTTCTGATTCTTCTCGCCACCCCACCGGGGCGGGCAGGAGGAGTGAGCAAGCAGCTGCGTGGTGTTTAGCTGCTGGCTGGGGTTAAACCATGACACTGATACCTCTTGAAAAGAGTAAAACTTCCTTCTAGATTTGTTATCAGTGTAATGTCCGGTAGCGCTAAAGATAGATAAGTGGCTTAATAATTTAATGAGAGTGCTTAACAGAAACATGTCAGCCCTTTTAACTGGGTAATTATTATCTTTGCATTACGTTTCTCACAATTAAACTAGCAGAATCCAAACATCCACATGAATCACACCAAGAAAAAGATATTCTTGAGTTTGAACTTCATTGTTTTCCTTAATAAATGGATGTACCCAGCAGTTCGACTGCCCAGATCAACAGTGCATGTTGGCTAGCTCAAGGCCCCCTCACTGATCTTTTGCACACACGGTAAATTAGTCAGTACAATAGCAGCTTGCAGCCCCAAAATCCTTCTAATGTTTTTATTCTTATTGAATCAAGTGGCATAGGAACAATTGGATTGTCCTCACAGTTTCTTTTGCTGTTTTTCCCCCCTTTCTTGAACACTGGTTTAATTCCCCTGGTGACTTGCTTCTAAGAATAGCAAAGGCCCTGTGGAACAGCAGGAACAGGAGGCACCATGGGAATACTTTAAACACGGCAAACACTGCAAAATCAAACATATGTGGGAAAACACACATTTTGTGTTCTGCTAAGCAGGGTTTTAAATCCACATGAGCATCCTTTTTTTTTTTTTTAGATAAGCAGAGACATGTCCCTAAAGGATGTCATTGATTATTTTAGTCTCTGTTCATGTGAACACTGTTTTGTGCTGCTGCTCATCGCTGAGCATCCCCCAATTCTGTGGACGTACTTGTGTGATAAGGTAATCAGGACTGCATTATGTATTTTAGATTATAAGAAACAACTGATTTATAGGGTGGCACTTGAGTATTTTCCACATTATTTTCCAAGACAGTCCATGCAGCCTCTGTTCTCCACCCACATCATCTCAATATTAAGTTACGGGAGATTTTATGTCTCAAATACCTACAGACCTGACTGATGTTTTTTAGATTATATCGATATGAAATTCAAGCCTCTGCTTAGCAGCTTCTGTCAGACTACACAACACACTGGCTATAGAAGAGGCTATCAGCCAGAAGTGGCAAACTCTGTAACTGTCACCCATAGACCTAACAAAGATTGTGAATTCGAGCATTCAGCCAGAGCATTTGATGATTTTTATTTACGGAGGTAGAGGCAGATGAAGCTTAGGTTAGTAGGTTGGCCTGCCAACTGCTAGAGCTCAGAAGTACGTACACTGACGACTCAGCCTCTAGGCATCAACTCTGGCCAAAATTTGGGGTGGATGTCTGGAAACAAAAATCTCTTAATCACTTAATCAGCAGATCTTGTGAACCAGAGCCTAAGTGAAATCTAACTGACTTCCATGTCCCTCTAGAAGATCATCTTATTTATCTCAAAATAAAAATAAAAAGTAGATATTCTCATACTAAATCAATAAAGACAGCGGAGAAGAAAGAAATGACAACAAAAAATCTAATGATATTTGTTCTAAATGAAATCAGGTTGAAAAAATAGTTGAAAACACCTCTATGAACAGAGATGATCCTAGTTTCCAAACAACAACAACAAACATGCCACTAATGTGAAGATGAAAAAGGGAAAAATAAGTGTAGGAAATTAAACATAGGTGCCTGGAAGCACTCTGAAAAGGCACTGGCCTGTTGCTTTCAGTCACTCACATAACACAATTTTTGGTATACTTGAGAAAATAACTTACACTTGGGCCCAGGCTCTCTACTACTTAGAAGCTGAATTTCATTGCTTAACATATAGTCACAAGAAGGAAAATAAACTACTGTTGTGATGATGGGATCTACACTGAAAAAGAAACCTTTCAAAACAGACATCCTCCTCTGTCCCAAAACCGGCTCAAACACAACACAACCATGTGCATCCAACATACCCTGTCACTCATCTCACTCATCTAGAATCAATTTGCTCCAATTTTTCTTTATACAGTCTGGAAAGAAAATCATACCACTCCACAGTGTTGCCAAAATTTATGAAAATTTATTTATATAGATAAAACCAGCTCAATAGTTCCGATCCCCAGCCCTGCCCTTTAATTTCTGGGACGTTCTTTTATGGTGTCAACTCCTAGACATGTCCAAGGAGTGAAACTAGATCAATTGTTAGGGGTGAGTACTCTGAAGATACTTCTCAAACCCACCTATAAATGGCAGCTTTTCAAACAACAGCTCCATGATCTTGGCCAAAGATTTAGGGGCAGGTTGTGTCAACTATCATACCTCCACTAACATCAATAAAATATGACAGTTTATACTGGGTGAGGACTCCCCACAGGATCATGAATATTGGTTGCCTTGCACAGGGCTGTAATTACTTAGGTCATTAGAAATGGGGTGTAGTATGCTGCCATGTCAGAAGTGTGGCATTTTCACCTTATTTTACGCTGACTTGGAACATCATGCCTGAAATATAGGATTGTGCTGCTAGACACTCAGGAGCGAACAGCTTTTTATTCCTTACAGGTTTTGCCAGTATGGTTATTGTAGCAAAATCCTTCTAACATAAAGAGGGTTTACATCAGCTCTTGTGATGATAGCTCAACCTAGTTTGTTTAGTGAAATAACTACATACAACTGGCAGACCTTCTGCCAACATTGCTCTACTGTAAAAAACAAAAGTCCCCTGACTGACATAGTTAGGCTGAGAAAATTTGTGTCAGTGATCTTACCTCCTAAATTCCTGATTTGTACTATTAATGATAAAATTCATTGAAAGTAGAAATCTGCTTATTCAATCCTTATTTTTTAAGAGACTATCAAATATTTTTCATGGACTGGATAACCCAAGAAGTTTTTATTACATCTCTGTATCCTCAGTTTAAACAGCTAAATCTATCTTTTATTCAAATACTACTTCAGGGCAGAATTTTTCCTGCTTAGAACCATTTTTTGTTGATACTTGTGAGAATATTGTTGACATTAGCCTAATACTTACAAAATAAATGGATTTTTATGACTGCCTTAAAATCTTATGAAGCATTCAGTAGGAAGGTAGCTAAAGTTTAAAGATAAAAAGAAAAAAGAAAAGAGAAAGGAGGAGCAGAGGAAAAACCTACAAAAATATTTTTCCAGCTGTCATAGAACTGCAACATTTGCAATTAAAGCAGCTCACAGATGGAGATCCTTTGCCCAGTGAAGGCTTCTTTTCATGGAAATTAGGATGTGGGTGAAAATGGGGGAATAGAGAATGTGATATGGGTAAGCAGATGTGTGGATCTTAAATCTGGAGTTTGGCCGAGATGCACACGTAGACCTGAAAGCATAACAGACCTGAAACGGCCATTAGAAATGCATATGAACCTAGAGTAAAATAAAATCAATACTTTTAAGAATATAGCACATGAACTGATCAAAATAGGTTCAGTGAACATTTACTTCAGAGAATAGTGACATTTTACTTGAATAAAAGGAATCTGAAAAATTTCACTGCTACAGCAGGCCCCTTACAAGAGGGACTCATCTCTTTTAAAATGATTCAACTGTCCCCTGAAAAACAAACATTAGAAGACAGGTGCTTTTAAAAATGTATTTTACCAGTAGCAATTGTGAGAAAAAATGCCCACTCCAGCTAGGTGGATGAGATGCTTCTTAGTGTCCTGAATCCACAGGTCACCCAAAACCGCAAAGACTGATTTTTAAATATTTAATGACCTTTTGCTGGGGGGATGTAATCACCTGTGTTCTTTCAGTTCTGCTCTTCCACCTCCGCAAGGCTACGTCCACCCCAAGGTACATGGGTGTCTCCAGGGAGGGCAGCGAGAAGAAGAGGCAGGGCTGCCAGGCGGACTCCCAGGGGCTCCTCCAGGGCCTGAGCCCAAGTGGCACTCGCTGGTACCTCCATCCGCGCAAGCACCAGGCATTTGCTCATTCCACCACGGACTGCCTCTAAGTGCTTCAACAGCAACTACACTAGCTAGCACAAAAGTGCTGAAATCATATCTAGACTGGCTCTATTGAGAGCCATTCAAAAGTCGGCAAAGGTGACAGCTGAGGCAGATGTTTATCAAAAAAATAAACTGCGAATGTGGAGCAAGCATTAGACATGAAACCAGTCACTGTAGGTGGAATAGCTCTTCTGATTATATCCTATAATTTCTTTCTTTCCATCCTATATTGACTGAAGCAAAATGAGTGGAGACTAACTACAATTATTATGTGATTTGCAATTAGTCCTGTTCATCTACAATGGATCATAAACTCCGTTAGTCTCTTCTTCTCTGACATGCACATCTCCACTGAAGTACTGTAGCAGTTCAACAGGAAGTAACTTTAGCGAGACAATCTGAAAATTTTATTTTGCCTTTATTAATCTTGTGTCTGTTGATACACTACTTAATGCTTCTTCCCAAATAATAGATTTAATGCTCCAGCACACCTAAGGGCTTCAAAGTACTCATTTGTATGTTAGCAGGTCTCCCTTCAGAGGTGTGAGAAAAGGCATTGTAGGACCCGAGGAAGAGAATGCTAATTAACATTTTGCCAGTAGGTGTCTCTGGTAAACACACTAAAGGGAACATAGTTTGAAACTTCAGCAAAATGCGAGCGGCAGTTTGCACCCTTTGGCTGACGAGTAGGGGTAGAACTAACTAGGTCACTAGCAATTTCTGAAGACTGTTCTTACATAGTCATGATAAAAATGGGGTTTGCTTAAAACGCAGTGACTCCCAAGTTAATTAAATATTAATTTTGTCTCCTGGTATTATCTCACTGAGTAAGAAGAATTCACAAGAGGCTAAGTTTATGTATTAATATTCTTGACAGATTTTATGAATGTAGAGTCTTTGGGGAAAAAGTATTTTTATCATTTAAATTCTAGCTTTTGTGAAAACAAGCAGTCCATTCCTACTTCCAACAGAGAACTTCCTTTACTTAGTATTTCTCCTCAAACTAAAAAATCAGTATGTGGAAGAATAAATTTTAGTTTTAGGCTGAAACAGTGCAGTACATGGTAGAATAATTATGCCCTGATGGATAACATTCAGAGGTTCTTACATTTTCTTTACATCTATATGTTATTTGGCAATGGTCTTATTTGCAAAAGCACAGCTTCTAAGCAAAGAAACTAATATTAGTTTTTTCATAATTGGCACTTGCCGTTAACATACAGCGTGATTTTCTGATTAATAATGAAAAAAAGACCTCAAAAAGCACAGATCAGCTGGAAAAGCATCTGCTTGAAACACACACACATAATTAGGAGAGAGCGTCAAACAGACTTGATTACATATTTCATGGGTATGTGTCAAAGAGTGTAAAGCATTTGACTTAACCCCAGGGTGACTTCAAGAGGATTTACTCTATCTAGGGTTTGTGATTAGCACCACATAATCTGGATCTGCTGAACAAGTAGAGTTTTACACAATATGCAAATTTCCTTTCGCTTTAATTTAGCTCCTTTGGATTTAGCATAAAATCTCTGTGTTGCATGAAGGGCTGAAACAGCTGGATCCAGTTAGCTAGGAAATTAAAACTGTAATAAATGAAATAAGGTAACCCTTGCCATGGTAGCCAGCATGCACTAGAATGGGACCATGAGATCTGCTGAAGGATGGCTGAAGTGCACGCCCCTAATGCCAGCCAGACCTTCTTCTGCGAATGCCAAAATGTTGATTCCTTCCCTAATCACAGTATGCTCTAGTTTTTCGTATAACTAAATTTATTTCACCACCTTGTCAAGGTTCATTTTCCAGGTGCATGTCAGCAAGAAAACTTCACGTATCAGTCAAGGAAATTAGTATCCACAAGGTAACATTTTATTTCCTTTTTAGTTTATTCAAGATGTGGCAAAAATTAATTAGCAATATATTACATTGTTTAAAATGTAATGGAATTAATTTCTGTGCAATTTTATTTTCCATTTCCCTTTCAGTTTTGGATTTTAGCTGGAAGTATACAGAGACAATTCTTGAGTATTTCTTATACAGGTTTTAAGAATACAACTGAACAAGATTTTTATTTTTCCCATTTTAGAAGGGTATTCCAAGAATGACAAGGACCCTAAACTAATCAATCCATTTAGGCATCAAAAAGTCTTTGGAAGGTCTGCACCCAAGTCTAAAAGCCCTCACTTCTGTTCTGCTTTGAAAAATACAGTACCACAGGAACTTGTATTTATCTCTTAGCAATGATAATGACAACTTTGTGGTGAAAATGCCAATCCCTTCAGATCTTAACTATATCTGACACAGAAAATGACCTAGGGAGAAAGGTATTACAGACATAAAGTACTTCTCCAAGACATCCTTGGGCCATGTGTAGGCAATGCAGGATCAGTATAGGAACCAGGGGATTAGAGTTTCATTACTCTTGACCGCTGTTAATATTCCTATAGCCTTTATTGAAGACTCGGGTCTTACACCCATTCTCTCTTGATGTAGGTGACAACAATTTCTCCCGCTTTATTTATTGAAAATGACAGACTTCACAATGCTATCTCAGGTAGAACTGGGAACAGATTCTGTATCTACAGTACAAAAGGTAGGCCCCTTCCATTAATTTAAACTTGACTTCCAAATACATTGTATGTGCTTGGCTGTACTTCCAGACAGTTGCACAAGACTGCCTCACCTACTTTCTCATTTTGTAATACTGATTCTTTAATTGTTTTAATTTCATCTACAGCCATTAGCATGTGTGTGCTTGGTTGAGCACGTCTTTCCTAGTAAATTAACCACAGTCCCAACAACGGCTTCTTTTGATGCAAAAGAACCAGCTGAGCTTTCCTTCCTCATAATCTGCTTTAACCAGTCATTTGAAAATGATCACGGACTTCTGAAGTCAGCTGTACATACACACTCTTTATGTAAGACATCTTTTTGACTGTTTTACCATACCAGGGACATTCTCACCCTGGAGACACAGAGTTTTTTGCCTTTGCAAAATAGTTTGTCTTCTGTGAGACTGTGAGCCTTCCCCTCTCAGAGAAAGCAACATCTACCTGAATAAGCTTGGATTTGAAGCATGAAATGTATGTTGCAAATCAGAAACCACTCATAGAGTAACAGACAGATGAGTGTTCCACAAACAGAAAACCTCAGGCTGAGCCTTCACGCTCCAGTAACTTCAGAACTGATTCCTGATCTATAATATGGAAGTGTAACTAGTAGGACACCCAATACTTGTGACTAATCTCTTCTTCATCTAGGGATTAAACTCGACACATAAAAAAAGATGGAAGAGGAAAGGCAGGCACAGGACACACTAACTGGCATACAAGAGACTCTGCTTCTGCCAACAGGTCAGGGTTAAGGCTTCTGTGGTGAGAAAGATGAGATTAGTGACTCTAGCATCCTTTCATGTGGAAACACATAAGGCCCCCCAAAACAAAATTGCCTCAAGTTTCTCCTTGTAGTCTTTAATATTTGGGATCTGCAATGTACACAGCCTTGCCAAAGGAAAAGTTCTCAGTAGCTGCAGATCTCAAGAGCTCAGTTATCACAGGACGAGTGAGAAGCCCGTCAGTGTTGGACACTGACATTCCCTGCCATTTCTTGCCTGGGAAAGCCACAGCCAATGCAAGAGCGCCTGCAGAGATCCCCCAGTTATGAGCGGCCCCAGATTCCTCTTTCCAGCAGTCTCCCAAGCATGAAAAGACTCTGCTGCAAATCTCTCCCCTGTAATAACACTGGATGCCATCAAATGCCTTCACTGCAGAAGTCTTGTTAACTCTTTTGTCTGAACACAGAACAATTATCTCTTGCTAAGAGTATATTTTGTCAGCTGTGCTGCACTTTTTCTTCATCAGCTCAGCTTATAATGAAGACATTTCCCCCTTATTTTAGTTCCTAAAAAGCATATTTTTCTCTCCAGCTGTATTATACAAAACCACCCAAGACATTTATGTGCAGTACTGCCTCTTCCTGTGTTATCTCTACAGGTCTGAGGAATGACTCTGACATTTTTGGTTCTTTCCTCGGTCTCTTCACAGATTAGGCAGTTTGTAAATGCAATCCACATCAATATTAGCAAATGTCTATTAAAAAACCCCCAAACATAAAAGCAGTTTTTATTTCCAGAAAGAAACCTTATATACAGATTAAACTTTGCAAAGGCAGCCTTGGCAGGATTTCTTCTGGCAACTCACTTTTTCAAAGCTTCTCAAATCATGCTCTAGCTGTTCTGCTCTGCTTTCAAGGGTACAAATGATGTCTAGTTTGCATTAGTCAAGTCACAAAAGAAAGCTAGGAAAACCTGGACTGATATAACATGCTAGCAGCAAGAGCTGTTAGCAGTAAATAAATAACTTTCTTTCTAGTTTGTTCTCTAAACCAAGTTCATTTTGGGACAGAAATTTAAAAACAGAAACAGTCACCTCACTGTCCATGAAAGGAGAAGACGGATTTTTGCCTTTTGACATGCCAGTAGTGTCATTATCTAGGAATCAGAATACCTTTGGATTTTAAGATCTTATGCACTCCCTTCACATTTAGAAGTCAAACTTTTCTTTCTGATGCCAGAAATTAAAATGCCTTCTTTTTAGTGTATCCATGTTTTCCTATTTTAGAGTGTGGATGGAGCATTTTCTCCCTACTGTCAACTTGTCAAACATTTTTTCTCAGACCTCCCCCCAACAACCCATAACTCTCTCTCAAGTACAGTTAGAGAAGGTGCTCATTATGAGCAGTGAGGTGAGGATATTAGTATAAATTGTCCAGGTTTCTTTTACATTAAAGTTCATCTTGTGGCAAATGGCTGGCATAGAGAAGGTAGAAATTTCATCAATGATTCATTCTCCCTCTTAAACCAAAGGAAGAATTTCCCCCCAAAATGAAGAATTTCGTAAACATTGGCCAAAATGTAACATCCACTTCCAGCACACCTATATATCACAAGCCAGAACACATGTATTAATGCCATCTTTAATCTAATGATTTTTAAAAGAAAACCCCCAAGTCCATTAAAATCATGGACAAAAGCAGCACCAAGGATGAAAGCCGTAAAATTCACAAGCATCACACCCGTGGTCCAAGTTTAGGTGACATGCCCAGATAATGGCATGATGAAGTCACAGACTTCACACATGAGAAGAAATCCCAGTAATCCCTGCTAATCTGACTGAGGAGAAAATTCTTTTCTGGCCCTGAACAGGATGACTTGCATAACCCTAAGTGTTTAAACACAACACACCTGAGAATCTGTGCAGTACCACTAAACACAGCCTGCCCAACATCCTGTCACTGGCTGCAACCAGTCCTTGATCTACCAGAGGATGGTGAAAATTATTACTGGGCAAAACACAACTGAAAAGTCCCAAAGACCAAGTTAAAAATCAAAGTTAGCCTCACCATTTAGCATCCTGCATTATATTTTGCTTTGGCTGTTATGAGGTATAATTGTCTTTATGAAAGCCAACATAACCTTTATTCTCCAACAACCAATCAAGCATCCAGTGAATTTAAAAATGACTTTCAATTCATCATCCTCAGGAGACTTAGTCTGTATTTTAAAATTTCTTCCAATGCGTATTATATTTTCTTGTGAAGAGAATAAATGTTTCCTGAACAGACATTATAATTAAAGTACTCCTTATAACATAATTGCAAATGATGTACCTTAGTTTCATTTGTAAAACTGATGAAAATTTACTAATAAAAATACATAACAGCTAAGGTTAAGTTTAAAAATCACAGATCATGAAATATGCCTTGTTGCTAAACGGAAGCTGAGATAGGTCAAGGATTTAGTCAGATGATATCAGACTGTTAAACAGATCTCTATTTTTCACAACGCCGCCTAAGCCTGAAACTCTGATTTACCTTCTGTTAGTGATCTTCCTCCCCATCTTCAGTAATTACACTGGTACAATCTAGCCACAGTACAGCCCAAAAGAACGCCAGCAGTGCTTTTATTACACAGAAGGACACAATTAATAACAACAATACTATGTTTATTTTGCTTGTTTCTACTCCAGGCTATTTCCAACACATAATGAGAATCACTGTGTTGGGAGAGAGCAAAGTGAGTACTCCAGGAGCTACAGCAAAGTGAGATTCAGAAGTGGTTCATATCTGACAGTGCATTCTGCCACTGAAAACTCTGACTGTTGAAGTGGAAGAAATATGCATAAAGTGGCTTAAAAAAAATCTGCAGCCCTTCTGGATTATGACGTGTTTCTGCAGCATGCAATGGTTTTGTTGTATACACACAAATGCCAATAATCTCTGTTCAAAAGGAATAGTGGAGCTCTGACAGAAATTAAATAACCTGCAAAACTCCAGGGTTCCCAGTGATGTGCAGGGGAGAAAAGGATGGTGAGAGGAAAATGGCAGTTGCAAAGCACTGAATCTCTTGTTGCATTGGTCATGCCAGGTACAGATATATTCCATGCCTATACAAACTGAAGAGCTGAACATTTGGAAAGGTAACAGACTGCTCTGGACAGCATGTATCGCTTTGTAGGCTGTGGTGCTACGCTGCAGGCCCCCGGGCAGCCTTGCTCTCACAGCCAGTGCAGAAGGGCCAACACAGACATGACGGGGCTGAGGAAGCTGGAGCGCTGCAGTCACCCTTCACTTAAGCTTCAAAAAGCAGGCACACAAAATGCATTTTATGATGGAAAACCCCAAATGTGACCATAGCTGTACCATGTTCTACTATCACCTTTGCCTGGTGCTTGTTTGATTTCTCTCCTGTATGATTAAATTCTAATAAAAAATCCACACCACCTGGAAATTTTTGTACTTACATGCACATACACGTAAGCATAATCACTAAGTTTTAGCATGAAGGGAGATGTTGAAAGTCCCTACTCATCTAGAACACAAGCTTAATTCATCTTGGGTCATGGATAATGGCGTAGGACTAGCCTGACTTGGCGGAAAATTCTTGGACCATGTAGTGATTAAAATCCTTTACAGAATTCAATTTCTTCTTCCACTGTGGATTCCTGTAAGTTACTCTCATCTCTTGTAGATGTGAAGAGGCAGTGCTGGTACTTCCGCTTTTCAGTGTGGCGCTCCATGATTTGACTACAGACCACCAAAGCACCTAGGCTATACCAGCAGTGCGTAAGTTTTAAAATTAAAATATTTGCCGAAACCATTTTTTATTTAATTTTTCAAATTTCTCCTTGGTGTAGGTTTCTTCTTGTTTACTCTTTCAGCCTACATTTTTCTCATCTTTCTTTATATTTCTACATTTTAGCACTGTGGAAAAAATATATTTTTAAATTGAAAATAGAAATATTCCTAAATTTTTATTTTTAATTTTTCATGAAAGGATTATAAGTGTGAAAATTTGAAGCTGCAGTCACATTTTTGGCATTTCTGGCACCTGAAAGGTCTCAACATACTATTTATTCATGCCTCTATTCTACCCTTTCATCCACTGATATCCACTTTATTCAGGTTCAGGGCTAAGTATTCCCCTCAGTCTAGTATTAAGAGATTTTTCAATTGTTTAGCTGCAATGGGTACCAATAGGGGGTTTAGAGGGAAGAGAAATGCAATGGAGGAGATGCTATCATCAACTCTACTGTTACGGCAGGCAATGCTCCTACACATTAAACCAAAGCAGTTAGCCCTCTTTACAAGGGAACGTGTTTGTTTAAGATGATTGCACATTTTTCAGAAGCATTATATACTACAAGAACATACACTAAAGGCTGGTTTCTGATCCCTGGTCTCCACGCAGAGCATCATAAAGCAAAACATCCTTATTTGTTGGGGCTCAGCCAGACTCCTATTGAAGTGGATGAAAATTCTGCTATTGATTTCCACATGCTCAAGACCTCAAGCATCTAACAGAATACTCCTCACAAAAGTCTTGCTCTGCAAGGAAGAAGAAACTAGAATCTGTCAGATAAATCCTGACAATAAACCTCCACAGACACTAGCTGAAATTATACCAGCCTGAAAAATACATAGTCAGTGTCTCTCTGGACTCAGACCTCTTTTACATCGTGATGCACTTTATACCTTCATGTAGGAAATCAAAGAGTGCACTGGAGAATGGAGGTTCAGACACTACACATTAACTATGTACACACCTGAGTATGAAACACATACTTCAGGAACATATTTTGTTAACCTGGCACACTCCACTTGTGGAAGCATGCCATGGTGCAAGCCTCCTCCACAGCTAGTGGCGCAAGTTTCCCTGGCCAGGTGTCATCTCCTGCACCTTTCAGGAGAATCACTGACCCACGGCAGCGATCACAGAGCGGTTGCGCATTTGGGGTGCGGAGCCAGACAAGCAGCAGGCTATCCTGGAGTCAACAAGGCACATGAGTGTCGCCCTTCACATCGAGCTTCTGGCTTGAAGATCAGCTCAAAGTTTTATTTGGGACTTTAGTGTTAGCTCCTTGTTAAGGGCTTCAAAGATACTCAAACAGTGGGAGCCACTCAGCTACTTTCTACCATTACTTTCCTATTGCATCTTTGTGAGTGTGAGGCAGACTAGATAACAGTCTGGATCCTTTTTTTTTTTCCCCAAACCAGGCTGGAATAATTCAATCTGTAAGACCTGAATAAACCAGTTACACTGAAGTCTGATCGTCACACTGATGAACATGGACAGTAAATCTAGAAAGGAAAATTAAGCTATAGCCATAGGAAATATGATCAGACTTGTGCCGAGTATAAATCTGGAACTTCACTTTTCAGTATCAGAGTTACGTTAACTGACCTGTGAGTTTTTCCAGAACATCAAATCCATGTTTCAGAGCAATGATATCAAGAAAAGAGACTGTGCCGTCTTCAAACCTAAAGAATGGAATAAATGAGCACAGTAAACAAATCATGCAGCTACAGTACAGACTTTAAATCTATTTTGAGAGTTATTATTTTATATTCAGTGAATCTAACTTGCAAAGTGGGAACTCCTCCCTTAGGGATTCATCTTCTAGTCCTGTGGTGTCCTGTAAAGCAAAAATATATTCTTCAAAGCTATAGAGGTTCATATAAACAGTTGCTTGCACATGGAAATTTATATTTTCCCCTGCATGGGCTACTTGTGGGTTTTGGATTTTTAAAGTAGCGGGTAACAGTTATGTCTTATGAACAAATGTCACAAGGTCCTTAGTTACCTTCTGACAGTGTTGGGAATAGGTGAGGAGACAGGTAGAGACTTTGTGTTTGCCCCTCCACTCTAAGTGATTACATCTAATACAGTTGAGTTAGAAGGCAAGAAGAGACCTTCCTTACCTGGAGCAAAGAGGAAGATCACTAACAAATCTCCCTCCACGTGCTCCTCCTAGAAATTAAAAATAACTAACCTATAACGAGCACTATACAAAGCTCGGGGAAAAGGTGCATCCCCTACCAACATCTTTTAAAGGAGATACCAAATGGAAACAAAAATACTGAATTTGATGAACTACTGCAGCCCTCCCCACAGTTCAGAAGGAGAAGGTGCAGCTCCAAGGTGCGGATGTATTCAGGAAGTGGTGCCCAAGAGCATTTCAAAGGGGCAGAAGGGACACTATATCAAGCACCACAATATGCTTTATTTAGGGTTTATGTGCACCGCAGTCCACAAGAAGTTTTAAGGAGTGATCATTCAGCTTGCTTCACCCCAAAGGGGAACGCAGAATAATACTGACAACTGATGAAGTCAAAACTGTACAAAACTCCCTACCATGTAAGGCTGAACCTTACATCTGTAGGGGTCACAGCAAGCCTCTAAGAAGGAGGGAGCTATCTCCAAAACCGTAACAGTTAATGCTGGAAATGAACCTACCAGCAACAACTCCAAATTTCATGATTCAAGTTTAAAATTAAACTCTGACCATGGGGATGAGACCTTTCCAGGGACCTGGTATTCCTTGAATGTAACTCAGAAATGTCTGATGATGTCCACATTGAAAAGTGAGATAAGAATGGTTTAATAACTAAAGTAAAAAGAAAATATAACAACAATAACAATAAGCTACAATAATAATGAAATAATACAACAACAACAATAATAATGATAATGATGATGATGACGATGAAGAAAAAGAATATAACAAAAAAAGAGAGGGAAATAAAACCCAAGAAAAGACAAGTGATGCACAATGCAATTGCTCGCCACCTGCTGACCGATGCCCGAGCAGCGATCCGTCCCTCCCAGCCAACTTCCCCCAGTTTATATACCGAGCATGATGCTCTATGGTATGGAATATCCCTTTGGTTACTTCGGGTCAGCTATCCTGGTCATGCTCCCTCCCAGCTTCTTGTGCACCTCCTTGCTCGCAGAGCATGGGAAACTGAAAAATCCTTGACTTTGGATAAGCGCTATTTAGCAACAACTAAAACATCAGTGTGTTATCAACATTATTCTCACACTACATCCAAACCGCACTGTACCAGCTACTAGGAAGAAAATTAAATCTACCCCAGCCAAAACCAGGACACTGGACAACATGGAGCACAACAGAGGCACTCTTGGGCAAAAAGACTTTACACACACACATAACAGACAAGAAAATAAGGCATTGCTTTTTTTTCTTGCTGGATGTATATCACTTTTCACAATGCATGTAAAAAGCTTTTGGTGCCACAATTAAGTACACATTGTGAAAAGGCTCAAAGGTTAAAAATGTCAGACTTGAAATGCTTTTTCTTTAATAAAATAAACCTCAACAGAATAGTGTACGTAATAGCACTCACTTCTACAGTGATTTTTCTTACTTATCTTCTATTCCATTTTTCTATAGTTACCAAATATTTTAAACACTGCAAGTGACACTGTCAGGTGAAGGACATACAAAGCTTCCAAAAACATTTGGTAAAGTTCCACACAAAAGAATAATGCAAGAGTATTGTGTATATACAGTAATATGTCCAGCTGGGACGAAAGAAGACAGAGGGAGCAAATAATTATAAACCAAGTGATAAGAGAAAAGTGGTGGTCTGCTACAAGGTTGAATGGCCCAAAAGATACCACTTATGCTCACATATTGCAACACAACAAGGCCAAAGAACTCTTCTAAGGAATTTCTGCATCTTGCCTAGTAATAATTAATAGCAAAATCTATTGCTCCTGAACTTCAGCGAAGAAACCTCGCTGGCTGTCAGTAACGAAACTGAAAGTGGCCACTTGTGATTTGAAGGAGACCTACCACCAGGAAAGTTTTCACAGAGACCTATGGACCAGTATCTGAGGGAAGCAATACTCTACCCAAAAGGCCAGAAAAATTAAGGGAGGGAGAGGAAGAAGGGATAAGGCAGAGGTTTACAGTGGTTTTGGAATGAAATGCAGAAAACCATTAAAAATTTGCCCTGGCTGCAGGAAATGTCACAGTGGTCCCACATGGCTGCCAAGGACAGATTACAGAAAGGATCTGTGAGGGGGAATTGACCTGCCCTGCTCAGTTACTGGCAATGGCCAGCAAAGCAAATAAAACACTGGGAACTAAAGACCAAAGCAGAGACACTGGCACTGAGCCCATCAAGAAGACAGCACAACCCTCAACAACCTTATCATTATCAGAGTGGAAAAGCACTTGAAAGGGCAACAAAGGTGCCAGCCCAGATCTTCAAAGGCCTCCAAATCTTATCTATAGAAAAAAGGGGAAGCAAAAATTGGATTTCTGTTCAGTAGACGTGATTATTAACTACGCAGACAACTGCAGTACATCCATTGCTAAGCAATAGTAGAGATGCATGAATGATGTTACTGTTCTAAGAGCTTAAAGATTTTTATGGAAATAGACCAGAGCTTAGGAATCTCTTTCTGTTCAGAAAAAAGAAAGCAAACACAATTGTGGGGTTTTGGTCAAGCATTATGCTCCAGAACAGCGTAACTGTTGTGGCAGTATATGCATCCTGAATTGTCCTGTCAGACCCACATTATTTATTCTTTCTGAATCACAAAGAAGTTGCCTGCTGGGAGCTCCATTTCAAGAACCAGAAGTCATAAAATAATTGAAAATAATGCAAAAAATATTTGCTCAAAGATACGGGCAAGTCTCTCTCTTCACAATTTAGATATGGACTGTTTTGCAACATTCCTCTCTTGTATTTTGTATATTCATATGGCCCCCTCTATTTCTACATTACCAGCTTTCCATTTCTGATAAAGAAAGCACTGACATTTCGTTATTCCTATAATATACATATTTACACTACTTTCAGTGCATTTGACTCTCACACATGTTCTTCAGATTTATTGAACACCTGATGTGCGATTTCATGTAAAAATTAACAGGAATCATCTACAAATTCTGATATTTAGCAAATCTATAAATTCTGATATTTAGCAAATTAAGCCTTAAGTGCTATAGCAATTTTACTTAGTACCATGGCAAAACATAATGCTATGAAGGGTAGCTACTCCCCTCTTGAGACACAAAGATCTCTCTCTCAGAATACCTAACTGTATTTAAGATTGAGAGCAAACACGCTCCTTGCATTGCAAAATATTGACTTCAATGGCTACTTTTCTGTTTGATGCAATGGATGCTTCAAATAAATTGTTTCCCCACTCAATGGCAGTTCCAGTGTTAGAATAATCAGTTTAGGATGAAGTTCATTTGAATTGTGGTGTAGAAGCCATTTCCTGAAGTAATAAAGGTTTTGCAGCTGATGGTGTAGAAAGGATACTTTCAAAGGCTAATACTGCAGAATGCCAACCCAAGAAACAACAAGCTTACCTCTCTTATCTAGTTCTTATTATAATTGATCCCACTTAATCACATTTGGGAAGAGCTCAATTTCTTAGCTGATTGTGTTTGGGAAAAGCTGATAGCACTTCACTTTAACCTGCTATCTGACAAACTGGTTAAACAGCTCGTGGCGTAACAAAAACCAGCGCAGCCTGCCTGAATCTTTCAAGGAGTTATGAAGCTGATGAGCTGCTCTTCTTTTCCAAGTCACACAAGACCTCTGCTTCTAGAAGCAGCAATTTTTCCTTCGAGTCATGAGAGAAAACTATTGCTTACAGAGAGACGTCCCATCTTTAGGATCTTCCTAGAGATGGAGATAGGCTAGTCTTTCTTTGCAGCCTTTTTCAGTTGATTGTTGTGACACTTCTCTGTTAGGCTTGTGCATACAAATGTTATTTTCTAAAGCCACCATCCCACACTTCAGGGCAACTGAAACAAGGAAGAAAACTGTGACATCTTTGGCAGTTTGAATTCGTCCTTACCCAAGTCACCTTTACATGGAAATAAGATGACAAGAGTCATGGCCTGGACAGATGTGATTGGAAATAAAGTGCTTAAGGGCTAAACAAACAACTCATGCTTAAAGAGAGGACTTATGAGTAAAATTGGGTGGAAGGCAAAAATACTACCCCAGAGCTGGCAAGCACCGACTTAAGTCACAAGTCCAAAAGGGCGCTCAAGACCAATCAGCCAATGTTGAAGTGGTGAAATATCTTGCATAACGTAAGATATTCTGTATATGGAAATTATACAAGGCACGGCTTTTAGGTATTTTGGGTGGGAGCACCTGCTTCTGCATTCTGGGAAGGTTGACTTGCTTAGCGGGCAGACGAGTGATTCAGCTGGTTTTTTTCAATTCATTTGCCCAAAGTAAGTCCAGACACAGAGCCACTCCACATGTGCAATTTCTGCCCAGAACACAGCCCAGAGCTTTGAAAATTTGATAAAAATGCCATCACAAGGTCAAAAATAATCCCGCTCATTTGAGAACATTGCTGAGCCAATGCAAAGTGCAGTGAAGGAACACCGTGGGGAACATCACTGACAGCCAGCTTTCACTCTCCTTTACACCGCAGTAATGACTCCATTTAGGTCAAATGAGCAGAAGTCATTCCTGAGTTTCTAAAGCAGGTAAAAGTGAAACCAAATCCACAGAGAAAGCATATTTCTTGAATAAGCTGCTTTTCTTTTCATTTCCTTTTTCTTTTTTTTCAAACACTCCTCAAGAGTGGAGCTGCCCTTTGAAGTGAGATGTTACACGAGTTCCTTTCATCTTTTCAATTCATTTATTTTCATCTAATTAAAAAGTACAACAATACAGAGAGGTTCTTGGTATGCATTTAAAAGTAGTTCATTCAGATCCTATTTTTCACCTCTTAGAGATTTTCCATATCACCTCCACATGAAACAACTCTCTTGGCAAATTTAATTTTTACACATTATACATTTTCTTGTTTATTCTAAATTGACATTTGCTGGAATTACAATAGCACCAAGGGTATACAGTGTCAAGCTTATGGCTGTAGGAACAGACTGTTTTCAGTCATATTCATGTTTTGGGTTAGTAACTGCCTTCTCTGATATTAGCAGAACAGCTCTTAATTGGTCTCACTGCTTTCCAACATCAAAAACCGACATTTGCAAAAGGAGCTGTATTTGTTTTGCTTTTCTTCAACTTAAAATACATCATTACTAGTCTATGAAACCTTTAGGGCCCTGTTCGGCTCTTTAGCACATCTATCAACTCCTCCTGAGACAAAGTTCTCGGGTACCTTTCCAGGCTGTTTGTGGCTCTCCTGAGGACACGCTCCCCTCAGTCTGGCTGTCTCCCACAGATGACACTCTTCATTTTTACCAATTTGCCAGTTGTCTGTATCAGTCACTTTCTTAACTGGGTGAAACCCTGGTTAAGACCAACAGCTGAATTTTAAGGCAGCATCACACAGGACCAAGCATTTATCTGTGGGCTTTTTGATCCTCGACTAGTAAAACCTGTGGAACAGGATCTGATCCCCAGACCACTAACCTCAAGCAGACACTCCCTTTGGACTAAGTATCTTTGTTTCACAGGATGGATGCCATTGAAGCAAGTAAATAAAATTAGGAGATAACCTGTTGTAACAGGGATGTATGCTATCATAAAACTATGCTATCATAATAATCCAATGTTTGTGTAACTGCCTGCACAGCAGTATGCTACAGTAAGCCAAGAATTTAAATGCTAGGAGGGCAGTAATAATTATAGAACTCTGAATAAGACACCTACTTTCACCACTTCAGCAACTCCTTTTTACCTCTGTTAGTGGCACATTACACTTTCATGAGAGATGATTGTTTCTCACACAATGAAAGGAGAATGCTTATCCAGTGCCCAAACAACTGCTACTTGTGGAGGAGAAAACTGAATGAATAAATCAATCCATTTTTATTTCTCAAATGTCCCTGTGCATCTCTCCCTTATGTGCAATTTGGTGAACTTCTAGTTGGTAACTTTGCTCACTATCTGTATCTAGAAAAATCTTCCCCTTTTGCACCAAAATATTAGCAATCCTTGAGTCTGTTACTCAAATTGGTCTGAATGACACATTTTGATTTTGCAGATTATCAGCTCCTCAGGGATCTGCTTTTCAGTAAAAATCGTACTTCTAACTATTATGCATCACAATTACTTTCAGCTGTATGCAATTTTTAAATAAAATTAAATTTCTCCTACTAATAACATTTTTACAACTAGTAGTTTACAATATATTTTAAAATAGTATTTATAAAAAAAGCTTTGCCAGTAAGCATTTAAATCACGCAACAAGGAATAAGTTACATCTCAGGGACAAGATACTCCCCTCACCAACCCCCACATGGATCCTCCAAAGTCAAAGAATAATAAAACTACTTTCTTTTTGCCCCACCAGAAGAGTCACTGTTCACAAAAAAACCCGCACCACATTTGTCACTGGCCAAAGGTTTGCTTCCAAACTCACAAAACAGGCCAATGTGGTTTCGTTGCATTCACGGGGCAGAGGGGGAGAAACAACATAACGTTTTCCTTTAAAATTCCACCATGTAAAGGGATATTTCCTTGGGGTCTGTTAAATTCAAGTCTTCAGGAACACGAGTTCTGCTGGTTAACTGGCCTCAAAGACTAATATGTTCAACTATCAGCTAGTTAGCTTGCAATTTATACTCATTGATCTTAACTTGTAACTTATTAATGTCAACAAGAACTCCATTAAGGTGCAATTCAGTGTGAGCAATTGCATTGCAAATGATTTCTGTATCTTGTCTGAGTATTTAACATTTGATACGCATTATTCTCCCATGATTAAATATCAATAATCCAAATGTTCACACCTCTGCTTCCCATGGGAAGGCAATATCCAGATGTAACCCCAAGTAATAGTTAAAGTGAGCAATTTGCAAAGTGTATTTGCATAAACTGTTCACTGATCAGTTATTAGTAATGAATCATTAATAAAAATTCAAAGCCCTTTCTTTGATTTTCTCTTTAAGAAGAAAGAAAGAATGAAAGACATTCTGGAGATAAATATTTCATAGGCAATAATCTGACCAGCTCTAATCATTTGTCCATGTTCAGTATAAACAGATTTGTTTATTTCCTCATGAAGATTGAGATGCAATCTTTCATCCTTAAACAGGTGCATTTGGGGATAAAGAATAACTTTGTAATGAACTGCTAAAGAAAAATCAATTTAAAATTTGGCAGACAAAAAAGGCTCCACTTGTATTTATTCTTAAAAATCCACACGTAAAAATACCAGCCTAATCATGTGTGCCAGTAAGGCAGACCCAGATCAATGACCTCAGATAATGTTAGCAGTAACTTATCCTCAGATAATAGAGAAAAATCCCTATGACTGCTTTCCAATGGGTGGCCTCCGTTCTACAGAAAGGTCTGTGCCTCAAAGCAGGGGTTACTGCAATGCATAAGTCTTATTTCCACTGCAGATAAAAGTGAATCCAGCAATACTTCTAAGCACTTTATTTCCTCAGCTGGGGGGGTGAAAAGACTTCTCTGATCCCATCCAGAAAGCTTCTTTCTCTAGAAATAAAAATTCTTTCTGGACCTAATTTTCAAAGGCCATGTAAACCCAAGATTAACAGAATTCATGGAGAGCTGTGAATGAAAACACGTTCTTCACTATTAAGGCTGTTGCGTTAAACCATTCTATGCTGAGCCACCATTTGTGGCAGGTTTACTCTTCCTTCATGGCAACCTGAAAACTACCGTAAAGGATTTCAAATGTTGGTACTATCAGTAAGACAGAGGCTCAAAATGTGCTCATGATCATGACGGATCTGGACAGGCTGGATCGATGGGCCAAGGCCAACTGTATGAGGTTCAACAAGTGCTGTGTCCTGCACTTGGGTCACAACAACCCCATGCAACACTACAGGCTTGGGGAAGAGTGGCTGGAAAGCTTCCTGGAGGAAAAGGACCTGGAAGTGTTGGTCGACAGCCGGCTGAATATGAGCCAGCAGTGTGCCCAGGTGGCCAAGAAGGCCAGTAGCATCCTGGCTTGTATCAGAAATAGTGTGGCCAGCAGGACTAGGGAAGTGATTGTCCCCCTGGACTCAGCACTGGTGAGGCTGCACCTCAAATACTGTGTTCAGTTTTGCGCTCCTCACTACAAGAAAGGCATTGAGGTGCTGGAGTGTGTCCAAAGAAGGGCAACGAACCTGGTGAAGTCTAGAGAACAAGTCTTGTGAGGAGTGGCTGAGGGAACTGAGGTTGTTTATTCTTGAGAAAAGGAGGCTCAGGAAAGGGAGTTGTAGTGAGGTGGGTATCAGTCTCTTTTCCCAGGTAACAAGTGATAGGACGAGAGGAAACGGCCTCAAGTTGCATCAGGGGAGGTTTAGATTGGATATTAGGAAAAATTTCTTCACTGAAAGGGTTGTCAAGCATTGGAACAGGCTGCCCAGGGAAGTGGTTGAGTCACCATCCCTGGTATTTAAAAGACATGTGGATGTGGTGCTTAGGGACCTGGTTTAGTGGCAGTGTTAGGTTTATGGTTGGATTCAATGATATTAAGGGTCTTTTCTGACCTAAATGATTCTATCCTGTAAGGGCTCAATTAAAATAGGAAACTTGCTGTATATCTATTAAGTGTCACAACGTTGCTGCAAAAACAATAGCAAGCCACAAAACACAATCCTCAAAAGTCTCCACATCTCCAGAGGCATCAAGAAACAGAATCTTACAGGACCCGAGAGGAGTGGCACAAAACCCAGCTGGTTCCTTACAAGGTCTGAGTCCAAAATCCAGTTGAATTTCACGAGGTTTCTGTGTTCATTGACAAACATTTCTGAAGTGTTTGCCACTTGTGAAGGGACAAAAGGAGAACAGGAATCTGTTTAAAGGAAGGCTGGCAAGAAACAGCATTTTCCAAGGCAACAGAGATGTCTCTTATTACTGTATGACCACTGTATGTGGTCATGCTTTAAAAAAATGCCATAGGAGAGGACTGAGAGACACCTCTCCCTCATTTGTGCGTGTATGCATGCATGCAAGAGGGCAAGAAGTTACAGAGCTCACTGATTCTAGGGCAAAATCCTGCTGATCTCATCCTAGGAAAAGCCTCATCTGCTTTCTTAGAAATAAGAGCTAATTCTCAGGGTTGATGGTTAAGACAGAAGCATGTAGGCATGTGGCTGGGAGGGGTGCTGGGAATACAGGCTTTCAGTAGAAAGCCTGCATTTGCCAAGTTCATGTTTAGAGTAGTGTGAGCCATCAGAGCTCCCCTCAGCTGCTAACAGGAAATAATTGTGACTGCAAGGTATCTGTTTGTAAATGCCCACTTCCAAATGTCTTTTGAAATTAATTGTTATCCTTAATATTTCACATGTGCTGCAAAGAAAAACATGATCCATATGCCATATAACTGGCATTCTACATAACCTTTAAGGTCCGATCACTAATTTATCCTTACAGCCCCTCTGCCACCCAAGTAAACATTATTATTTCTCTTACCAGATAGATAATAAGACACAGGAGTTCTAGACCACAATAAAGCAGCATAGCTTTTAACCATTTTACCTCAACAGAGTCAGCGTAGCCCAACTGAACTTTCCCACCCACATATGGGTTTATGCTTTTGAAATTATGTGAAGTGGCCACATTGCCAGTACTTCAAAATGTAACCAGGAATCATGGAATTTCTGTCACATGTATCCTGATGGTGTTTTTCAGTTACTCAGCACAGATGACTGAGTTAACACAACTGGAAAATACGTGTTTCTTGCTATAGGGCCAGAGATTACAAGCCTAGAGGTTACAGACCATTCAGGGAGTCTGGATGAAAAGAACCCTGTAGGTGTCTGGCCAGTGGAGTTTGTGTCTTCCTGTGCAGTTCAGTGTTGCCTGTCACAACATCCTCTGTGAACAGAGGAAGCAGTTAAAATGCATTTAAAAATGCAGAGAAATACAACTGTAAAGCTGGTGTGGGTTGATTGCTGCCAGCAGCTAAGCCCCTATACAGGCTAACCCTAACTTCATGCTGGGCAGACCCAGTGCAAAAGAAAGGATGGAAAATGCAGTGAAGAAAGAGAAGATACGAAAAGATGGTAATAGTAGTAGTTATTAACTCGAACTCATCCTCAAAGAGCTTGATAAGTTAATATGTGACTGAGAAACTACTCCACTATGTGCATATATTTCAGCAAAATACACCCACAGATCTGTACACTCACAAATATACATTCTGTATGCACACACAGGGGTGTGTGGGTAACAGACACAGACACAGAAACACATCATGCACGTGTGAACATCTCACTTCCGTTTTAGCACCAGGATGTATGAACAGAGCTATTCTCCCATTCTATCCTGTGTGAACACTGGTGGAGTTGCAGAAAAAATATCTTTGAGTAAGCCCTGTGGCACAACCATGCATTAATGCAAGTAAAAATCCATGGGAGCCTTACCTCAAACTCCTGAATTATGGTAGCCAGCTGGGAATATTTAAGGCAGGTTTCATCTAGCAAAGCCAAATTCCTATCGAACTGCATAATGTATGCTGTGTGGTGATTCAGCCTTGATTTTCTGGAGAGAAAAACATCAGCAACTTTCTGGTGTTCCTCCCTAAGGCCACAGAAAGAAAAGAAGCAGCAAACAAATAAATAAATAAAAAATAAAGAAGAGCCATAGTTCTTTCTCATTGTATTAGACCCACAGTGGCTAAGGACATTGTGCAGCTAAAACCTAGGTTAAATGGCAGGAAAGAGGGAGTGCTTCACTGACATACTGGACAACAAAATGGGCTGCTGTAGAATGGGCACCATGAGGGGCTGATCCTTCGGCTGTGCCTTTGCCATGGCAGCACTGTGTGTCCGTAGTGGGTACAATGTCTCCTTTCTGGACACAGCTTCTGCTTCTCTAAACAGACCTTCCAGCTGCTGCAGTGCTTTGAGCACTGGTTGTGGGGCATAATATAACATCTTCAGTTGTAATATCTTATCTTCAGCTCTCCTTCATTGCCCCCTTCTCAGCACTGCCCCACCATCATCTGTCTCAGCACCCAGTTGCACAGTATTGAAATATTTATGAAGCATGTACAGGGACAGAACAGGACAAAATCTGAGATTGCAAAAGAGTAATCATAGTTAGGAGAGGAACATGAGTTCCTGGGGATGTCAGAGCAACAGAGTGTCTGGGGCAGTGCAGGCACAGGGAAGGACTTACTGGAAGGTTCAAGGGTGGTGCTGACCTGGGAACCTGTATGAGCACAGCCATATGCCATGTGTCATTCTGTTGTGTTGGCAGCATTTGCAATACAGCCCTCTTTTTTCACCAGTGCCACAGAGTAGTTCTGGACAGAATTTTAGGGCATTTCCAGTTGCATCCCTTTTGTCTGAGGGAACAGGCAGCCTGCTGTTAGAGCAGGGCTGTGACTTCTTTAGGACACAAGTCATTTTAGATCCCAGCTGGAAACACCACTTCTGTTTGTGTTATGAGTGTATAAGTCATTGATGAAATTTTTTAAGTCTTTCTGCCATTTGTAACAGTCCCTTGGTGGACATGAACCAATATACAGCTCCCTTTGGCCTTTTCTTTCCTTGATGTGTGCTTTGACTTGAAAGTGCTGGGCTGACAAGGAGAGCTGTGCCCTGCATTTAGGATTGTTACTGAAAAGTTGTCCTGATCTAATTGACTTCCTTAACTGCTCAGGGGCAGTGCTGGGATAGGATCAGCCACCGTCAGTGACCACTGCCTCCTGGAGTCCAGCAGGGTGGAGATGTGGGGCTGCATGGTCCATCATAAGCTGTCAGAGCCAGAGTAGTTCAGTCTAGGACAGGGCTGTGCTGGCTGCTGTTGGTTTAGTCAGCTTGGGTCTGCAGAGGTAATTTCTCTTAGACATTCTTATTCCAGCAGTTTGATAGACTTGGGCCTGGCAGCCTGGCTTAGGTCAGAGGTCTCCTTAACTGAATGAATTTTGGAGCTTTGTCTGTCCTAGGCATGGTCTTATTCTCTCATGGAAAGATTTCTCCCTGTAAGGATGTTTGGCTTAGGTGGAGTCCCTCAGCAGGCTGACAGTGTCAGTTTGGCTTGGAAGCCTAGCCTGTGCAGAGCCCTGCCTTAGTGCTGGGAGTGAGGGGGTGTCCCTTATCTGAGAGGTACGCAGTGGCTATATAGATTTCTGTAAGCAGATGATCTTCTTTAGGACCAATTCTGATATCTGCTGTTCCTGCCTCCCATGGCATGAGTCTGTGATTTTCAGGCCATGAGTGTGAAGCTGCTTGGTGATGACTATGAACTGTCATCAGAGGATAGTGCATATGAAGCAGGCTGTCCTCACACTGTCTGACAGCGCTGTTTCAGAGTCATGGGCTGAGCACTGCACAAATGTTTCAGTATTTGGTTTTTTAGCCTGACATCATTTACTTCCTGCCTGCCTGTATGCAAAATCTGCCAAAGTAGTTCAGGTTCTACTCCTTTCAGCTGTGCTGGAATCCCAGCCTCCCTGCTAGTGGGGTCAAGGAAACACTGATGAGTTCACCCACCTGCTGTGAAGGGTATGTTAAGGCTATTAAACCATACCATTCTGTACTTACCATTTAAGGACTCTTTCTTCCAGTTCTCCCAGGATGTCTTGGTGTAATTCATAAATTTCAGGGAGTTCACTTAAGCCCTGTTTGAGTTTAACTTCTTCCTGTTCATTTTCATCTTCTCCAAGCACTTTCAAGATACCTTCATAGAAGTCCTGTGAACAACAGTACTGAAATTAGGCAAACAGACTTAAAGTCTCTTTTCTGAAATTATCATTACAATTTCTTGACTCCTAAACTATGCTTTAGTCATAGCATATGTTTTCTTCCATCCATTAGTTAACACACATTTTCAGCTGAATTCCACAATGCTGTCAACCCAAAATTGAACATTTCACCTGACCAAGCCATCAGACCCTTATGCATACAATGAGTTTGGTATCTTTTTATTTACCTTGCCTTTTTTTCCTGCTTTTCTGGGTGTAGCTGGTCTCATTTTTATAGTGTTTCTTAACCAGAAACAGAATTTTTAAAAATGAAGGATAAGGGTCTCCCATCACTTCATTGGGTCCAACAGCTTGAAGTGAAAAACATCAATGTCTACATGTCTTGTGCTAAAATTTGCAATACTTGTCTCCAAATCTGAACTTAAAGAGAGGAAGAAGCTATAAATTTAAGCTATGGAACAAATAATTTTCCCCATGAAACCTAACTGAGACCTTTTTTCCTCATCCTAGAAATGGTTTTGATCCCGAAGTGGTTTATGAAGTATGTGGGTACAGGAGTAATTTCATCTATATTAAAATGTAGGCAGCTCTGGTATATAACAGGGCACCTGTTTAAGAGTGCATAGCAAAACGTTTCCCCAGCTTTGACTCGGAAGGGAGGAATAAGGCCTCCATCTCAGACTGCAGTGATAATTTGTATTAGATCCCCGGGTATTAGAAAATCATCCCAACAGCAGCCAGCAAATATTTTGTGTGCAAAACATTGCTTAAAGTCTCCTTTATCCAGAGCTCTGGATGCTGAAATGTTTTCAGGACAAAGCCTGACTCCTACAAAATCCATCTATTCTGCTTCAGACTTGTAAGGGAGCCTTTGCTGGCACCTGGATACACTCGAGAGACTTTAGCCCCTGTGGTGCCCTGGCCCTTTCCAGGTTCCTAGCAGCCACTGTTTCCCCTGCCTGCTGCTGCCAGACACATCCCCTCTTCACAGGCAGGGGCTAGAGAAGCTCAGGCACTTAAACCTGCCTGGGCTTTGTGGAGATCTGTCCTGGTTTCAGCTGGGATAGAATTAATTTTCTTTCTAGTATCTGATACAGTGTTATGTTTTGGATTCAGTATGAGAAGAATGTGGGTAACACACTGATGTTTCCAGTTGTTGCTACTTTATACCAAGTCAAGTATTTTTCAGCTTCTCATGTCCAGCCAGAAGGAAGGCTGGAGGGGCACAAGAAGTTGGGAGGGGACACAGCCAGGACAGCTGACCCAAACTGGCCAAAGAGGTATTCCATACCATGGGACGTCACGTCCAGTATGTAAACTGGGGGAGTTGACTGGGGAAGAATCGCTGCTTGGGAACTAACTGGGCATTGGTTGGCAAGTGGTAAGCAATTGCATTGTGCATCACTTGTTTTGTGTATTCCAATTCTTTTATTATTATTGTCATTTTATTATCATTATTACTTTCTTTCTTTCTGTCCTATTAAACTGTCTTTACCTCAACCCACGAGTTTTACTTTTTTTTTCCTGATTCTCTCCCCAATCCCACTGCTGGGGGAAGTGAGCAAGCAGCTGCATAGAGCTTAGTTACTGGCTGGGGTTAAACCATGACTAGGTCTGAATGCAAACTGTGGCAATGGGGTGCAAGGCAAAGCACAGCACACCAAGGCAGGAAAGCTGATGCTGTGCAGAGGTATAACTAACACCTTGCTGCAAGTGGCATGAGGCAGGTTCCTACCCGGGGATTCTGGCTGCTTTTGCCAGGAGCTAGGGCACTGTAACTAGATGGTTTATCTTCATAGCAGTATCTCGTGTTCAAAAGTAGCAGCCTTCATTCAATAAAATTAAAAGGGTGTGATTTCAGCACCTGCTTCTTCAGTATTGCTACAAAGTACAAGTAATTGGAAAGTGTTAGCATAGCATTCAGTGTTTGCCTGAGGATGTCCTGCAGAACTGTTACAGGTTTAATTCTCCTCTGTATTCCCTGTAAGGAGATGACTGTGTGTTTCTCCATCAGGGTCAGGTTAGGCTCTTACTGTTGAATTTCCTATTTCTGCTAGTCAGGTCCTCATGGGCAAAGTATCTCAATCTCAGTTTTTCTATGAAAATAAGCAAACAATTAGAAACTTAAGTGCATCCCAGTTTGTGATGAGAGCAGAAACTGAGCATTCATATACAATTGCTTAGAAACTAATTCTGCAAGTGCCTTTTCCAATCTTTTTCTCCATCCCAATAAGCCATGACTTGCATGGAGTTTTTATTGCACAAGATGAGGAAAAAAGGGGTGACAGTGGAAACCACAGTAAATAATCAAAACAACCGCTTAGTAGAGAGCCACATTAACTGTGAGGTTTGAAAGCTCCTGGTGACTCGTTTTGGTGCAGCAGTTGCAGACTAGGAGATTCAAAGCTTCCTTCCTTATAAAAATACTGTCTGTCCTTATCTGACCTTCCTTTCTTTTTTGTGTTTGAAGGTAAGGCTAGGGGATTGCAGCATTCTCTGCATGCCTACACATGCAGATTTTTTCCAGTAAGTACCTGAAATCAGGTATTGTTTTTAAATTCAGCATTAAAAATACTTGAATGGAGGCTTTGTAGCTGAATATACTTACATTCACTGACTTTGAAGCCAGGAGGGACCATATTGATATGATATGATATGATATGATATGATATGATCCAGTGTCATCTGGTCAGTAGTCCAGACCGCAAGACTCACTAGAATATAGCATCACTAGGAAAACAACCAACTTTGATTTAAGACAGAATCTACCACATGTTGTGGATATGCTAACACTGCATCCTGAGGCAAAACACAAGTCCCAAAAGGGGCTTTTGGTGATCTCGTGAAGGGTCAGGTAGCTCATAACCACATACAAAGCAGAGCTGCTGTTAAAGCCCTGGTTGCATCCTGTCAGACTAAGGCCATCACACCAGGAGTTGTTCTGCCAGCAGGTTCGTGCTGAGCTCTGCTTCAGCCCAAGATCTAGTGTAAAGGAAGGCTTTAGTGTCTGACCAGTCTGGCCAGATCCATGCTGTGAATGTATTTTTTCACATGCTACTCTGGAAACAGTGAGTTATTATTAAAACCAATGTTTTTTCAAAAATACATAAAAAACATTCTCTCTCTGCCCATAAAAGGCAATCTATCAGAAAAAAAAGGCAGCTGCTTTAACAATTGCTGAGAAGGTGATTCTGCTGGATGAGTTAATAGAAATGGCAGCTAGCATTTTCCACTCAGAGACCATTTCCTGGCCTCCTACCCCACTGTATATGATGTGGCCAAATGTGCTGTGAAAGGAAGCAGGGGCTTGATAAAAAGAAACCTCTAAGGTTGCACAGCTCATTGAAAGATGCCAAGCTGTTTCTATGTGGCCCTGAACCAGGATGGGATAGGTTGAGTATCTTCCTCTGTCCGGATCTAGTGATCATGATCTAGCGATCTAGTGTTCCCTGAGCTTTTACGGACAATCTTATGAACTTCCCTGGGCTGTACTGGGATTTACGACAGCACTTCTTAGATTCTGGCTTCTGTCTAGTTAAGTTTTATAAATACATCGAGTAATTAAGGAGGAGTCTGAAAGAACTGATTTCCATGAAACTTGCTATGTCTAGGTAATGAGCAATTCAACAGAGTATGTTTCACTGGGGATCTGTATTTTACATTAGATAGTCCACTTTAGTTTGATTAAATCAAGGTAGCTGTATTGATTTCAGCATGCTGGGGATCTGGTTGGTATGACTGTGGTCCTGCTGAAAGGTTCTCATAAGGAGCAGGAGAGCTTCTGAGCAAAGAACTTCAGAATTCCTCTCTTCTCACCAGCAGGAATTGACTCCAGGCAAAAGCCTGGAGTTTTTAGTCACCTCAGATTCATTCCTGGCTTTTCTGTTGTAACACTGTCAACTGCAATGTACACGCTGGCTCACTATGAACTGGAATGACTGGAATATCTAATAGATACTAGCCAAAAGGAAAGTCACACATACACTATGTTTTTTTAGCTACTATGGCAGATGAAGGATTAGTTTTCTGAAAAGCCACTAGAACTAGGTAAAAAACCATCATTATGTCAATTTTCTTTTTGACTAACTATATCCTGGATAAAACAAGATCATAAAAATTTCTGAGAGAGTATTATTGTGTTTCCTAATTATCTAGGTCTGATTTCCACAACATGTCCTGCCCCAGTACCACAAATAATCCCAGTGTTGTGCTATTCCAGCTCCCATTTTTTTCCGGTGTGTGTGAGCGAGCCTATCTAACTACATATTTCAGCCAGCGTACACTCCAGAGGTTTCCAACCAACTAAGCCAGTCAATCCATCTTCTGGATGCTTTTCCTAACTCAAAGGAATCTGCAAACTTTCAAAGTCCTCAGTCATCGTAATTAATCCAGACTGGGGAAAGGGAAAGAATCCAAAGGGTTCTTTGAGCTTATTGTGCCTGGGGAAGTGAATAGCTGTAGTAAGTTCACTACTGATGTGCTTAAGTAACCTATTATGTTACAGAAATGTCATCTTTTCCAAATTAACATCGAACAGCTCTGTATCTGTCCACTTTCCTCCATAGCTGAGCAACAAGGTTAACACTCCTTTCCCACAGCATCTCAGTGGATTTAATTAGTCATTAATTGCCTGCCCCTTTGATGATAACGAATTCTCAGGCAAATTATTTAATTCCAGTTGCCTGGATATGCCTGGATAGCCTGCTTCCTAACAATTAATAAAAAACCTGCAGCATAACAGTAATCACTATAAACATCCATTAAAAAAAATAATTATGTCACTATTGAAAATGCTGAGTGCCTGGGAAGCCATTAATCAAATGCAAAGTGCTTTTGCAGTCTCACTAACTCTAATCAGTTATGGCACCTGAAGGTCTCCATGTCTGTCACCCAAGCCCCATGTCTAAACGCAGAAGGTACCAAACACTGAGTCCATATAACTCCCTGCTGGGTCAAAAATTTCTTAGAACAGCAGCATGAACTGAAATTGTTCAGTTCAAGGCTCTGGCATGATGGCCACAGAGCTCAGTCTCATCCAGGGGTATACGAGCCTACAGATCTCACTCCTGTCTTATGCCTATACCTGCACCAGTGTTTGTGTGTGCATGTGAAAGCATAGCCCAAGCTGGCTAGGTGACAGAGAAGGTTAGCAACTGTGCTATAAAAATACGTTTTTGAAACAAACCTTTTCATTACATTTTGGGCACCCATAAATAAGCCCTTTGCAGCCATCCAATGGCTAAATCCCTAACATCCCTGAAATAAACCCTACAAATAATTAAACAAAGAGGATGAAAACCCACAGACACAAAGGTTGGTTGGGGTTTTTTTTCTTCTTTTGTTTGTGCACATCACTAACACACACAACTTAAATTTTTTTCCCCAAGAATGCCTCTGAAGAACTTCTGTTCTCTGCTTGAAATGGGGACTGTAACCTGGACCCTGTTATAAGGGCATGAGACAAGGAGGAACGTGGGGTTAGTTTCCGCAAGGTCTTACGGTTTATGTGGAGCACTGCCTAACTGTCACATGCTTGGCTCTTGGAGTAGAATCTGATACCCTCTGTGAAGTGATAAGGCTCACTGTAGGGCGCTGGGGTATGAGATGCTTTAGAGATGCTGGCAGTGCCTGCTAATGCTAAGAGGAAACAGTGATTACAGGAGAGATTTGGAAAAAAAAGATTTAGGTACCTGGCTCAGGGCTACAGAAAGGTAGCCCTATTTACCTGGGACCAGCAACCTGGAAACCTTTGTAGCAGGTAGTTCTCTCTAGGTACTCTTTCAAAGGAGTCACCAATGCCAGCAACCAGAGGTTTTTGGTGAAGCACTTAGCAAGGAAGTTCTCTGCAGGATTCAACAACTACGTGAAATGTGATATTCTAATCCAAAGGCAAAAGGGGTAGTTAATGGGACAAGAGTTAGTTCTGGGTTTTGCTTCCAGGATTTTGTGAGCAGATGCAGAAACAGTGAGGTTGTGTATTAACTCTTTCCAATAATGGGTCTGAATATGCTTTGGAGTCCAGCTGCAAAAATCAATCGTAGCAATCCTGCATGCTTATCAACAGCTATTTTGCAAGATGGATACATCCGATACATATCGTGGTCCTTTCTGCATTTCAGCCCTGCTGCCAGTTAGCCTTCATTAGCCTGAGAACATTTAACCTTGCAGGAGCCTAGTGAAAGAAGGAAAACTAATCTCTTGGCAGCTAAACCACTGCTTCAGGCAAGTAGTTTGCCCAGGAAGAAAAACTGCCTGTATATATATATATATATGTATTTGCTATGTTGGGTGACTTCTCTTCTTTAACTTCTACTTGAAATTACCAGGGTACAGTAATTCAATCTGGATCCAGAATATGTTTGCTTTTTCTGTGTATAACAGAATAGGCCAAGTTAGATCAGTTCATCCAATAGCCTGTGGATCCCTGGGGAATCAGGGACTACTGCAACCAGTCTAGGAGGGGTGGTAAGGAAATGATAGGACTGAAATCAGTCTCTACCTTCACGGGAAAAAGCTGATGGTTCTGCCACCTGCAGTAGGCTGAAAGTAACTATGTAGATTAGAAAAGTGAGTAGACTGGAGGAGAGAAAATCAAGATTTTGACTTAAAGGTGTAGCTAAACAGATAGGTTTCTTTGAAAGAAAACCTTTTAAAATTGGTCAAGAAATGCTGATCAGTTGCTAGATCTTCTTGGTTTTCTGTTGTTATTTGTTTGTTCATCATCTAAAGCAGCGGTGTATAAGATGCTAATCCAATCATAATGGAAATCCTAGTTCTTGCATATTGACTGCAATGGCAGGAGAATAGAAGGAGAAGGGAGTACAACACCATTATATTAGCTTTGCCAATAGTAAATTATAGTCCTACAGTTTGACCAGCAGTTGCTTTGCAGGTGGGAATGGAGGTTCCTTCTCACTGGCTCTCAGGACTGTGTTCCCAGCATCAGGCCTGCATTTGAGCCAGAAATTGTGAATTTCTAGTAGAAGATGGTGGTTGTAGAGCAAAGCCACACTTTAACAGTTCAAGAGAAATATCTGAAAGGAAAAGTATTTCTGTGACCAAAAAGTGCACATTATACTAGAAGAACCAGATTGCTAGACTCTGTGGCTGGATTAGAAAAGCTCTGAATGCCTGCAGTCTAAGTAGGATGTTCCAGATCTTGGGTGCTGAAGGGAAGTCTCTACCTGCTCTTTGTTGCACTGTCTCACAGGAAGGAAGGAAGGAAGGAAGGAAGGAAGGAAGGAAAGAAGGAAGGACGGAAGGAAGGAAGGAAGGAAGGAAGGAAGGAAGGAAGGAAGGAA
>JAVKLA010000047.1:16711714-16723258 GCA_034782735.1 Sagittarius serpentarius | reverse complement strand
TTGTGCATCACTTGTTTTGTGTATTCCAATCCTTTTATTATTATTGTCACTTTGTTGTTGTTATTAGTGTCATTGCTGGTTTCTTCCTTTCTGTTCTATTAAACTGTTCTTATCTCAACCCACGAGTTTTACATTTTTTGCCAATTCTCTCCCCCATCCCACTGGGTGGGGGGGGAAGTGAGTGAGCGGCCGCATGGTGCTGAGTTGCTGGCTGGGGTTAAACCACGACAAGCTCTCAATGAGTGTATAATCCTCCTGGTTGGAAATATATTGAGTTTTTGTATATGCTACAGAGAGCATACCAGTAAGTACACGGCAAAATGGTTGCATGCAAGTTTCACAGAATTGCATCTCCCCACCACAGAAAAGCAGGTATGTTTTCTATATAAGAAGCCTACCGGAGAAGAGTTTCTCACAGTTCATTTACCAACCAAAGACAGCTGAAATGAAACTACTTGCTCTTCCACTTCTTTGATATTTCAAGTACAGTACATAGATATTTCAGGGACATGCAGCCAGTTAACTGATGTTTGTAAAATAATAGGCAGTGAAGATATCTGGTATGAGGAGAAATACCCAGTAAAAGAACAGCTGAGATTGCTCCAAATATAGTACTGTCTCTTTAGACTTGCTAACCGCTGGAGAGAAATAAATATGGCAGAAAGCATGTAGCTCTGCATGCAGGGAATTCATAATAATATACAGAGGAAAGTATAATTGCACTTGAAAGTATGCTTAGTATTATACGAGTAATGAAGCACTTTGCAGAAAAAGAGTCTTCAGAAGACAGCAAACAGAGCAAAACCAAAATCAACATTCATTGAGTTGACATAGGCTCTGACTCAGCCAAAAGGGTGCTGTGGTGCTGTGTCACAGCACGATGGTAAGCAGCACACAGCATTGCTGCCCACAGCTTGGCTGCCAGACTCTCAAATTGCCCATTACAAAGGAAAATAGTCTGCATTAGCAGAACGGGAGCTCCCTGACAGCAGAAAGTTCCCCAGTGGAAAACAAATATGAATTTGGAGAGAAAAGGTACATGGAGTTGCCATTCACAAATACCATATACAGTTTTTAGGGAAATACAAGAAGCATAGTTGTATGAAGCCTAAAATACCACCCATCCGGTATTTCGGTGGTCAGAGGAATCCATAATTTTAAATTTAGTTCAATACCAGTCTTCTATGTCAGAGAGCAGAAATCTGGGATTACATACGGCAGTCTCACATGGCACCTTAAAATGACACAACCAGTAGGTCACTGAAAAGTTTTGCCTTCAAAAAAATTATTCACATAATGAATTCTAAATATATTTCAGATATTTTAATCTCAATATATTGAGAAAAAACCATATAAAACCTGATAAGACTTGTCAGGCCATTCAGCATTTTGATATATCAGCTATGCTTTTGGAAGACTTCTTTCCTCCACACTCTCTTCCCCATTTATGGTAATGTTTGCTTTACTGGATATAATTACCAAAAAACCCCCAGTTGAGATTAGATTTCAGTTATCATTAATGATGAATGTGTCAAAGTATTATGATGTTGTTTATCACACTGCTTGAAATGTAATTTAGTGCAATAATACTAAGACTTGCTATGTGACAGTTATTTAGCATTTAAGTCTTCTTAAGATGCTCTGCAGAGTATCCTGAATGTTAACTATGGCAAGATTATTTTATACAAAAGCAGCTTCAGGCAAAATGTAGCGACAAGTTGCTAGAGCCCAGCAAAAGCTCTTGAATCTTATGTCATCTACAAGCTGAAATATAATAATTAAATAATCTAGACATGTTGTAAAGCTAATGAGAAATCCAAAGGATAAAATTTAAAATTGACATTAATAGGGCAGCTTAACCATATGAGGAAAAAAAGTGTCTTTGTTCTTTGTGATACAATTTCGGAAGAGGTATCTTCCTTTTCAATGTGTACATACATACAAAAGATTGAAACCTAAGATCCTGGAGGAAAAAAGAAAGTAATAACTTTGCATGCCATAGACAGACAGCTCAGGGTATTTTAAGGTAAGCCTTAGCTGTCCCAGGTTGTTTTTTTTTCCTCTTTGCAGCCACTAAATTAATTTTTTTTTCACCTTAAACGTAGTCCTAAAGGATTTTCTACTCTCAGGGGGTCCCTGTTGCGTATTCACTTGTATCCTTGTGAATCCTGTCACCAGCCTTAGGCCTTCTTCTGCAATGAATGTGCAAGTTTGCCCTGAGGAGTTGTGTTCCAGCACAGCACAGAGCTGCTCTCAGTGACCTTAAATCTGAAAGAAAAGCAATAGTTTTACACGTGTTGCTTGTGACGACTAAACGAACATAACTGATTGCCACATGTCTTTACCAGGAAAATATCAGGCATGGAGGGAAACAACAAAGAATATGTTCATTATTTTTGTAGTTAGCGTGGTTAAAATGAAAAAGTTTTAATGTTTAGGCTAAGTCTAGATGCAAGGTCTGGTTTAAGAAAAATTGTACAAGCATATAGAAAATCAGTTCATTTTGGGATATTGTTTTCAAGTTGTGACATACTGAAAACATATTTAAAGTTCAAACTTCACAACAGAATTTTTTTATTTTGCTGTAATTTCTCACTGTGCCATAGCATTCTGTGCACATATGACATGGCATGTAAAATTTACTAACATGTAATTCCATCCTCCTAAACTCAAATATACTTCAGTGACAAAATTCTAGCCTCTGATTACAAAGCAGTGTTCTCCACAAATTCTTCCGAAAAAAACCCAAGTACTCTAAGTGCTTATAGCTCATCTGAGACATAAAATACACATAATCTTTCATCAAGTCCTGCCATTCTTGTAGAAACAACCTAAACCATCATTACTTTAGTATAAACTTACAAACGCTAGTAACATCTTGTTGCTGTGTCTGAACTGCAAAAATAATCTATCTGCAATTCCTTTTCAGTTGTAAGGTATTAAAATAACTGATCATCTGTGTTTTCATAACAAGCATATTCTCTAGATTTTAGAGTGTCTAGCAAAGTAGCCCTTTTTAGGGTATTTTGTGTCTAATATTGTGTATTTTTTGGAGAAGGGATATAGATGATAATACACTGTCAAGAACATTTTGCCTAATGCAGTTTTGCATTTACTAAAGTTTTTAAAGCTGCGTTTATTATTGGAATTCAGTTCTGCAGATACCGTGTTTAACAGAATTTGACTAATGTTTTTGTTCAATTAGCTATCATACCATCTATTAAAATTCTGGTGTTCATACTCACTGCAGCCATTTCAAGGGCTCCTTTGAGAAAACCAGAATACATTAGTGAGGTAAGTGGAAGATTTTGAAGAGGTACAACATCTGATATTGGCAGATCCATCATCACAAAAAGCTTGGAAAATTTTAAGCTATGCAAAAAGAATCAGCATTTTTTACTGTCACCATAATAACAAATGCAAATGATGGAATGGACTGAAGACAATATTGATTATCCATAGAGATGGATATTGATCAGCCAGAGGGGATCCTGGTAAAATTTGACTCTCAAGAAGCACTTGGCCCCAGACCTGGAGAGTCTGGCTACTAATTTAAAGGTGAGCCCCAGAGCTTTTGAATTGTTCTAATGACACCCCTGTTAGCAGCTGCAGGCTCTATGGGCAAATTTATCAAGGACTGTAATCAGAATTTGTGACTCTTTCTCCCTCACCTTCTCCCTACCCTAGCAGGTAGATGTCACCAAGTAGAGTGTTTGTGCAGGTAGGCTGAGAAAGAGCACCGTGTTGCTTGCTTCTGCTTACAGCACCCATGTATGCAGAGGGAGATGGTGCCTGAGGGTTTTTCTGGAGAGACTGGCAGGGACTCCCATTGTGGGATGTCCTTATGGAGTACTGGTGCCTATATGCAAGTTCTCTGTCCTTTAGATCTTGCATTCTCCCTTAGTCACAATAGCTGCCACCCTCTATATTGCCTTTGCTTGCACTTCTTCCTCAAAAAGATTGAAGCTACTATTTCTAGTTTAAAAAAAATAATTATGGTTTTCATTGATGTTAAGGGAGTCATCTTGACTTCCTTCCCTGCTTTCGGGCAGATACGTGGCACTCAGTTCAGTTTTCGACCAAGCTAAATCCCTGCAAACCATCCATTGATGTGGAGAACACGGCTTGAGTAATTTCAGATTTCTTTCTTATATACCTGTGAGCTATACATCCTCAATGTTTATCCTGGTTAGAGTAAATTGGACACTTTCCAAACAATTGCTCACAAGCACCTGCTCAAGAACATGTTCAGCCATTCAACTCAGCTAGCTACGTTACACCACTCCGCACAGTAGGTCAGCTCAATGCTGCTAACTACAGTTGACAGGTTATAAATTAATACTTTGTGTCCTACCATGGTCATTCCCATAAAGAGATGATAATGAAATACAAGCAATGTACATTAACCTAAATGCAAAATGCAACTGTAAGTTTATTATCTTTGTTTGCATGTTTTCCTCAGTCACTATTTAAAACCAAATCTTAGTGCAGCTCTGACTGACCTTTTTGCAGTGCTCACACACAGAAGATAAATACTGCTCCCCTGCTTTGTGAAGGTAAACTGGAGCTTAAAAAGAAAAGAGCTGCGGTTCCCATTTTGAGATACTATGGTGTCTGTTTTCAGGTGCTGGGAATAGCTACTGTTCTGCCAACTAATGCCAATGTTGGATTTCAGAGTTTAACACAGGCTAGGGAAATAAAATCTGCAGCCACTTTCAAAAACGCGTTAACAGCACAGATACCCTAAATTCAAACAAATAAAAATTTTGTGGAACTGGAAAAGGAAAGATGATCCTGATCTCTCAAATCCTAAGAATTTCCTTTAATCATAGGCTACTCCTCCTTTGTGGAGTCAAAGTACACTGGCAGATTGCATACTGAACAACAAACAGCAAGTAATCAGTATTATGTACATCTAAGACACAAAGCTGCACAGACAGACAGTCTAAAACCAGGATTTCATCTGGAATAGGACAAGAATTCCCTAAAGTGAGTAGAGAAAGAGAAAATATTTAGTCTTAGAGTCTCTGAAAAGCACAATTAAGATGACTGTTTAACATGCGAGGATTGCTTTAAAGTATCAAGGGACTATTTGAAGGCAACATAAAGAAGGTACCAAATAAAACCCTCTATAAACAACAATACCACCATACAGACTATGCTGTATTTAGCCTCTCCTGTCAGCAAAACAGTGTACTACTTGAGAGGCATGTGACCAGATAACACAGTCTTGTTAATATCAGTTGAGTACTTTGAGTCAGAAGAAGCAGCAATGGAGGACCACAGAGCATTTCTTCATTTGTAAGACACAAAATAAACAGTCCTTTCTTTTCTAGATCACTCGTTCTCTTTTTCTTTTTATAAAGGGCTGATGAATCCTTCCAAAGTAAGACAGTGTACATGCAGTTCTTGGGAACAGCAGGTACATACATACTTACTCCAAGCAAACAAAGCAAGCTAGCACATTTTAGCTGTTCTACCTCCTGAGGTGTTTTGATACACACTAATTAGCCTACAGCTAGTATTCGTGCTAAATAAGGGCCAAGTCTTTGCACTGTTCCCTCTTGGAGACACTGGGTTCTCACTCAATGTTCTGGAAGACTTCATCCTTCTGTGGAAAAGCATCTGCTGCGTTTAGTCAATCCAGCGGCCATACATCTCTCTTACTGTGTAAGTACAAATTAACTATGCTTGCCCAGATATAAATCATTTATATTTAAGGAAGCAGCATTGTTAGGAGCAAACAGTCTCTCTAACCTAACGGAAGATAAACACGTAAGAAAAAAAATCTTCATCTAGAAGGCTGCTTTGAAGTTGAACCAGATTCCAGTGAGAAAACATGCTGATAAAACTCTTCATTTAAGCAAAATATGTTGTAAAGGACAGAAAAATCCATGTTTACTTCCAACACAGTCAGCTAAAATCTCATTCTTCAACAACTAACACATTATGGCAAGAGGGGGTTAGAGATAAACTAAATTGAATATAGAGTAATTATATATAATTGTAATTGTACTAGTAATTATTTTTCTTAATTTGAGTCTTTATCAAATGGCTGAGAAAATATTTATAATGTAATTGTTATGCACACTGGCACAATCGTAATTCACACTGCAAATACAGGGCATTCTCTAAAGCTTTTCTTAAGAGTCAAGTATAATCAGGGGATTGTGAAACAAAACCAGAAAAACAATGGAGTGAAAACAGAATAATGAGTCAACATTTCATTGGGATAATCTTACAAGGAAGATCATAAAAATGTAATTTATAAAAAAAGCCTGCAAAACTGTCACTAGTATTTAGTCTGAATGTCAACATTTTCTACCAGCGTAGGGTTTCTGCAAACAGGATTATTACTGATGCATCTCATATATGCCAAGAAGGTCTTACTCTCTTAGGATGCTGCTATAAGGCAATGCTAAAAGGGAAAAGACAAACTTTGAACTTTTCAGTCATACAGAAATTCTCATTTTAAATGGTAATCAAATTGCCAGGATGAAAAGGATTCAAGGTTTAACACTCTGTTGACTATATTTTCCCTGCAATCAGGGAAGTAATTGAAACAAAAATATTAAGACAGAATGTTGGAAATAGTACAAGATAACACAGTCTTCTTGGATCTGCCCAGAGACTGCAAGAAGACCCAGCAGGGACCTGAACTTCCAAACCTAATTGGTGCTGTCTAGCTATGTACATTATTAAGCAAATAGAGAAAACACAATAGACACCATGCCTCACTGAATTTTAGTTGCCTGAGGTTGCAGAATCAAGTTAATCTTTGAGTGTAAGATGCTGTCTAAAAATCATTCACTAACCTAAACAGTGTTCACTTACACTAGGTATATTGGAATACCCCCCCCCCCCCAGTTCTAAAATGGTACTGCTAACTGTGTTTTTTTCTTTCTTTTAGCATTAGGGTTTATTCAAAGGTATATTATGAAAGAGATTATCTCACTTTTACTGTGCAGTTTAGCTTAATGTCATGCAAAGACTGTCAAAAAGTCTTTTTTTTCCTCAAACTGAAACAGATGCCAAAGATATTTTCCCCTATGGAAATTACACAATTGGTACTGTCATTGCTTTCTTTTTTTCCCGCAGATCTGTAATGCATATAGTAATTATATCACCATGGGATGTCAAGTCTCTGTGGTATATGAAGCCAGAAAGTCTCTGTTGCAATTGATAACTATATGTTAAGTTATACCGTGCTGTGTTTTAAATTTAAGAACCAAATTTCACGCCCACAATAAGGCTATTCCCTAGAAATTAAACTTGGTTAGAAATCTGGTCTTGGCTTAAGGAGAAATGGGCAAGAAGCAGAAGTGTGTGTCTGGATGTCTATTTATTTTCAGTGGAGCACCAGCAAACGCTGCCCGATTTAATGGTGTCTAAACCTTGTAAGGCAAGTTTTAGAAAGAGAGGTAAACAGATTTCCCAGCTGTAGCTGTTGGTCCAATAAATTAGGTTACTGCAACTTAGGAGCCTTGCCTCACTTGCATTTTAGACTACTGTGACTGCAACTCCCATGTCCTCAGAGTCTCAGGGGCAAGGATTTGGCTGAATGCTTCTTGTTACAGCACCATGCGCAGCCTGGACCACAGAAGCAGGCTTAAAACCTGCTACTCTCCTGCTTGTGAAATGCAAACAGCTGTGTTCAACATTTGGGTTTTGGCCTCTTCCCTAAATGAAAACTTTGGATTAGAGAATTTGCCATGTATTTAAGGTTTCAATGGAAACTGAACGGGCACAAGAACAGTGTAAATAATCTCTTATTAACACTCCAAAAAGCAGTGTATGCCTGGAAAGTTATCAGTTTGAAAGTAAGTGATTAATCAGATATTATTACAGAAAGAGTTAAGATCCACATTATTTATTCTGAGGACAGCATCACTCAAAGATTTTTTGAATCACGAGGAGCCCTAAAACAGTCAAGCCACTACAAGTTTACTGAGTTGATATGCTGATGCTTTCTGCAACATCAAGTTCTTCCAATGTTTTCTAAACTTTAATCTGTGGCTTTAATCAATACACACCTCAGCACAGCCCAGAGAAAAGGTGAGGAGACGACATGGCTTCTATTTTTACTTTCTGTACAGTGAAGTCTACAGACATGTTGGCAGCAAGGCAGGGCAAATCAGCCAGTGAAATTAGAAATAGTTAGGAATACAGTATCGTAGCTATCGCTCACCGGTGAGCGTGTGACGGTGCACACTCATCAGCCTGTTTGCCAGGTCACTGCGTGAGACTCTGTTTGGCCAGCCAGAATTCAAAGGCAAAGGATGTAAGATAGGGCTTACACACAGGACCATGCGGAATTGGCAAATTAACCTGTCACGAGACACGGCATCCCACACCTCTGTTACTCTGGATGTTGGCTACTGGCTTCAATCTCCAGTAGGCTCAGAGGAAGAAAGAGTTCTCAGTTTAAGTCGGAGGAAAAAATATTTGTCATGCAATATGCTGCAACCATCCCTATGGCTTAGATATTGTCTGGTCAGTACTTCCATGAAAAAACTCACTACTGGCACACTCTCCTTCTTGTTTGTGTGTATACAGTTTTCCTTTTCATACATGTCATTTGCACCTTGAAAATGTGTTGACAGTGCAATTTGCGGACATAAATACAGTGAGCAAATACTACTCTCCTTCCATGCCCTTCAGGACACCCACACAAGAGCAGATTTGACAGACTTGTCAAGTATTTTCACACCTTTTCAATATGCCGCTATAGATTAAAAAATATGTGAATGAACCCCACAGGGTATTTAATGACAGTTGGGCTTTCCTTGTTAAATTCTTTGTGTATCTGAGGAAAAAAGTTTCAGAAATGTTGAATTAATGGATTATTAATCTTTAACTTGGGAAAGCAGCAGAGATAAGAAAAGTTTACTTAAATAAGAGGTTCTGCTGAGAATTCTTATGATCATATAAATTTTTAACATTCCTGCAGCCATTTAAATAGCTGAAGGTAGATCTCGCTGGTTCTTATAACTGCTTCATTAACTACAAAATGATGTCTTCAAGATTCACATTCCCCCCTTTAGCTCATAATTTAAATAAACCAGGCTAGGATAAGAAATCTTCCTTTATCTTTGACTCACAGTTCTGATTGCCAAGCATTTGTGTTCATCAGACAGGAAGGGAGATTAAATGAGAACTTATTCAGTACACCCTGCATAGCAGAAGTATGTGTTAATTTACATTTTCTTGCACATGGAGTACTGAAATAAAACCCATATTTGCTATACTTTAACCACAGTTATACTGTAAGTTTGATTCATCAAATAATCTGAATTTCTGAAAATTTCATATAATTGATCTTAAAAGGTAGCATATCCACTGAGGTATGCATACTATCGCATTACGGATTTGGTGACAATGTTAATAGCATGCAGGTATTAGAGAAATTTTTAGAAAACACAAAATGAATGTATCTACATTCCTATACATACTTCATATAAATGAAGACTGCAGGTGTGTTCATACTGTGGATATTAATCTTTGTATACTTCATTTACAGGATTTACAGAAAATATTTAGGATGCCTGCTACAAACTGGCACACTAACAACTTAGGAGACCATTCTCCTTCAATGAGAGAAGCATAGCACAGTTTGATTCACATTTTGTATAGAAGCTGAACACGTTCGGATGTCTTGGCTGGAATTAAAGTTTTACATCAATTCCATTAATCATGTTTACCTGTGCTCTGTTGTGAACTTACATAAGCAACACAGTTTGAAGAATACAAACAACAAAATGATGAAGGTGTTCAACCTCCTTGGAAATGCAATCATGTTATTAAGATACAGTTGGCTTCATAATATCCTATTGTTTAAAACATTTTGCATGCCAAGTCCTTTATCAAGTTCTGGTTAGCCACACCACAGCATTTACTCCTCACTAAAATTTAAAATTGCACCTTGCATCTCTGTGTGTAAAACTCATTATAAACCCACCATTTGGTAACAGACAACAGGAAGAGTTACTGCTGCATGAAGTTGTTACATCTAGAATGTATACTTACATGCAGTCAAAGCTTGCAGGGAGGAATTTTTCCATAGTTACCTGTCTACTGGAAAATCAACTATTGTTTCTTGCTTACATATGTCCTTATATATATTCACATATAAAAATTCCAAATTCTTTAGAAAACGTCAGCTAAAGTGCATGGTCCTGCTTCTCTTTCTTGATCTAATTCAATCACTGCATTCATTAAATGCCAAGAATGTAATTCTTATGAACAATTAGAGAGGTGGTTTTCCTGCTCTCATCCCCAATTCTGTAGAAGTCTGTCTAGGAAAATCAACTAAAAATGTCTAGACAGAGAATCAGTGAGAATTAATGTATTTTGAAAATTGATCTAAATGATGAAAAGGGATTAAATTTGGCATACAGAACGTAATCAAAGGTCTCCTGTTAAGTCCAACAGGAGATGACTTGGGCCAACAGCCCACTACACAGCAGTTTCGTCACTCTCCTCCCAAAGAGCTTACGCTGTTCTCATTTACTGCGTCATGTTTTTGAAACCCCATGAATGTTCTCCCTAGCCTTTTTGCACAACAGAGTACAACCTCTCTGGGGCTACAAGTGTTGTGCTAGCACAGGGTCATACTAAACTAAGTAAAAAAAATATATATTTGAAATCTTGAAAGTTATGGTAACAGGAAAATGAAAAAAATACTTTGACCTTGCAAACACTACAGCAGCTTCAGTATGAAATTATTAGCAAATATGGAACATTTTTATGCTAACCATGAAAATATGACTAAATATTAAAACTTATACAAAATACAAGTTACATGTAAATTAAAGGAGAATTATGAAGTTTCAACCAAATACTCCATTTTGACTGAAAGATGTCTGCCTTTTACATTAAGAAGTCACCTAAAGTGATGCTTTCCCATGAAATATTTGAATTTCAGTGAAACAGCAGTCAAAATTTCAACTTATGACTTTAATAACACTTTTCAGAAAGAGCAAGATGTCAAACTTCTGGCAACTTCAGAAAATAACTTTTTAAAATGAAGTGAAACATGACGCTATTTGTGGAATATTTAATACCTTCAGAAAGATGTCCATATGTTTTCAGTATATAGTGCAGAAACTAAAAACTGCATCCAAAAAATCTGATATCTAAATAATTAGATTACGGATAGGAATCTCTGTCAAGTGACATTCCTATACCACTGTTCAATGTGACCCTGCAGAATAAGATTAGGAAGACCAGTTTAATATGAATATGTACTAAAGTAACTGTGAGCCAATATCTGATCTTGGATAAAAAAGCAAATTTCCAAAAGACAGATTTTATATATGACATTACAAACTTCCAGAAACATCCAGGTAATTCAGAGAAGCATTTATACTTCATCAAAAGCAAGGTGATTTTTAGGATGTCCACATGATCCAGCCATACTAACGCAAATCCAGAAATAGAACAGAAGAGAAGAGACTATTTCAGTTGCAAGGGACCTACAACAATCATCTAGTCCAACTGCCTGACCAATTCAGGGCTGACCAAAAGTTAAAGCATGTTATTAAG
>JAVKLA010000047.1:16692104-16702823 GCA_034782735.1 Sagittarius serpentarius | reverse complement strand
GTTGATTGTTGTTTGAACTTCCGTGGTGTTGTTTCACCGCAGTTCTAACAAAGGAAATCCACAAACCTGAGTCACTCCAAGTTTGGGATGCGACAGATGTCCTGAGAGGTAACAAGACAGCATGAAGCTTTCCAGCAGATACTTACACGTCAGCAGAGAAGGGAAAGAGTAACAGGTTATTTGAACCTTCTTATAGTTACTCAGAAAGCAACCCCCTCCCCCTTTCTTTTATTTTTTCACAGCTCTTATTTTGAAAAACAGTTGCAAAAGTTGTTCAGAATTAAGTTCTATCAGCTAAATGAAATGACTTTGTCTGCCGTCCAAACAGGGAGAGCAGCTGTGTGAGAGTCCTACACAGTTGTGCTCAACGGCCTCCAGCCTCTCATCTCTGCCGGACACGGTGGCAATGGGGGGTGAGGGGAAGGAAGAGACATGCTCCCCCTCTTGTCTGTTCAGACTTACCAGTCCCTGTCAGTGGCTGCAACAGGTCTGTCAGGTGGAGGAGGCAGCCTCATGGTGCAAACACCCATTAGAAATTAGGTGGAGACCGCTGTCACTTTCCAAGTACCTCATCTAAAAGTCATCACTGCTGTTTGAAAGGATTTTTGTTTGGGAATTTTATGAATTTGGAAATTCCCCCATAAGTGGTCCTGTTTGGAGATCTCTAAACATCACAAAAACGGGGAAGCAGAATAACAAAATGCTTGAACAAAACATACTAGTCAACAGGGTGATATTTAAGCTCACTTACCACAGTAAAGTAATCATGGGCAGATGGACAGAGCACTTGAGTGTGGAGTCAATGGGCGTATGCTAGACAACAGGGTGGGCATGTGCATAAGCATTGTGCTCTTCTAAATACGGTCCAGTCCTTACATGATTTCTCAACACTATGAAGTGTTTCTATGGAATAAACCAGCACCTGTCACTATATTCTTTCTTTCTGTGCTGACAGAAACATGCAATAATGCTAAAGAGACAAATTCAAGCAGAAGACCAGCTTTTTGCCAAGGGATTCTTGAGCTGCTCCGTGTCCACCACCCAGCCTCAGGATTTTGTCCCCAGCTCCAGCTCTTGGGATCCTAGTGATAGCTCTCATCCCTACCTTTCTGCCTCCATTTTCCACTCCTTCTTTCTCTTCCCTTCAGCATGTAAAAACTCAGCGTGCAGTTGAGGATCCAAACCATGTCACTATACACATACCTGCATAGACATGCGCAGAGTTGTCCCAGTGATCCCTAGCGTAGTTCTCCACCATAGTACATACATGGGTGGGCCCTAACTAAGGACATTTCCTGAAGAACTTAAGACATCTAACCTTTTATCTGCAGGTCATATATATCAGCCACTGAATCACCTCAAAAATAAAAAGCTACAGAATCAAGAATAAAGAAACCTGCTTTGGTTAAGTACAATGCACCATAGACTACAAAAGTGTGGGTGCTGCTTTGGGGCTGTCAAACCACTCAAGCAGCAGAAGCAAGAGCCACTAAAACTCTTCAGGGACAAAGTCATGCCATCTGGATTTCCAAAGCTTTTGAAAATGCATTTGGAAATGAAAACCACACAACAGCTAATGCACTAGATATTTCACACTGGTAGACTAAGATGCAGATATCCAATTTACAGATAACACAACAACTTCCTTTCCCTTAGTCATAAATTCCAGGATGATCAGATTCAGAATACCACTCCCAGATACAAAAGAAAAATAGGGCAGATGATGAATATTTTATCGTTGAATTCTTGCTATACATAATCATATTATTTTATTGTCTCATGCTGTGCAGAAAAAAAACATGGGAAATGAGGCTAGATTTGTGAATGATAATAATAATCTGTCAAGCTGTTTGATACAAGGATGAAAATACAATAAACATGATTTTAGAAGTTGAGATAGGAAGACTGGCTACTGCCATGAAATGGGAAAACGTGGAAGTGATTTAAGGGTATTAAAGGAATGTAAAAGAGTAATTTATATAGCAAGAACAATGAATAAAGTACAAGAAACACTAGCAAAAGCCGTATCCATTAAGACAAAAGGTAACCATTTTGACAGTCCTGGGAAGAAAAAATGAATAAACACCCTCCCATTACACATTTCCACTCAAGTTTCACCTTGACTTAGAAAAAGCCATTTCCTTAGTACACTGCACTTTGATTATGTGTGGACGGGGAGTACCTTCTGCTAACAGTATTCAGATATGCATATTCTGATCCACTTTTCCAAGGGTATTTTTTAGAGCTCAGGTTTCCTTATGAATTACCACATGAAATGACATGTGTCAGTGTATTCAATCCCAATCTTAATCCAGCACTGTAAACAAGCTTTTTTTAAAAAAAAAATTTAAGAAATTAACCTTTTGAAATCACAAAGAGATGCCTAAAGAGAGAATGCAGATGGAGCTTGGCAGAGGTGCACAGAACCAGTCACAGAAGCACAAAGGCTGGACAGGACCCCTGGGGATCTCAAGTCCAACCTCCTGCCCAAAGCATATCCAGTTGGAGCAGGTTGCGCAGGGCCTTCTCCAGTTGGCTTTGGATACCTCCAAGGATGGAGGCTCCTTACTGCAATTTGGCAGGGATAAAACCTGGCTAGAGTTGCTGTTTCTATGAGAAATAATGACACAGGTGTTTCAGTCATTAGCAAAGAAATGGAATCGTGGCCCACAGATAAGGTAATCATATTAGCTTTGGCCATGGTGGCCTGGCATTTCCTTTGAAGTGTAGTCATTCTGTTCCTACCTGCTCTATCTCTATATTTTATTATCAGGAAAAAGCTAACAAAGCAAAACCCATAATGTCCGAAAGAAAAAAAAAAACAACCAAAAACCAAATTTGGATGATACAGCTTGAAGGACTTTGAGAATTTCAGTGCAGTTGTTTTTATCAAGAAAGTGGTTGTCCTCATTCCTGACCTATCTTTGAAAACTTCAAGCCTCTCCAGGTAGGACTTTAAATCTCCAGAGTTCACTAGGGATTATGGACAGCATCAATAATGCTCTAAATATGAACTTTGAAATATTAGGTTTTCAAATAATAACCAAAGGATTAGATGAGGACAAATGTAAATATTTACCTATGTACAATGACTCAGACTGTTTGTGTGACACTTTGGTGTCTAACGGGAACTAGTATCACATGCCTGGGTATCCAGCTGTCAGATTTGATTATTTTAGTTAGGTTCCCTCATACCAAGACTAGACACTCTGTACACAGCCTGAGAGAGAAATCAAATTGGACAAATTCCTTTGTTTATAACGCTGTAGTAGAAAAAGGTTAAAGCAGGCCCTTCTTCTGATCCAATAAAAAAAGCCCTTGAAAGCTGTGGGAGCCTCAAATACCTGAAAGGCTTATAATTAGTCAACCTCTGAAAACTCCTAAAACAGATAACAGAAATAGAGCTCCCCTCAAGGTTCCCACATACCTTTCCCCTCTTAATTAAAAAAAGTATAAAAGCAGAATTGAGATCTAAAATGCATTTCAGACATTTTTATCCGCTATGCAATCTCAGGAGTCGTGTGTCAATTACCTCTAGAAAAGCCACTCAGCAACTAGAGCCTGCCCAGGTGAAATTCAAGCAGGTTTTCTCCTTGGCTTGCAGGTGACACAGGAGCACCCTAGGATCCCATGATTTTTATGCCCTTTCATCCTGACTTTCAGTGAGTGCTGCAATTCAAAGCCTTTTTGGTTTGAAAAAACAGGAACAGAGGTCAGAATGCCAATGTTTCCCTGTTGTTTTTATTTCTAAATTAAGGGATTAACTGGATGTTCACTGTACCCATTTCTGTTTCAGAAATAACGCATGGCCTTGTATGACAAGACAGCCAGGCTAATGTGGCCAGTCTCTGCATTTACCAGTCCAGAACCAAAACCCCACAGCACCACTCAGAGCACACACCTAGAAGAGGTGCACATACATGAAGCATCATTATGCATTACTATGTGTACAGTGAAAGGTCAGACATTTACATCATGGGAGATGCAGGACATTGTGCTGTTGAATATACATCTATAAACAAACACAAGGCATGAATGGCTTTTTTTATAATTTCCCCTTTTCACCTCTAGCTTCTCCCAAGGACTATAATTTAATATTAAATGCTTATCTCAAGCATTTTTTTTGTTCAGATGTATTGCATGTGAGACAGGAAGGAAGATCCTGCATTTATGTAAGCTGTTGCTGGCACGAGGGAGAGAGGCAGAGAGACCAAGCATCATTAAAAGTGGCATTTCAATGTGTTAAGGGACTGGGGAAACTTATCCATTGCCCTGCATTTCCTTATGTGTGCATGTTTGACTTCCTTTAGGTGTCCTGTATTTTCTGTAGGAGAGCTTCACAGCTTCTCCAGAACCTCAGTCACGGAGTAAGAGCGCTACATATATTTGTCCCAGGTAACTTTTACTGCATGGATTATGCTGATAAAGCTTCTCTTGAGAGTAAAGCATGCTACATTTCCAGTGAAATGCATGGACCTTACTTTCCAATTTCACTGAGGGTCATTATACTGTGTGATCAACCTTGGCCTGGCTGCTCCAGGTGCAGAACTTCAAAACCAAATCAGGGTTCCACTGAGGTACCTTAAATATAAATTAAAAGATGCATGGACTGACCTTTATATCACTGAATGAAACCTTATATTTTTACCAGTTATGAAAAACTAGATCAGGGAAGGAAGGTAGATATTTCAGATTATGTTCTTTAGACAGGAAAAAAGATACTAAGAAGAAAACAGAGTTAGATGTGAAATACCTATCCAACTGCATAAAGAAGCATAGGTATCACGGCCCAGCGCATGCACCAACCCGAAGACATTTGTCTGACGCAAACAGTATCAGCAAAAAAACCTGTTTTGTTAAACAAAGCCTTACCTTTCTGCTATAGATTTCCTTGGGAAATAAAAATCCTCTCCTGCGAGGTAGGCAGCTGCAGTTCCACCTCCGAAATAGGTTTTCCTCAAGAGGGGGGCAATCTGGTTTTTTACCAATAGTGCTCCTAAACCAGTCGGGAATCCAAAGATTTTATAGAATGAGATGGGGATAAAGTCAGCTTGGTGAACTCCCAAGTCTAATGGAGAACTGCTTACATATGAAGCTGCATCTAATAGAACAAACCACTTCCCTGGTATTTTGATGGGGCAGAGTTTTCCAGATTTTATGTCCTGTATCCATGAAAGGGGATATTTGGTCCCAGAAAAATTGCTCTGAGCTGGATAAGAGAAAAGATGAGGTGGTGTGCAGTTTTGTTCTTCAGCTGGTAACCTGTTTTTTTCTGATAACAAGATTTCCTTTGGTTTTATTGGAACAGACAAGACATTCATTGAGGCAGTTATCCCCCTCATACCCACCACAGATGTGTGGCTGTCAGTTAGGTAACAAAATCGACTGCTGGGTTGCTTTGTGCCTTCAGGTATCCAAGGGAATGCTTCTGCTACCAGTTTAAGTGCAGCTGTGCATCCAGATGTGAAAATGATGGTGTAATCTTCAGCAGTAGTGTGAAAGTGTTGCAATATTCTGAAAAATGGAAGAAAAAATCGGATTATTTTCTGATTTTTCTGTTTTATTGCTGTGTGATATATTTTGGTTTTCCTCAGCATAAATTCTTCTACACTGACACCTGATATGAATAGAAGTAGACAAGTGTTGCCAAATAGCACAATAAACTTCAACAAGTGTAACCTGAATCATTTTGCCCACAAGAGACTCTTTCCAATGCTGCAGTGAATGTGGCTGTGTTTTTAAGGATAGAAGCCAATTCTGCCTGGCTCTGAATAGAGCGGCCAGTCTGGTCCCTCAGTGGGATCAGAATCAAGCCTGCATATGATTAAAATTACACTGTCCTTGAGAGAGCCCAGTTTTATTTGCAAATTATTAAGGTTTTTAGTTTACAAAGTATTTGGAGCAGACAGAATATCTTTCAGTTAAAAAAAAAAATAAAATCTACTTAAATACTGGCATCCCAATTACGGGTCACAGGATTCAGTAGGGAAACGTTAGCATACAGCTTTGCTCCTTGCTTATATTATTAACAACAGGAACAGAAGACAGGAAGAAGCAACATATGCTTCCTACGTGCCTTATGCACATAAGCCTGTAACTTCTGTAGTCCACAAAGATAGCCTAAACCAGAAGCAACCTAATGTCATCTAATGAGCCAGACTATGAAAACTTAAACAAGCCAGTCTCTTGAGACACGTCTACACTACACACTCGTTGATGCCTGGACAGCACCTCGCTGACTCTAAAATACCTTTTGTGAACACCACCTAATGCCCCTTTTGGTACCCATGCTAGCTTGTGTATCTATTACAGTTTTGTGTGCAAGATGGGTCTTTTCAGAGGCTGAGGAACAGCTTCAATTCAGTCACCTTTCTTACCTTTTTCACCTGACAAACTTTCTCTGAATTAACTTTTATAACACTCTTACCAATATTAAGAGGAAATGTAACAACCATCTGAGAGACACCAGCTTCAGTGCACAGAGCAGAGCAAACAAAATTGAACTAGAGCATAAATGTTGCTGCTCAGCAAAGCTGTCTGGTTTTCAAGGAAGGTAAGATGTAACAGGGTTTCTCAGTGCATCTCTCCTGCTGCGGAGCATTTCTGTGAGCAACATAACATATCAGTGCTCTCCAAGCAGCTGGCACTCTGCTCTCTGTAATTCCAAGGTACAGACCAGCATTTGGAGAGTCTATGAACGCTGGTTCCCCATGTGTATCATTAGAAGTTTGCATGTCTTATATAATAATAATGAAGTATCCAACTTACTATATTTTTACCTCTGTAAGCACTAGGACAATTTATGTATTCATATGTATGTGCACACACAGAATACCTTTTGAGTTAAAATGCTAGGGGACAGAAGCAAATTCTTAATACATAACATCTTCCTAAGAGCAAGCTGACAAGAGCAGCAACAAAATGCATGCTGAAGACTCTTACGAAGCCTGCTCCTCTTCTACTCTCTACATTTTCTCTGCTCTTCTCCCCAGTCAGCCTCTTTGTGCCACACAGGCTGAGTGGGAGGTGAGACGCAGCTAGGCAAAATGCCAAACTTTGCTCAGGACTAACAACCTGCAGTTCTCTATAGGAATTGTACTCGATTACCACAGTACTTAATTTGACCAAAAGACACTGTAAAATGACAATAGCTGGGATGCAGGAATGGTGGGTTGGGATTTAATAATGGGTTGCTGTTGCCCAACCATGAGTATTAGAGGCAGTGAGTACTTTTATTAAACATTTTCACAACTTTGCAAAACAATAAAAATTATTTTGGGTTGTTTAGGCTTACAAATAGTGACAACTCTACATTTAATTCATAAATGAGAGAAAAAGCTCATGCACATCGGTATTATTTTTACTATATTTAGTTTTAAATCGTTCAAATTCAGAAACAGCTGAACAGTTCTGAAATAAAAGACATGATGTAACCCTGATGCATTTATCTATTCAGTTCAGTACCAGAAATTGACTTTCACATGCAAAAAAATCAAAATTAGGTAAAATTAGGGTAAAATTTTCAAAAGTACCCACATGAATTAGAGCCTTTTTTTTAAAGGCATTTAAGTCCTAAAGCTAGAGAAACAATCAAGTTACATTTCTAATTGATTTCAATAGGAAACAGGTTCTTTCGTCAATCTCATTAGGTACCTATTTGCATTTCGGGTCTCTCAATGCCTCATAAAATTGCTATGACTCCAGTACTTGCAAAGGAGGTAGAATTTTCAAAGTCAGACTTAAATTTTGACTGAAGTATTTCTAACATTAAAAAAGGAAAATAAATAAATAAAGCAATAGCAACTGAGTTAAGGGAACTTCCTTCTCCAGAATGACTTCTGATGTGCAGAGCAGAAGAGCTGTGAGCACCTCAGAATAAGGTTTATAAAATGAATACCACAAACTCGTGAACTAGAGCAGCGCTGCTGTGATAAAATCAGAGTACTTAGGGATAGAAAACTGCAACACATCTGAATGACTTCTGCAGCCCACAATACTACATCCTGTGTTTTGACACGAATATTGGGAAGCACTGGCTATTACACACAGAATTCCTAATGCTCTCTGTCTTCGTGTAAGACATACCCCATTACAGTGAAATGCAGTTCACTTTTATTACACTCCTGGAAGATTTATAGCCATATATAAGGTCGTTGTTGGCAGCAGGACTAAAGACTTGCGGTAGAAAACTGATAGCTTGATCTACTACAGCTCACAGCAGCAAACAGCAGTGGTATTTTATAGTATTACAAATTTCCACTTTTCAAAGGACTCTTTGGAAGAAATGACTATGGATAATTGTTTCATTAAACATACTGACACAGTTGTGCCATCACAGGGAAGACAGCAGAAAGGCTGAGAAGCTTGACCCTGTACCTTGCTTTCAGGCTAGCAAGGTGGGGGAGGAAGCTGCACGCTCCATCTTTGCAGTACATTGAAGACCCACCATGACCGGCCACCTCTTCTCCCTCTCCTCTCACCTCCCTGAGAGCACACAGATCACAACACAAAGTGGTCAATAACGCATGGCCAAGAGGCCGGTCCAGGGAGAAGGCACTGAAAACGCTCTCACCCGACCACACTTCCCTGTGCACACTTGTATTCTGAGACCTCTCCGTTAGCTGGCGTTTAATTCTTTTAAAAAGTTGCCATGAGAGTTTTGTATCTTCATGACTGCAGTTGAGCCAAAATGCCTTATTAAAGTAAACACAGGTAGGGAAAGTCAATTAATTTTCAACCAAATTTGCTGTCTCATTTTATACATCTAATACACACATAATTAATAATGGGCTTTATATTTAAAGTGTCACCCAAAGTTACATGAAAGGGATGCCCTCCAAAGCTGCTGCCTGGCTGCTATTACCTCATGCAAGAAACCCCACGTTCCTCCTCGCCACCAGCTCTTCATTCATGGCTCTCAACAGCAGATCAGTAGCAGCGCTCCCACAAAGGTACAGGTGTCCATACTATACAATTTCCATTACAGCCTCCCAAAAGTCAGTTGATTTACATGGCTTTTCTTCCATGCCTCTAGGCTTTAAATACTTCTAAAATATGCTTTATATCAGTTTCTCCACTCTTTTCAAATTTACCATTTTGCAAACACCTGTAAAAAGCTGAACAGCAACTTATATTGCTTGGTTTGGGTCCTTCCACACTTTAATTCCTATTCATGCAAACATTTCCATTTCTAGTTGGCAAGATCAAAATATGGCCAAGGATTTTGTGATCTTCATGTTTTATATATGTATTCACTTTTTTATTCAGATTATATATGAGCTTTCACAAATATTGTCAGTACAATGATTTTCTGGCCAGTAGCTGATCTAGCAAAAAAAGACCCCTTTTTAAAGTATTGCTATTGTAACAAAAGATTCAGATCTGAAGACAGAAACGGAGTTATCTATTCAACAGCAGAAGTTTAGGTAGCACTTTATAAAGGCTACTTTTCAGTTGCACATTTACATATAAGAATTATTTCTTATTATAAAAATTTCCATTGTCACGTTCCCCAGGAACACAAATCCAGTTTGGACTTGTATTGGGAGATGCTTAGCTTGAGCTTCAGAAATTTCATCACACTGTTTTCTGCTCTATAGAAAAAAAGATGTAACATACTGTTGTTTAAGGAATAGGTTTTGTATGAATGACAACTAAAAAAAATTACTTTGAGTCAAACAAGATATTTTATTTTGATTTAGATTTTGTTTTTTTTTAAAGTTAGAGGGTAACGCTTTTCATAACTGGCGTTTTAATCCTTTCTGCACACAAGTGCAAGTGAGACGTACAGACAGTGGCTGCATCTACATTTCTGGGTACGAGCATTTTAACCTTCCTCATCTACTAATTAAGGGTCAGCTCCAGCTATCAAAGCAAGCAACTGAAAACTCCCATCAACTTCAGTGAGGGATCCTAAGGTCTTGTGAACTGCTGTGGTTGTTACAGACACCAGGACCTGCATCCTGCTTTTAGGCTTAACTTAATGTGCAGCAGTAGTTCTTCTGTACATGTTTTTCTCTCTATGTATACGATCAAAAAAGGAACAGAAGATGTGGGTATCCTCATTCAAGCCAATGCAGAAGGACACCATAAAGAAGCACACACTGCTTAACATACAACCCAAATTTTCCTTAACTTCTCTCACTGACAGAAGTGACAGCTTGGCTTAACTAGTTACAGCTATATCCATAAGGGGAATGCTCTGGTTTAACAAACTAAAAAGACAAGCCTTCTAGGTAGGAAATGTCTTATATCTTATTTCGTAAAGACAAGGTCTATTCAATCCAGTATGTCACAGCACTGAGTTATATTCTCATTGTCAATTCCCAATCCAAACAAACGAAAACTGAAATCTATGAATATTTTTAAGAATCAAATATATTTAAGCAGGAAAAAAATCTACCAAGTCTGTCTTTCTCCAGAAAAACATTAATTTAATGAAAAAAGCCATTGTAAAGTTTTGGTTTTTTTCTCTTAAAGCAATGTTTTCAACAGAAATCTATGCCGTATCATCTCTGTGACCTGTGCAGCTAAGCCAGCAGAGGTTCATCAAATTGAAAGACTTGCCCATGGATCCATATCTGCATGTCGTGGTTTAACCCCAGCCAGCAACTCAGCATCACGCAGCCACTCACTCACTCCGCCCACCCAGTGGGATGGGGGAGAGAATCGGAAAAAATAAAGTAAAGCTCGTGGGTTGAGATAAGAACAGTTTAATAG
>JAVKLA010000047.1:16646451-16682740 GCA_034782735.1 Sagittarius serpentarius | reverse complement strand
ATCAACATTCTTCTCATACTAAACCCAAAACACAGCACTGTACCAGCTACTAGGAAGACAATTAACTCTTTCCCAGCTGAAACCAGGACACCTTGCATAACAATATTTTCATAACAATAGAAAAATAAAGCTATTGTGACAGCCTCTTGCATAAAACCTTCAAGAAAGCAAATACCTTTACTTCGCCCAAGCTATTAGGCAAAACCTTGCTCTCTGTTGAGATGGGGCGTCCATCCATCAGGCTTTCATTCAAGTTGTGTAGATGTTGTCCACTAAGCCAGTGAACATCACAGTATGTTTAACACTGCATGTATTGCTACAAGTCTGTGTGGCTCAGAGTAGCCTTGACCACTTCTGGGTGCTCAACTCTTGCTACTCTTTAGAGAGCTGCTATCAGGCTTACCAGGAAAGAGTTAGAACTAAGAATCAGTCCTCAGTGATTCACACACCTGTCTTGCAATATTGTTTAGACCACTGCCCTTATAGAAACATTGCTGAGACTTCAGAACATTCTGGTTAGGTTCTTACAGTGAAAGGCAAAAACCCTGCACCCCAAATTTTTCTGTTCTAAAAGAACCTACCAATATTTTTGTTCATCTTTCCATTCTCACTAGCCAAAATCATAAATTACCTTTACAACAAAACAGCTCCCTCAGCAGAAACGAGAAGCAGTGGAATTCACTTAGTGGACATCTCTGTTGCAGGGTGTTGCACTTCCCAGGAGGCTCCTGAGGTTAAAGGGGTGTTTCTGCACTCTACCATGAGCTGGGCTATTTCTGTATGCTACTGAGACCTCCCTCTAAACCATTTACTCCCGCTGAAACAACCACCACTATTTTTAGTGCACTTACTGTACATTTTGGTTAGGGGTCCACTTATATCAAAGTGTCACATTGCTTGTAGTAATCCAGACACAACAGCTTAACAAAAGAATACAAAAGATATAAAGTTCTGTTTATACTTATTGCTGAGGTACTGCTTCAAATTTATGCAGGGATGCACTACTGCTGATATCCCACCTTTGTATCATGTAAAGAACTTCATACAGCTCTGAATACCTCTCTGAAGGCAGAACACCCACAATGGTTGGTTATAAAGCAGATTCTGCTGCAGCATGTCACTTTTCAGCTGACAGATGTTGGGCAGGTTCTCCAATTCTCTGCATAGAGCTACTGATTGATTTGTTTCTTTTCTTGAAACACGAAGGTTACTGCTTCCTCTGCTGCTGTCTTCCCCTCCTCCCTCCCATTTGGCAGCTATTACAGAAAACTCCTGCAGCAACAGCTATCACTTCAAATCCTGTCTATTTTTCACTGGAAGCAGCAGATGTACCCATAACACTTCACTAAAGTTAGTAAGGGAGTGTTGACATATCTGTACTACAAGATCACTGCAGATTTATTGGGTGCTTAAGCCTCGGTTCAGGAGAGTATTTAAGCATGTCTTTAACTTTTGATTTTTACCCATTGTTTTCAATTTGTTTACAATTACATACATATGTAAGAAACTTCTTAAACTGAGACATTATACAGTAAGTTTCTCACATTCATCCTCATTCTTCCTCAGCCCCTACAAAGTACTCAAATGTCTTAAATGCCATAATTTTATAAGTGATTCAACATCCTTTTATTCAATGTTGAGCCACACTGATTATTTTTGTTTAACCAGAGGTCAAGCAGCAAAATGAAAGTAGACTGTCACTCCTCTTACTGCCAGCAGGCTGGCAGTAAAGGGGGAGATGTTGAGCAGACTTGTAATGGATTTTGGCACAGCCTTTTTTGTTTTTCTTTCTGTGCGAGAACATCCTGTTATGGAGGTCTCTAAGAAACACTTAGAGGTAGAAAGATTCCAGATAAGAAAAGCTACTTTGTTTATAGTATTCTTTCAGTTTGCAGTGGAGATGCCTTCTAAGATCTCCGTGCCTACACATTTCTTTAAATGTAACTTTCAAGGTTAATTTTTATCAAAATAATGCCACTTACCAACATCTAATAATAATATTTTTATATTTTATATTATATTATTAACAATCCAAAATATTATAGTGATATAATTTTTATATTATTGCACCTATTGGTGCAGATTTTTCAAAAACTGCAACTGTTTCCACTGCCTTCATGCTTCATCTAACACATGACTGTAAGATTAACAGATAAGGAGTAAGCTTAAAAAAAACCACCCCCAAAACCATCTCCCCAAATCTCACTTCCTCTTGCCATGAACTAGTAGTACAGACACATACTTGGTCATTGTTGTTTAGTTATTTGCAGTCTTTTAACACACGAGAAGCTCGGCTCACCCACAGGATCCCACTGTGAAAGATGCTGCATGCACACAGTACAAACTAAATTCCCCAGAGATCTTCAGGATGGCTCTGATCGCCTTCTGATTCCCAAGAAAGCCTGTGTGTGCTGCAGAATTGGCAAGTTTTACAGCACAGCCTTGAAAAGCACTTTACAACTAGGCAGACTGCAAGAAGCAAAATCAAACAGAAATCTTGTTTTGCTTAGATACATGCCTGTGTGCATGCACAGAGACAAAAAATACTTTAAGCTAGGGAGAAATACATGTAAAGAAAAAGAAAATTACTCCAGAATATTTGTAAAGCTTTACAAGATCTGAAAAGCTAAGCAAAGGAACAGAGCTTCTATGTGCTCCCAGACAAAGCTAATTGACTGTTGACTGAAGAGAAAGAAAAAACTTAACACCCTTGTGATATCGACTTTATTCAATGCATAAGACTTCCTATGGACATATGGAGATAATTTGTGGCTTTGTTGTCCTCACTGTTCTCATGAAGATTAAACTTACTGTTATTCTTAGATATTGCTCAGCAACATTACGAAGAAAAAAATATACATCTGTCACAAAGCTGCATTCCTTTATGATCAACAGAGGTACTATTATTTCACTCTGAATGAGAAAGCAAACAGAGGTTGCTTTTAAGTTATGATACATAGGTGCTAAAAATGTTTATTTATTTTGTACAATAACTCAGTAAGCATTTTTACCTAACATACTGAGTAACGACTGAACAATCAAGGAATTCAACAACTTAGGGTCTTTTTTCTCCTCTTGATCTCTCTTTTCCCCTTGTGTTTTTGCAGAATATTTGGTAACTGATGCTCAGCAACCCACGTCAGAAAAACACAGCATTACAATGTACTCGCACATATTCTCTTGCTCTTGTACATCCACTGTTATCTACAGCAATCAAGGTAAGCTGTACTTTGATCCTTTGCTATTCTTAGAAAGCTACTATCTGAAGTCCTTACGCAGGCTAAACTCTTTGCCTTTTCTCTGCATAGGTGGTAACATTTAGGCATTTATGCTCTTAAGTGTGATATGCCAGATCCTGCAAATTGACACTCTTGCTAGCAATTCCACTAAATTTGTGCCAAATAAAGACTGTTAAGAAGAAGGTGGTGAGTGGGAGCATTTCTTTTAGGTTTGTCCCAAACAAATTACCAGTATTATTTAATTTCAAACATTTCTTTCCACTAAGTTTTTTGAAGAAAAATGAATAAATCGCTGCTTTGAATCCCTCTGAGCTTGAATTAAAGTGTGTTTACACATCTTACTATAATGTTCCAAGGTGTGCCTGTTTCTATCTGTCCACAAGGGCAAAATTTCTAATATAACACAACTTCCTTAGCATGCTCTCCTCTGCCTTTGGCATGACTTCCTTGTCCCACTTCCCACTATTCCAGATTCCACTGCAAGAAACAGTTTCCTTCTTTAGCACTTTGACCAACTCATTGCCCCCAAGTAGCTCTCCCTCATCTCAGCTGAACCCAAAAGGGTATTTTGTTCTCAAGGCTCATTGTGGTCTTGTTACTTAAGATTTCTCATCCATTGACAAAGTTTTGACCCTGTGCCACAAACCTCACCACTATTTCATGCATTTTCAAATGGTCCCCTTTCTGCTCTAGAAAAAGCTTGTAGCAAACATCCATTAGCGGAATATCCACTAACGGATATTTGATTACATGTCCCCCTTGTTGCATTCCACCCCTGCCACTCCCCAGAATAAATATTCTTTCAGCAAGTGGGACACTGACACTGTTACTTCTCATGTTGATCTCTCTTGTCTACCATGCTCCCTTAAACATCTGTGCCCACATGCAGTCTCTGCTCTCAAACCTAGACAATAAACTTTTCAGGAAAGAGACTACCTTCCCCAGACACTACCTAACACACCAAGTGCCACAGTTTGAGTCAGGTATTTTACACACTATCAGAGCGCAAATAAAGAGATGTATGGTAAACATTTGTACCCTAACTGTTTGAATGTAATCCAAACCACACATAAAACATGAAGATTTTGGATGACTGATTTGGTAGCACCTCTGAAATACAGGCTCAAGCAACATACCTCTAGCACCTACTAATGTTAACAGCTTAACACATTTAACTGTTTTTTAATCAATAACTGATTATATTTTAAACTGATGTTACTTGAACTGATAATTTTATTGAACTGACTCACCCAAGAAATCACAGAGGATGTGTGAAAAGGTAGGTCTCCTCTATTCGAATTACTGGATGAAGCCTGCTTCTGTCAGCAGTAGAATCTGAAATGTTTCACAAGCAGAGTGATGCTAAAGAGGTACTTATTAGTACCCACAAAAGAAAATAAAAACTTTATGTGAAAGCTACCTGGAGACCTATAATATTTTTTAAACTATGAAACTTAGCTACATCATCTACTTTTTGCTGACAACAGTTGAGGATGTGGCTTTGGTTTGCACGGGTAAGCAAGAGCCAGTGGGATTCTGCAAGCAACCTTGTTATGAGGATGATTTATGAAACAAACCCATAATCACAGGGTAAGCTGTGTCTTCTCAGCTTCAAGAAAGTTTGACTCCCTAAGACAGTTTAGCTGTACACATTTTTACATTTTTATTTTATTGTTTATCTTTTCATTAAGTCAAAGAAATTTTCTACGCTTCAGAGACATCTTGACATTGCAATAAAGTCCAAAACACTAAAAGCCTCCCTCGATCTCACCCTGAGTGGAGTGGGGTAAACCACTAAATATTTCTCCAACAGCTTTGGGAGCTAGACTTACTGGGAGATACAGGAATATAGGATCTCACAGAAAAGTTCAGCACAGAGAAGCAACATCTCTTTCTTTAGCAACTTTGGCTCTACAGTGGATATCAAAGATGTGTGCTTATTTAAAAAGGTGTCGTTAACAACAACATGCTTTGGATGGTAACATGTTAGAAGTTTAAAATTATGAAGCCCTATTCCACTGCCTTCTGTTGTAGCTTACGTATAATCAGCACCTCTACTTACCCATGTTTAACTAATTGGTAGTCCTATTCAGAAATGTCAGCAAGAAATATGATTACTTGAAAGGAACCACATTTATATAACATTAAATCAACAGCTAATTAATGTAGCAAATAACCACCGCATTTTCATTATAATCATGTAATCATTCTAAGTGTATTGGTTATAGCAACAGTCAATTTTATTATACAGATATATCTCTGTTTTGATTACGTTGTTAAAACGTAACTATATGGCTAGCTGTTTCATGTATTAGAATATTCAACAGCTTAATATCATGTTCTTCCACCTGTTCGGGTTATGATATTCATTTGGTTGGGCTTTAAGATGTAGCCCCGGAATTATCATGAGCATTAGCCGATAAAGGAAGAGAACAAGACATATTGATGGAAGACAGAGTAATGCAGTACCACAGCATGCTCATGCATAATACAGACAGCCATTTATTTCCCTCAAGTAATAATAAAACGGTTCATAAGATGCTAAGCTTTGCTATTGTGCCTGTAGAGCCAATTTTAGCACATGTATATGTAGCCAAAAGGGTCCTGCAAAACTTCCACAGCAACCAAACAGGCCAAACCATTAACAGTCCTAAAGACGACTACTTTATCATGTATAGGCAATCTACTCCAAAAGAACAAGATATGGACTTGCTTCCCTATGGTACTGACCAGCACTAAGACCTATTGTACTGCCTCTTAAACATCTTCTACTTGTCCAGAACATCAGCACTAGATAAACTTATGTCAAAACATCTCCATTCCTCCAGATTTCTCAGAACTGTGGACATCTACCCATTACCCACTCCCTATCCAGAGTGATATACCATTGCCCTGCTACTCAGCAGTGGTATTACTCACAACACAGAAAGGCACCCACACTGCCAAGCAAGAAAGAAAATGCAAATCACAATTTCAGCCTGCCCAGGCTCCTAAAGCAATGCAGCCATGGCAGGAAATTTTCCTGCTGAGCGCAAATGTACCTTTCACATCACAGTGCTGCTTCCATTTCTTTGGTACTATCTGGAACTCTAGTCCTAGAAGCATCAATAAGGTGATAAGGAGTTAAACAGATTAGAAGAGGCCTTCCTAAGACAAGGTCTTAGGAAACTGGAGTGAAATATAGCTAGATCTGTCATTACAAATCAAGCACTTGACCAGGACACATGTTCTCCTCAAAGTCTGTTTACCAACTCTTCCTTACTTTGCTTATCAGAAGCTTTTTGCAAGTAATTGCTGCATACTTCATATGAACAAATTTCTGACAATGGCAAAAATTCTCTTTACCATTTGATAAACTCTTTGACTGTTCTTTACTCATAGTATTAAGTTCAGTCACCCTAGCCACCACAGTGGCTCTAAACTTCTAAAAAAGGAAAGAATCAGCTAGCTAAGCAAAAAGTAATCAGGGTCCATGACCTCGTCTGTGGACATATTACTGTGTTTACATGAGGTGACCACCATTTGTACCAAAAGAACCCAGAACATTTCCCCTGTTGGCAAATGCCTAGCCATTAAATACTTGGTGGAAGTACAAGTTCATTTCTGATGGAACATTGGCAGGGGCTCCCAAGATTTCTTTGATTCTTGCCAGAGAGCTGAAGGCTCTAGAAGCCACGGTGAGGCAAGAGCCTCGGAATCTCGTCTCCTGAGTTGAAATTCACTTTCAAGATGCTGAAACAAAAAGCACAAGTTTTCATTTTATTTAAGTGCCTAATTAAATTTCCTGCACATACAATTCCAAAATATTCCGGTTTTGGAGAATGCAGCTAGTCACCCAGAATCAAGATTCATGACAGGCAGCATTTCTGCTGCCTGTGAAGAAAGAATCAAGGGCAAGAACAAAGAGGCAAAATAAAGGTAGAAACACTACAGAATGGTTATCAACACCCTTTCTGTGGTGCTGCCTTTCTCTCTGACCAACATGAATTTCTAGGCTATTAGGAAGTAATTCTCCCTAATATTGCCCCATGGTTTTCATGTTTCTGCTGGGAGGAAATTTTCTTCTGGGCAAATAGAAATAGTCAATTCAACTCATGGCAACCACTAAAAAGACAGCAAAAAGAATGAGACTGTGTGGGAAAAAGAGAAACAACAAAAAAATGCTCATTGCTTGCTGTGATTGTGATTAAATGACACATGACCACACACTGGATTGAGTAGACCCAGGATATTCAGCACACAGAGAGAGGTCAATATCTGTCCAAACTGATTTTCATTTGACATGGGACATGATAGTTCAGTGGGATTGAATTGTCAGGTACCTAACATTATTACGGAGACCTTGTACCTTGACCTACAAGGTAAGCTGTTGCAATGAAAGAAGTTCTCTTCAAAATCCACTGCCAGGTACCTTGCCATTTACCAAGGACTTTGGAGATGCAAGTGCCAAGACTCTTTCAAACCAACTTATTTATTTAACTATGAATGACATCAATAAACACAAAAAGGTATTATTAAAATTCTAAAATACCCTACCAGGCCCAAGAGTTCCTGAGCCAGAGGTCACTGGATACTGGAAAAGTATAAAAGGAAAGTATCAAAAACTGATTCCCTTATTCTTCCCTAGGTGTCTGCTATTGATACTGAGCTAATGCCATATGCTAAAGTTGAAGTGTTGGTGTGGACTCAGATGATCAGATTTTGGTCAAATGGTGCAACTTTCATTTCCTATGCAACTTTGAACAAACCACATGGCTCTCCGCTTTCCCCCAAACATACCTAGAAACTACTAAATTATCAACATCATAATCTCTACCTGATAAGAACGTACCTCATTAATGTTTACAGTAGCAAAGATCCCACCACCAAATCCAAGCATTACAGACCAGTGGCTGCAATATGAATCATTGCCACCTTCTCTATTTTTAAGTAGCCACATTTTAAGCCACAAGTAAATACAAAATTCTAGTGCAAAGGGGGCCCAATCTGAAGAGTTTGGTCTCAGTTGTATGTCCCTAATTGGGACTATTCAGACAAACCTTTTTTATCTGTTCTACATGTATTATTTACTGACTGTCCTGGTTTCGGCTGGGATAGAGTTAATTGTCTTCCTAGTAGCTGGTTCAGTGCTGTGTTTTCAGTTCAGTACCAGAAGAATGTTGATAACACCCTGATGTTTTCGGCTGTTGCTCAACTGTGTTTAGACTAAGTCAAGGACTTTTCAGCTTCTCCTGCCCAGCCAGCAAGCAGGCTGGAGGGGCACAGGAAAGGTGGGAGGGGGCACAGCCGGAACAGCAGACCCAAACTGGCCAAAGGGGTATTCCATACCATGGGACGCCATGCCCAGTGAGGTGGAGGGGGGAGGAGGTGCTCGGCTGGGGCGTTGGTCAGCAAGTGGTGAGCAATTGCACTGCGCATCACTTGTCTTGTGTATTCCAATCCTTTTATTATTACTGTCATTTTCTTGTTATTAGTGTCATTGTTAGTTTCTTCCTTTCTGTTCTATTAAACTGTTCTTATCTCAACCCACGAGCTTTACTTTATTTTTCCGATTCTCTCCCCCATCCCACTGGGTGGGTGGGGGAGCGAGTGAGCGGCTGCGTGGTGCTGAGTTGCTGGCTGGGGTTAAACCATGACACTGACATATAGGTCTTGCCTTATTAATGCTCAGTTTTGGTGGACACATTTCCAAAACATACCTTAACATGGTATCTCAACATTTGTAAAACATTATATTTTATACTGCTACAAGATTATCATTACTATAAATAACTATTTTTCTCCTACCAAGGTGCTCCTAGCTCTAAGGAAACACTTTGAAACCTGAAGAAAAAATATATTGGGACCAATACCGTTTAACATCTTCATTAACAATCTGGAGAATGGGATGAAATGCACCCTCAGCAAATCTCATGAATGATATCATAGTAGGCAGACTGGCTAATACGTCAGAGGGCAGAGCTGCATTCAAAAGGATCTTGACAGACAGAGGAAACAGGCTGACGAACCTCACAAAGTTCAGAGATAAGTAAGTTCTCCTTCTGAGATGGAACAACACAGTGCATGAGCACAGACTAAGGACCAACAGCAGCTCTGCAGAAAAGGACCTGGTCCTGGTAGGAAAGTTGAGTGTGAGCAACCAGTACACTCACATGGCAATGAATGCCAACCAGATACTGGACAGTACTAATAATAGCGTGGATAGCAGGTCCAGTGATTATTCATATTGCCCAGCACTCAAAAGGTGTCCAGAAGACTGTGTCCAGTTTGGCATCTTCAATATAAAAGAGATCTGCAAACTGGAGCAAGTTCAGCAGTGGCCCACTAAAGTGGCCAAGAGCTTGAAGCACATGCACTACGAAGAGAGACTGAGGATGGTGTTCGCTCAGCCTGGAGAAGAGGAGGCTTCAGGGGACCTCATTACTGTCTTCAGTTGTAAGAGAGAGGGGAGTTATAGATAAGACAGAGCCAGACTCTTCTCAGACATACAGAGTCAAAGGGTAAAAGGCAACAATCACAGCTGCAGCAAGGAAAATACTGCTCAAACATAAAGAAGAAAGTCTTCCCCATGAGCACAATCACTGGAACAGGTTTCCCAGGCAGGCTGTGTAATCTCCATCCTTGGAGATACTCAAAACTCTTGTGGGCATGGCCCTGAGCAGCCTGACCTAGCTTTTGAAGCTAGCCATGTTTTGAGACCCGATGGACTCCAGAGGTCCGTTCTAACCTGAATTATTGTACGACTCTGTATTTTAAAAGTGAAACTATGCAAAATCATTATGAAATGCTGTAAGGAGGCAGAACGTTGCTGCTGCTTTGTAGAAGAGCAATTGAAACAACACACTTCTGGGAAGCAAGGGAGAGAGGGCAGAAGCTGGTATCAGATATTGGGATTCCCACAACAGTTTAAAAAAGATGGGAAGAGAGAAAAACAGAGATGTTTGAGAGGAAACAATTTACAAAACCAGTGGGGCTACAACAACAGAATTTCTGCCAACCAACAACCTCTGACTGGAAGACAACTAAGAGGACTCAAGAGCCAAATGAATGGGGGAGGCTTACAGAAAAACAGTTCCTTCTACGCTAAGGGCTTTAAAAGTCAACAGGGTCAGTTTAAAATTGATCCATTGTCATTTTATAGGCAGTGAGTGAAAAGACCGCTGGGTGGATGTAATGTAATCACAGCTGTTCAGTCCCGTGAGCAGCATGAGGCTGCATTCTGCAATAGCTGGAAGCAGCAGGCAGCCTCTTGCTGGAAGCCCTACTAAGAGAAAATTGCCACTGTTGATCCTCATGCTGCTGTTGAATTTGATGGGAATTTTTACTGCATAAGTGACTGCAGGATCATAGCCTACATTAAAACAGCATAAACATAAAGAAACACGTTTTAACTTCAGAAGCATATGGCTCCCAGTGGTTTCTAACCAACAGGAGCTCTGTGTCAAAGGGCAAATTTGGCTCCCAGCTTACTGTTGCATTACCTAGTTGCTGTTATAAAAAGGAGGAAACAAAAAAAGGGAAACAGACATATGCATTCATGGATATATGTCTGACTCAGTGATGACCTTTTATTCTGATCAGTTGCTGATTTTTCAAATATTGGAAACAATGTATTTATCACATGGAAACTGACTGATGTGTCAGCAATGTCCTTTTCAAAAACCTCTGTGCCAGCCTGTCAAAGTCTGTTATTTCATGTTAAATGGATTTATCCAATTCTCTTGCAAGTCAGTGCACAGCCTGACCTTAGGTAGGAACTCCAATAAGGAAGCCTGTGCAAGGGAGCCTGAGAACAAGCACATAATTAGTCAAATACCAAAGTACATTAAAATCATAACTAGCATGCACAACACAAATATGTAATTTTCTAACGAATATTCTACGAATATCCTACTTTAGTGAGCATTCCAAGGAGTAAAGCATTCTGCTGCTTCTTTTCTTGTTTGCAGCAATGGAAATGAGAAAACTATCAATGCTTGCCCACGCAACACTTGCTTTGAAGGCAGTTCAACTAAATGCATTGTACTAGGCTGAGGCGGAGCTTCCCTTGATATACTGGGTCATCTGACTAATAGGAGCATTTCCTCTCTTTCTGCAGGGAAATTTGAAAATAACTGTTTTCTTACTTCCTGTTTCAATATCAAAGAAGGTGACAGTTCTTGCCACACTTCTTTAGACATATTGTTCTGACATTGGGAGTAGAAGGAAAAAGAAGATGAGAAATTTTGGTGTTCATCAGATTTTTTTTGCCCCTCTGGTGTCTGTTCCATCACTATCCCTGAGGGAAAATATCTGAGTTCTCCTTCCTTCTTTAGATCCTGTTTCCATCTGGAATATCCTTCATTTTGCTGCACTGGCATTTTAGATGCCCGTTATTCTCTCTCTCCTTTCAGTATGTTTAGGTTTTACCCTACACAGGCTTCTTTTTCACTTTAAGTCTAAAGAAATATGAAATAAAGAGCATTGAAATGTGTTCTTAGAGACAACAACTACAATTTTTTTCTAGTCAGCTGAAGGATTTCTAACTGCATCTAGAGATTTCATACAAAGCATGCACATATTGCTGTATGCAAGTTGTACATATCTTGCTTGCAAGAAGAGCTCATTCAACCCTTTACCTAGGCATATGTTTACAGATACTTTGCTCTGTTTTTGACCCAAGCTTAAAACCTCTTCCATCAATAATCAAGAAAATTGAAATAAGGGACCAAACTAACACTGTTTTTTTTAAATCCAAAATATAAGGATAATATATATGTGAACAAGCACCTTTGATAACCAAGAACTTGGGACAGAAGACCAAAAAAAAAAACCAACCTAACAATGATTTTCACTCTTATGATGGATTTTAATTCTAAGCTACCACTGTATAAAGTCCTTCAAAGTTATTAAAAGTTGTTTTTCACAATCAAAAATATTAATAAATTGTCTTAACTATATTTTGCCAGCAGCTTTGATAGCTATCCTAGCCAAATCTAAAGGCTCAGTCATTTTGTTTCAAAGCTGTAAGGTTCTTATATGCGTAATCAATTTGACTTGCTTGTAGATAATTAAATACTAGCAAGTGACAGAAACTAGACAAGATGTATTGATTTCAATTGGACAAAAATCTCGGATGCGTTCTCTGTGATTGTTCAATATGTAAAAACCTCTCAGAACACCACCAATGTCTTGCAGCTTGAAAATTATGGTAAATGTTAAGATGAGGTCAAGGAGGATATGTGTATAAATCCTTCCCTCTTTGGAAAAAGACTGTACTCCTATAAATAGTTCCAAGGCAACACCTAACTATTAGATCAGTAATAATGGTGGCACTGGCTTCTATCCAAGTATGAGATTCAAAAATCATTGAAGTTCCTGACAAAAGGCAGCTTTTATTAACACCCAAATTAATAAAAGCTCTAAATCCCTGTTTAGATCATCATCAAAAGTGAGCAAAGTGTCTTGACATTCACTGCAGGTGTGAAAAAACAATTGCTTCTAACTGAAAATACCACCTGTAACTCTGAACTCTTATTTCCAGCTCAGTAAAATAGAGAACTTTTCAATATCTATACTCCTGTCACCAGCAATTAGACTTGTGTTCCATGAAGATGGAGATGTATCTGTTCCTTGCAGTAACAGATTACCACATTGCTGTAAATAAATAAACAACTATACATACAAATAAAATGTAATCTCATGACACAAATGAGTCTTAAAGTAGCTCTTCAAATTTCAAAGGTATTTTATCTTATCTTTGTTACTTAGGCAATGAAATACACATATACTGGTTGTGACTGAAGAAGAACTTCAAAATCACTATTCCCAAATAGAGCAGAACTAAAAATTCTTTTTAGGAAATGGAAGTCCTGTGTCATTCTGAGTGGACATGTCCACATAGTGTTTGAAAGATGTTTGGTTTTAATTCCAGTTAAAATAACAGGAATTCTTCTCAGGTGTCAAAAGACACTGACTACTTACAGCTCCTGATGCAACCGGAAGAAGCGTGATTTTCACATGTAATTTGGACATGGCATAAGGTGCAAACTATAAAACCTACCTCACGTAAATAGACCTGATTAGAAAACAGAAATATTTTAATGAATATCGGTCATCTTCATTTGCAAAGATGACAGCTTTTGACTTCTTATCTTTCTGCCCAAAGCCGCTAAAATTCAAATTGGACTGAAATTCAAATATGACTTATTCGCCTTTCCCAGCCAATGTCTTCCTTCTATCTTGGCTGATTCCATTACGCTACCAGAGCGAGGCTTCCAGAAGTTTATTTAGAAATAAAACAAGATAAAATCTTACTGCCTATAGCTGGTTAAGAGGGAAAATATTTCCTAAGAATGCACTGTGATCTATCATCTTCCACATGAAGGAAAGAGCTACAGTGTTTGTTCTCGGGGTCTTAAATAATGCTTTCAGGGTGTCATTGAAGATGGTATTTTTCTACTTAGTCACTTCTTCCATATTAAAAAGCAAGTCAGGTCAAGCCTCAAGTCTCACAGAGGTACATTGTGTTAGAGAAGAGAAAGTTGCAATGATCTGCAAGGTGTTAAGAAAAACGACTTGTCAGTTGCCACGGAATGACAAGGGACTTTCAGTGGCCACCATTTTTTTTTCTCCTGTCAACAGCCATTTGCAGATAGCCTTACTAAATCCAGAAGCCTTCCCTAACTTTCAGAATACCATAATCCTTCAGCAAGAGATATAGAGCATCTTTCCTGGTGAAAAAGATTCTTTGTTGATGGCCATATGAAAACAACATTAATCCATTTCAGAAGATTGACTTTCAGTATTGTGGTATATTTCTATATACACTCCTTATTGTAATTCAAAGAAAGAACTTAGAAAAAGAATTATTATAAAATACGGCTTCTTTTGTCAAGGGGGAAAAAAAGCATACATGGCTTAAGTAGGTGATCTGAGACTTTGAGATTTTCAGTAAGCTTACAAACAAGCTTTGCACATTCCACTGTTTAATCTGGCACATATTTGTACTGGTGTGGGTTAAGGCACCTTAGCTTAAACTGAGTATCACCTTGCTCCATATGCATTTTTATTAATTTCAGTGGGAACTATTAGTGGAAGCAAACAGTACAAAACACCTGTCAGGGTCTCTAAAGTGCCTCCCCATCTTAGAAAACATGTTTTTATAAATGTGTGTGTTCCATGGGAGTATCTTCACTACTCTTTACAGGAGATTTAGTATATTCCAGTCCACGCCACAGTTCCTTTGCATCTCAGATACCGTCTCAACTTTCTTTGCCGCTATTTAACTGTCTACATTGAAAATAAGCAAACAAAAATTAGACCATACTTTTTTACATGCATCCTTTCTTTCTGGCATATGCACATGCCAGTTTTCCTCAACTGGCTGAACAATCTCTTTTGATTAAAATCTCCCCTGTTTATATACACTAGCAGCAGAAGTGCAGCATATGTCAGTTATTTTCATGCGTCTCAAACCTTTTTGAGTCACTTATTCCAAATTACAGATCTTTATTCTGTAGAAGGAAAATCTGCTCTTCATCTCTGGGTGCAGAGCCTTTAAAACATAAATAAAGACATGAAAACACTGTGCAGTGCTAAGTCAAATTCCTATCAGAAGTCTACTATGTCAAAAGCTCTTTCTACCAATTAAACTCAGAAAATGGTCTCAAGCAAACAAGATCTGTTTTCTGTGAAATCATGTTGATCTGCATTAATAAAGTTGCTATCCTTTAATACTTTACTGATTGAATCTTTCATATATATCTCAGTACAGATGTCAAGCTAACTGGTATAAAGTTACTTGAGCTTCACTGGAGAATGAATACTTTTGAACTGTAAAAAGCCTGGGCACTGTAAATGACACATTTGGAGACCCTCAACAAGCTACATAAAGGTCAGAATGGTCCTGTACATATTTTCCTCTTCAATAAGTTATTAGGTTCACTTTTTCTTTTTGTCTATCCAAGCCATCTGTGTGTTGGAAAAATTAGTTCCAAATGTGTGTAATTTAAAATCCATCATTTTTCACAATGTGTGCAATCAGACTCGAATTATTTAGAAATTATCAGTGCAAGCTGCCTCACTTAACCCTTTGAAGGGGAAGAATGTGGAAGGATAAAAAAGTATATCCAGGCAGTGGACTAAGTAACTGCAATCAAGGTACAAGAGGTCACAGTGACAAAACCCTGACCTCACCTCATTGCCAAGACCAAAATGCCCAGGTCACAGAGATAATTAGCAAATTAGCTCACAAAGAAGCTATTGTTACTTGCAGCGTGGCTGTCAATTATTAACTTGTATTGCTAGTTGAAACGCTAGGTTTCCATAGATAGTTCCCAACTAACCGTGTACCCTTCCCTCTTACATAAGGGGAAAAAAAGAACAAAAAGTAAAAAAAAAAAGGGCTATTCTAGACTGTTCTTTTCATCCCTGTTAGCAGCTACAGAAAAAGTAATGCATTTCACTGGCACAAGTGACAAGACTGATCCTCCCAGTCAGCATCACTGTAAACTAGCAAACTCCTTAAAGCCAATGAACTTATACATATATGGGCAAGAGGGCACAAGTCTTCATCCTTTTTTTTTTGAGGTGTAAAATGGGCTCAAAATTTCACAGACGGGGAAAAGAAAAACCAGCGCCAATATACTTTGCATATCTTGTCCATACTCAAAGATACACAGCTTTAATACAGTTATTTAAAAGGTTGAACTAAAATAAAGTAAAACCTGTACACACTTTGCTAGTGTTTGCTAGCTTAAAGGACAAAGCAAGGGGTGTAAGGTTCAAGAGTTAGAGCACTGGTTGGGAATTGAGAAAATGGTGGTTCATTTCCATGAGCCTCCTGGATGCCTCATTCATCACCGCTCTGTTTTACTCACTTCAAGCAAATATTTCAGAAGGGCTATCATGAAGGCAAAAGCATTACTGGTTGTGCACACCCCTTTCCCCCAGATTTCAGAAGAACAAACAATAGAAACATCAATACAAACAGAGCTTAAACCTCAACTGTATGTATGATGCTTTGCAATGATTTAGCACACTTTCAAATGACTTAGAGCGCAATCTTGAGTACTGACAAGGCCCTAGGTCTTGTTAACTGCACTTGTGTATAGACCTTACAGAATTTTAGCAGCATTTATTTCACAGCCGACCATCAAAAGGAACACGTGCTGCTTGTATAAGCATGAGATACTTATTCTAAGAAAGCGTCAATCTGTAACCTTGGTCTCAAACTGTCCAAAGACAAGAGACACACTCTTTGTATAACACTGATCATGATAAAGTTTGGCTGCACATATTTCCAAAATTAAATCTTGGTTTGGTTTTGGTTTTTTTTCTGAAATAATTTGTTCCAGTATATTATTTTCCAGTCAGATATCTTAAAATGATAAAAAGTATACTCTTATTAAGCCTCAGAACACCTCTGTAACTCAGTGAGATATAATCTTCACATTTCACATGGAGAGAAACAGGTTCGAAGAAGCTAAAACAGACACCTAGCATCACATAATTTGGTGTATTAGGAAGAATTCTAATTCTTGCAAACTCCAAATCTATGATTGGCTCTCTAACTTCTAATATAACTAATGTTTTAGCCTGGCTAATCAACATCTCACAGAAGATTTGTAATATCTCGAATATTACAAGGTTACATACACAGAGATCTACAAACTGCAAACTTTCAAGATTTATTATCAATAACAATAATAATCAACTGGATATCTTGTGCTACATTTAAGGGACAATGTAACATAAAAGTCTCTAAAGGTCTGAAGACACAGAGTACTCAAAAGTTTGACCTAGCAAACTATAAAAAGCAAGGCTGCTTCAATATGGAAACCTCACTTAAGAATATAACAAGATAGTATTTTAATTGTACAGCACAACAGTTATTCAGTTTTTGAGAATTTAACCTAACAGAATTAAATTTCAGCATCTCAGTGAAGTGTATACTTGCTGAATTAAAATATGTTGGATTTCATTTGCACTGCTGTGTTGAGTGTATTACCTACAGTATCATATTTCTGGTTTGTGTCTTAACTTCAGACATACCCTAAACCTGTATTTTGAATAGACTAGCTTGTGGATCACCATCAATACTGCTGGACTACGCTCCGCTACTACCACATTTTACCATCAGGAGAACATCTCAGACAGGACTATGCTAGTAAGATTACAACCAACATATTCCCCTCCCTCCCCAGTACTTATTATTCACTGAAGTACATTCCTGCTTTACAATGTTTTAAGATGTATTAAATGTACTAATGATGCAGCTGGCACATTAGTAGCTGTCCCATGGTTGAGTTTAAGTCTCAGTGTGAACAGCAAAGTATACACGAGGGAAGCTTGTATTTACATGCACAAACATGCCTAATGCTAATTAGGCAGAATGCTGGACGAGGGTGTAATTCCTTGCAACATTTCCTGTTCTACATTTCACCACTGCAGCTGGGGCTCCTTCCCACCCACTTGCCTAAATATTTTCCTTTAATAAGTTTTCTTAGGTAAGAAATATATTCCCTCTATAAATTTCCTTCCCAGACTTCCCAGAAAACAAAATTTCCTCTCTCCTTTTTAAACAGACCCAAGCACAGGGAGAAAAATTATTCATTACATATATAAATTTCTTTGCTTCAGATAAGACAACTGTCCTGTGGAAATGAAAGATTCAGCTGAAGTTTTCCCTGTTTTATTAACACTGGCTAAGTTGTAGCCCTAAGAACTGTGTTGGGAGCCCTAGTACAGGTGAGATTATCTTTCTTCTTTCTCATACCTGGTTGCTTCAGTTGCAGTGAGAAAGGCATTTGTGAAAATAAGAAGTGAGCAGGCAGACCTCTTGGTTTAATTGTTAACACTAAAGTCCAGCTTACACTGTTGAGAGCTGGAGCAAAAGTTTTACCATTTCATGGCTTGTACAGCTACGGGTAACTGCAAAACAACAGTCCTTAGCCTCATCTTGCATTACCATTAAAAAAACGCCTAGCACATTTTCTCAAGAACTTTTTAATGTATCCGAAACTCTCTCACGACTCTAAAGTGTGGGAAAGCCTCACAGCTCTACTGAACTGTGTATAAAAATAACTACATATCTGATTGTCTTACAAGTTTTTAATATATAAACTCAATAAAAAGTTTTATTTCTCCAATGATTTTGAGTTGTTCCAAAAATTTGTATATTCAAAAGAAGCTAAAGAACAGGCTGTGAAACACACAGATACGCTGCTATCTACCACTTGTTCTTCCCTAAAGGGGCTACAGCACAGAGAAAAAAATGGACAGGCTTCTGCAACTAAGAGCTCTTCTCTTTTTCACTTATTCAGCAGAGATATGGATGGCAACACCATATATTCCTACCTAGCTACTTGAAACATCAGCTCTGCACTGAGAATTACATCGTCTCTTACTAATCTGTTATTTCACAGCCTCTGCAAAAGTAAGCTTTAAGCAGACTTGTGAAGTGGAACAAAATTCTAGTTTTACACCTTCCTTGTCATGCCTGCTTTTTTGTGAGCAAAACCTATTCCTTTTTTAAGGTTGGATTCCAAATTAAATTACATGCCAATCTTTTAATTTGTGAACGACAAAGTACTCGCTACATATTGTCTCCAGTCACATGTACCATAGTTGTTCATATTGATCATACCATAGCTGTATATATTGATCATGGGAAACTTACTGCGCCACAGCTGGAAGAAAAAGAAATACAGTGACAAAAGAACAGCACTGTTTCATGCCTCTTCTTCCTCATGAAAAAACACTGACCATAAACCTACCAAATTCTTAGACTTTTCATTGACTGCAGCGCATCGGCTGTCTTTGATCCCCAACAGCAGTAAGAGTGCTGGGCTCACTGCTTCCCACAAACACAGGCGGGATTCACACCAAAGACTGTGACGTTTTCCTGCTTTTCTCAGTTGTAGACTGTTTCACATTAAGTCACTGCTCCACTCAGGTTACCGCAATATGGCAATATGACTATTTCTGCCGCTTTTAGGTTTACAGCAGTAATAACAGCTGCCAGTATCAATCTTGGTTCAATCATTTCTGTCTGTCATTGAAAAAAACCCACCAAATTTCCTTTCTTATCATCATCTTTCTCCCCACCACACTGCTTTTGCACTGAAGCTCTGCATAATTAAAAAGTTACCACATTCTGAACCAGCCATTTAATAAAATGTATATTTTCTTCAATAAATACAATTACACCATCAGAAACACATTTTTATGTTCTGGGACTGGATTCACTTCACCTAAGTTTAACATCTAAACCTACACTAGTAACCCCTAAAAAATTATTTTATTCTACCTACCTTAGATACCAATCTCAACTTGAGATAGTTAAAATTAACTAACTAAACTGTCTGGTTTGTACACAAATAGTGCCAAAATGATGTGACCAGTTTAATTCACAGGTTTTTTAGCAGTTTATGTCCAATTATATCAGATTGTCACATTGAAAAAAATTAATACCCCAACATCAGCATCTGACAAAAATTAATTCCATTTCCACAGCCTGCCCCCCTCAGCATTTAATTGTATCAAATGAATTTTATTTTTTAATGTTCTGATGGAGAAAAAGCAAAAGCTTTTATATTCATTTCTTTCATGTCTCAGGTAGGTGATGCGAGATCAGCATGTACTTGTACACTGGGAACTCACAAAGGTACAAAAACCAACAAATAATGGGAAGGTTTGCTGCTAGCTCTGTGTGCAGCACAATTAGGGAAGTTCACAGAAGGTTTATTTCCAGCTAGCCACAGCTCTCTGCAAAGGAAAGTTCTGTCGGGAGAGACGGTGAGGAATGCTTTGACTTTCATGAATGAAAAATTACGATCTTCTGGTTCACATTTGAGACAACAAAAAATGGTCTAAGTCAAATAATTTCAAATGATCCAACAGTGTTTCTTTTTAGTTTTTCAATCTTTCAGGGTTTAGGGAGAGAAGTGAAATCCGGGCCAGGGTGTTTGGTTACCCCAAATCCCAGAAGAATAGGCTCCTACTTGCCTATTGATTTTTTTTCTCCCTCAGGAGGACATGGTCTGACAATATGAGTCTTCATTGTAGCATTTTATATTTTTAAGTGCTATGAATACAGTGTGATTTAAGCATTGCAGTTACTTAGTACAACTATTTAGTAATAAAATTACCTGAAATTATTATTGATTAGAAGCATCAAGTATATAACGACACTGTATCAGTTCCTGGCAACTTCTATGCATATCTACATATCTATATATAGACACATACCCACACACACAGACTTAAGTATATATAAAGCAGGGGTATCTGAACAGCACAGAAAGACACAGCCCAGATGTCTTTAGGAAGGCAGTGCCAAATCCACCAGATTTCTGCTGCTGTTGCTGCCCAAGTGATGGTGTGAACAGGTATAATCAGCAACTCTGGGGACATACCAATAGGCTACAGGACTGGGATGGGAAGGATGGTACATGCCCAGGAACTACTAGGAAGAGGGGATGAGGAAGACCCTGTCTCTCCCTTGATCACTGGAAGGCTTCTCCAGTCATAACAACTGGATACCAAAAATTCAACAAAGGTGGGGAAAGGGAAGTAACGCAGTTATAATTGTATATCGACTGTTTTTTTGATTAAAGAGAACTACTTTTGTGCATATAAACACTCTGTACAACAAAAAACACTGTCTGGAGATTCAGCTACTGAGTGAGACTTGTAGATCTGCACATCTACTTCACACACTAATTTCTTGAGTGATCTCAAGCAAGTCGTTCTACTTTCCTGTACCACTGTTGCCCGCCTGCAAACTAAGGGAAAAAACATGATGTCCCCTCTTCTGTAACTGTCTACCTTAAAATATTGAGTGTTAAGGGAATGCTAAGCTATTTGAATGAAGGACTATCCTCCACCATATGTGAATTTAAGCAAGGCAGAGATTTTGGCAATAGTGATTTTAAAATAGTTTGTCACTGAAACACGAACCCTAACAATGCCAAACCTGTATGAGATTCAGTAATGAACTAGCAACAGCTTTTGTAAAATCTACAGGATTCCTCCAATCCCCTATCTTTGAATTCTGTAAGCAGAAGAAGCATACCCTTGCTTTTGATGGAACTGTCTTCCTGTTACTCTGCAAAATCCTCTTTGAAAAGTGGGGATTCTCTTATCCCTATCTCCACAACTCGCTGTTGCTCCCAGAAAACCTTCTAAAAAGAATTGACTTCAGCATGCTTCAGATGGTAGCAAGTTTCCAGGTATTATTAACCAGACACTCCAGCACTGCTCCACAAGGCTAAGTACTCCCTGTCTTCTTCCTTGCTCAAATAAACTCAAATATTGTACAGGAACAAGGAAGTGAAAGTATTTTCAGATAATGCATGTAGTTGCGCATTCATTTGTCATGTCATGTTGCTTGCTTTCTTGGTTATGGCAGTAACAAGCCATTTTTATTTAAATAGGATTATTAATTATTATAATTTATAATATCTCTTATGCTTCAACTCTCCTGCAAAAAGAAACCTCTTCCTGGTTCATGGAGCTTATGAAAGATAAGGTGACCAGAGGAAGAGGATATTAGTCTGTATTTGGTACTGACAACACATCGCCACGCAGTCTGGGAGACAATCCATTGCATAACATTTGCACAGATTTCAGTGCAAAAGTTAAATGAAATAGTCCACCCCACCTCTTAGAGTATGTCCAAACTACAGTGGATACATAAACAAAGAAATACTGTCTGACAACTGAACACATAAGTTATCAAAAGAAATTAGAGGCCACTTACAGCAGTACAGTCTCTCTAGTTTGTGCATATAGAATAGACCATAAAAACTGAAGTGAACTTTTCTCATCAAGAATGTGGGTCCTTCATAATTTACATACACAGACTTGCAGCTACTATCAAGTGATGTAAGCAGTCCAATTACTAGCATTTGTGCTCAAAGCTGCATGGCATTTATATTGTGTGATCAATCTGAGATGATTACATATAGATAATTAAATTCAAAATCAGCAACAAAATGAAGACAAGTTTGGATTGATTCTCACTGGATAAAAACCCAGACTCCATATCAATTTATGTATCCACTATTAAAAACACTTCTATATATTACGTACATTTGGGGGCTAACATATTTTACCAGAACAACAGTGGACATCTTCCTGTGCTTGGCAGCAAACCCATTCCAGTGACTTAAGCAGAAACAGACTAACTTTGATATTGCAACAGCTGCAAAGGGGTATGTCTTCCAGGTAGTGTTATGAGTCTTTGCAGTTACCAAAGTAAGAAAAGTTCACAGGTAATTGTTCCAGGTTTTCTACAAAACCAAATGCTGAACAGGAAAGGGTTTGGGGAGAACAGGGTTTCTTGAACGCACAGGTGTTTGTGCTTTTGTTTTCCGTGTTTCACATAGGATAAATCCAAGCATGCTAGGAGAGGTAAAAGGAAATCCCAGAATAGCTAAAACCCCATTACAAAATGAACCAGAGCATTTATTATGCAAAAGAGTGAGCGAGCTTTAACTCCCTCTACTGCAAGACTGAGACCAGGAAGCTCATGTAAAATCCAGTATCACACAATTGGGGGGGGGGGGGGAGGAAGACAGAGAGAGAGAATATGCATCTTTCTTCTTCCTCCATTTTGTACTTGTTTCCCATATAACTAACATTAACTGGGTAAAAGCAGTATTTTAGGGACCAAGTCTCTCGACCAATGGTTAGTGGCATCCTTGGGGAAAAAAAGAAGTTTCAAACCCTTGGCCTAACTCAGGCAGAAAAGACTGCTTAGGAAAATATTTTTTGGGACCTCCACTAGACATGCACACATAGGATCTACTTTATATTTTTCTACTTTGTGCATTCTTTTCCCTCTGATTATCCAACCTCAGCTCTCTGTTGGTGCAACTTCTCTGCCCTGTTGTTACAAGCAAATTGCCACACTAAAAATTCACAGAGGATGAGAAAGCCAAACCCCAGTGATAATTTTAGCCCCTTGGGGGAGATGGGGAGTAACTTTATGCCATGACACAACCTCTGGTAGTATCTCTACCTCAAGCTCATCCTGAGGATGCTGTTGAATTTCAAGTCAGTGTGCATGAGACCTCTGGTACAGGGTAAAACAGATGCTAGGTTTCCCAGCTGCAGTTGAAATAGACCCAAATAAGTATCTCTGGTGGGGAAAAAAGTGGGCAGGCTGCTGCTATGAAGCATGCCATCTGTCAGGAGCCAAGCCACGCACGAGCACCAGGCAGTCAAGCAAAATGCCTGTTTGAGCCTACTAACAAGCCTACTGTACTCTTCACTAGTACTGTCAATCCAGAAGCTTTCAAAAATGAAAAAGGAGATACCGCAAGTCTCCCAATATTTACAGCTACCATGTCAGGTTTCCTCTTAGAAGCAGAAGTCACCGCTGTGGGCTTTAACACCCACAAGGTCACAATTTTAATTTCACAGTCAGTGCAAGCAGCATTCCTCTTGTAGACAAGAGAGCACCAAGTCTTTGCACAGACATAAGATACAGGCCCAGTCACAGGACCAGAGTCCCACAGAGGCAGGAATGCAGGAATCTTAAATTCTGTTGTGCTGTTTGGGTTTCTTTTGTTATTACTTGGTTAGCAGTTCATTCAATGCACAGTATTTTTTTAAAGTCTGCCACTGTTATACAGTTCTGATGTCCACAGCATCTTTTTCAATCTTTTTAAGGCAGGCACCTAGCTAGAAGCTAGGGGCTGTTGCTTTTCTAGCAGCTCTTCAGAAGCAGCTGAGCTGATTTGAAAATCTATTTTACATAGACGATATCAGGACATAAGCGAGCTCATATAGTCGTTTTTAACTGGGAAATACGTCTCAAAGTAATGCAGCTGACAGTGAAATCACTGAAAAGGGGCCGAGGAGTTAGAACATTCAGGTAAAACCAATGCAGCCTATGAAGTGAGAAAATAACAGTTTAGATAGAAAATAAGCAGGAAAAAACTTAAGATCACAGAAAACACTGATGAATGGCAGTATGTCGTTTCTCCTTAAAGTATAACTCTTCCCTGGACAATAATAATATGACATGAGTCTTACACTCTGTAATGAAGCTAGAGAAGAGAAAAGAATGTCAAAAGTCCTAAAATCTGGAACTCAGCAGCAAAAGGCTGTGAAAATGCCTGAGAAACTTCTCAAACAGAATTTCTTCTAAAACTTCCATTTAAATGGTGGGCTAGGGGAGTAGAGAAAAATATAACCAGTAAAAATAAAACATGGCAGCCACGTAACAGTATAAGAGCTCTCCAGGGTTTCAAGATTATTTTAGGGCCTCTCATCTCAGTCTGCTCCACAGAAATAGACAAACTGCATATGTAAAGACCACAGAGTTTTCTTTCTCAGTAGCCTACCACCCATAGATTTGAATTTGTTTTATTTTTCCCTTCACATTACCAGCCTTCTAGCCACATCACAGGCACTACACAGGTATAAAAGAGCACAAAAAAAGGGTTCTGTATTCAATGCTGCCCTGCTTTGCAAAGCTCTTTCCTGTAGCCATATCACCTGCCCACAGAAGCAGAAGGAAAACATAATAATCCCTTTGCATTGTTATTAAATCAGCAGATAAACCTGTGAGCAAATATCTAGAGGACAGTGGCTAAGGAAAAGGGAAGAAACATCTATTCAAGAAATGTAGAAAATATACGATTAAATTTACTAGAACCCTATTTCCAGTTCATCAATCATTTTGGCCAGGTACAAACTGCTGCTGGGACCTAAAACAGAGTACACAGACCCACTATTTAATTTTGCATCTGACTACTAGTTCTCCTCTCCTGACTTGCATCCCTTTCTTTGTCTTTAGTTTTATTTCAGATTACTCAGCTACGTGCTTTGGTGGTCATTTTTATCAGCAGCTCTAGTTTACTGTACCCACTGCAGGTAGCTTATGTAATTTATGGTTTTAATTTTTCTGCAAAGCACCTAGTACAATAGTGAGAGGCTCCATTTAAAATTACCTACATAAATAAGCAAATATAATACCATTAGCATATAACAGATTGTGCTTATCAAACTATAAACACTGTAGGTTCAGAAAGTTCAGTGGCAGCATGACTACCAATGCACCAGAGGAATGTGTATTCATTTTCTAATAGGTCTAACAGACCCTGAAATGTTGCTTAACACAGGAATAACCTTCTCACAATTTGCTAGGAAAAATTTAAGATTCTCATTTTCTTCTTTGCATTGTATCAGTAGCTTTTCTTGGGCAACACACTTGCTTGTGCTAGACCCAAAAGCATAAAAGTTGCATACAGCCGAAAACTCCCCCAACACCATTAACAGTGGGAATAACGTACAAGACAGGTTGAGATCTATGTGCCCAAACATAAAACCTTCTGAAAGCTGCTCTCTACCAAGCAATATGCAGGATCCTGAACTTTCCTGCCCCGGATCCACAAGTCAGTGCAAGTCTCAAGCAATTTGAGCACCCACTCAGAGCACTGACAGAAAGGCACGTTCCAGGGGAGTACTTGCCATCTTACATACCCACTTTCAGAGACAGGACACCAGCTTGTCAGGGACCTGAGGCCTGCCGCATGCTACAGCCATTAGTATGAGCTGCTGTGAGTGTGGCAGCAGTGGTTTTGACCATCTCCATTTGTCTGCCCTGCTGCCTGCCAAAAACTACCCACCTTTGCCACAGCTGGCACTGAGCATATATGCGTGTCTCCACTGCTTCAGCACCACATCCAACATCTGGACTTCAAATGACTGTCAGCAGCTCCAGTCTGCTGGCTCTGGTACCAAGGGTGAATCTCTAAAACAGGCATGGAAGGAGGCCATGGGAGAGAGTAGCAGCACACGACCAAAGCTAGTAGAGCATGATTTATGTCACAACTCATCTTACAGCTCCCTTAAAAGCTGTCTTCTAATGCTTTGCCACATCAGAATGAAGGAAAGATAAGTCTGCTGGCCACTGTTCACTAAATAGTATTTTGCTGGTTTTTCTCTTCCTTCTATAATGTGGTACTGATCTGTATGCTACACAGACTAAATCACCAGGGCAATTTCTTTCACTGTGGTTGTAAAAACAAGTTTAGCAACATTTATATTTTGCTATGATTGAACCTTCCCACAGAGCTGCCATTCACAAATTTTAAATGACTTACAATATGCTTTGCAGCCCAGTAATTGTATTCTAAGTTAGCAAGTTCATACACGCTCTCTTTTTCTAGCAACCCACGCATGCTGGAGAGAAATGACTTCTGAACATGCTTAATTTTAAAGTCCTCATTTTACACACTATATGTAATCAAACTTTTTATTAAACATTGCCAAGCAATCTGTCTCATTTAAAATGAGCTGCTAGAAGAGGTAAAGGTCCATTAAGCTGTTAATTGCACACTATAACTCTGATTTCTTGAAAAGTTATGTTGAATATAGTTTCCCCAAATGCTTAATTCCATATTTACCTAATTCTACTGCCATAGCTACTACATTGGTCAGGTATATGATAACAAATCAATACAGCCATGCCAGCAAAATTCTCCCATGTAGAAAGAGGGAGCAATAAAAGAGGATTTCATTTCCATTTCTCTTCTTTGAGTTTGATATGGGGAATTCCACTGTACAGGTACAAAACACAATTCTGCTAATGTAGAAATACAAGTACACCCTAAAGGCACAGTGCTTCTGCTACAGTAATGGCCTAAGTGATTTGAGAGCTCAAATTCATTGCAAGTAAACCTCAATTAGACTTGAAAATGAAAGTCAAGCAAGTGACATAGAAAATGTTATATGCCACTGTTTTTAAATTACTTATAATGGAGGTCAAAAAATACTTTAGGCTGTGAAAATAAAACTGAGATGACTCCAAAACATATAAGCCACATACAAAGATTTTCAAAAAGATTGCCACCTCTTATATATGGTTCTGAAATGGTTTGAATACAGGTCTTTGTATGCAAAAACCACTGTCAAAACATTTAAATTTTACTATACCAAACTCAAGAAACATAAATGCTTTTTACATACTAGCTAATTAACTAGACCTTCATATCATGTTGCCTTGTAAAAAAAAAGAACTGTATTTCTCATTCTTAAATGACTTTATATCCATCTTTGTTTTAGTTTGCAGTAATTTGAATCATATGATAATGAAATTAAAGAGAGTGGAAAAGGATGAAGCATATATTAATTTCTCTTAAAAGGCAGGTAACTCAAAGCACAGTATCACATGAATGTTGACAGTTATTTTTCCTTTTTTTCCCCTCTTCAATCAGCTGTGCAGACCTCCTCACAACACTGAGAATGAAATAATTAGCACTGGTATGTGTAAATTTATTACGTCTAGTAGAAGACTCTTTGTCAGGGTAATCTCTCTTCTCCAAGCCTTATGACCTGTCCATAGGAACATCTTGAGCCACCTGGCTTTCCAGCGTCTTACCAAGGCCATGCAGTTTAAAAATGGCAGGGCACCTTCCCAGCAAGAATTTGTGGTCAATCCCTTCCCAGTTTGGAAGGCCTGTGACAGCTCTGAGTTGCCAGGTGTGCGTTCCTCGTGTACACCAACATAGTTCACTGCACTGTCCACAGGGGACAACCACAACCAACAACCCCTCAGCAGAAACGCCAGAATCCAGATGCTTTAGCCCACTACATTGATACTTGTGCTTACAGCTCTGACTTTCATGGGCTACAACCAGGAAGAAGGTTACCTTAGCTCTTTTTCACACAATAGAAGACACCCAAAGAAATCATAAGGGCCCCAAATTTACAAAAGAAAACAGCATGAGTATTTTGTTAAGTACAAACAGCCCTGAAACATATCAGCGCTATCTTTCAAATTACAATAGCTGTTCAGGGCCTAAAACTTCAGATTAAGAGAATTAAATTTCCAAAACTCAGTCAAGTGTGTGCTTATTTAATTAAAAGCAGGCAGAATTTCATTTGCACTTCATTGTTAAGGATACCACTTATAATATCACATTTTGGCAGTGCAGCTTAACTCCAATTTATACTAAAAGCATACTTCATCAAACTAATTCTGAAGTTCATTACAAATGCTAAATGCCAGTACTATTTGCTATAGCTATCCTATCCCATTTGGATGTTTAAATAGGCAAACATGGTCAGATAAACTTGGAGCAGCTTGTGAATTTTCTATGCTTTTTCAGATGAAGTCTTTTGTATTTGACCTGCTACTGTGAGCTACACTATGTATCCTTGATTTTAAATTTTCACAGGTGTGGCTCAAGGAGTTGAAAAACTACAGAACTTTCTTGCTTGTACCTGTGCCTACAAAGTTCACCACGTTATTTTATTTTCCGCTCACAAATGAAGCAGCATATTATACACACTACTGGACTATATCCAAAACAGCAAGGACTTCTCACTGATAGACAGAAATTTACCCTTGTGTACTGCCTTCAGACAATGCATATGGCCCAGACTGTGCCCTGTAGGGCTGGCACATGGCAAAACTTTCTCCCACCCAAAGGAGAAAGAGGGAGACTTGAAGAGAAGCAACAGCATCCCATTTACTGAGACAGACACTCCAGACAGCTGGAAAGTGCTACTGCAAAGTCAGAGGCCTCTCGCTTTCACCTGAGCAGCTATGTCAGCCAAGTAGGAGGGAAGAGTAGCACTGCTCCTACCTATTTTGGCTCAGGGAAGTTTGGTTACCTGACCTATACTCACAGTTGTTTAGGCTTCCTTGGCTAAGGTAGTCTGCTGCTCACAGATTTACAAACTCCTTTCAACCTACTACCGCAACACATTTAACTCATTACAAATAAACATAGGCTAAGTTTATGCTGGAGTCATGGACCGTAATGCAGAAATTATCTGCTTGTAGCACACTATTTACATAGGAGGAACACAACCAAGAAGAGTTAGGAGGTCTGTTTTAATCCATGCTCAGTCACTGCCTTCATATGCTGTCTCAGCCACAACACTTCAGAGGTCTGTGCAGTTTCTTACTCCACTTCAAAAGCACAGCAATACCCAAAGAGCTAAAAAGCCAAGCTGTAATAAGAATTATTGTAAATGTGTTGTTACATGATCACAGATAAAAATCAAGGGATCAAAACCATCCACAAATACCTTTTGCAGGGGAGGAAACATCTCCCAAGTACATTACTAAAAAAACACATTATACTGTGTATACAATATTAATGGAATTCACATTAAGCATTATAATTAAAGTTCTATATATGTGGCCTGCTGTTCAGACCTTGGAAGGCTAGACAGGTGCTTTCCAGTAAGCTTGTACAAGGGGACTTCAGGGTTTGGAGCGTATTGGTGTGGGACTAAAGCATTTCCAGTACTGCAGGTCTAGCAGAGCAGCTCTTGTCTAACAGAACATTTTGGATTCTAGTTTTCACTTTCCACAGGAAGACAGATCTGTGTGGAATAAAACAACCTTCAGATTTTATGAATTTACAGCAAGATTTTAAGCATCTTCAGACAAGCTCTTACTGGCGGGCAGATCTTGTTCTCCTGTTGCAAGGAACTTGGCATGGACAGTGAGTGAACTGGAGGTTTTGCAGCAGGCTCATCAGAAAGCCAGCCTCCTAAAAGACAGCTGAGTGGGACATCACACAGGATTTTGGCACCAGGATTTTGGAACCAACGGGTCAGTGAAATTTTTCTTATCAGGGCAAAAGTAACTATGATTCTGCCTTGCACTTCTGCTGCAGAGTGCTTCCCTTTTTAGCACAAAAGCCTCAGTATTACATTCCAGAGGCCAGTTTTAGTATTGTTCATCACCTTTGTTCTTTTGGTGTTTTTTTTTTTGCTTCCTGCAAGACAACACTGTTTTCATACATAGTCTACTCACAAGTCAGAAGAATCTGATCTGTGAACACTGATATATTTTCCAAATAAGTGATTCATATCTCTAAAACCTCCTTTATTGCATGACAGGTATTGCGCAAAAAAAATGTAGTGAAATATTAAACACTTTTGAAAAGGCAAAAAAGACAAACTAAAGGAAGTGGTAGGAGGAAGGCTGAGAATAGCCTGAGTGTTGAAAAGCTCTTTTGAACACTATTGACTGTGAACACCGGATTCATTACAAGCCTAGGGAGTCTTCATAAAATCCAAAGCATACACATCTTACTCCTCTAAACAGTCTCGCCATCCAAAAGCTTGCAATAAATTCTAAAGTATTAGCAACACGTTCTTGAGCTGGCACTCAATAATACTAATGATGCAATTTTCTTCTGCCCTGACACATACCAAATATACTAATAAAATCTATCAAATTAAACCTGGTTTCACTAGATTTTATTAACCTTAATATAAAGGAGACAGTTCTGTTCCAAGTCTTGCTTCATTTATCTTTCATATTTCTGTATCTTACCATGACTCATGCTGCTTTTAAAAGGCACCCTTTAATTTCAAGGACACCATCTTTGCTTACAACCTTCGTATTAAAGTTTAAAACAGGTGAGAAATTTGAATTAACGAAATAAGCAGAGAAACAAAGGAAAGAATAAAGAAAGTTAGAAGGAACTCATTAATATTGCCAGCATATACTACAAAGGTCTATCTGAGTTTTATGTACTTATTTGCTGCATGTTTTCAAACTACCAATGAAAGCTAGTGCATTTAGCTTCAAAGAACTAGATGCTCAAAGTGGTCAAGTTAATCAAATAATTTTCTCTCCTTCAAGTCAATGTGGTTTCCTACACAACACCTCACTGTACAAAATCTCACAGTCTTCTTTCATTTTTGCTCCATTCATATCAGTATCAACCAGTTTATGGACCACATTATCACTTTCAGCCTAGCATGAAATTTCAGAACAAAAACAAACAGGAAAAATCATCTTCCAACAAATTTATTACATTCTAGAAGAATCTCCACAAAGACGTGCTTTCTTTCATCCTGGAAATCCACTGTGCCTACAGGTTTCCTCTATTCGTTTGAAACGCACGAGCCATTTCCTTGTCTTTACAATATTTTTTGTCTTCTCCTAGCACCCAGAACATTTGATCAGGTCACATCGCCACTTACAGAATCTTTTATTCTGTCTCAATTACCGTACTGGTGATTGCCAAACTGCAGGACTTATTTCAATGACCCCACTCTGTTTTGGTTACGCATTTCAGAAAGATGAACGCAATCCAGAAAAAGCCCAGAAACAGGGTGAATAAGACTGCAGTGGGGGATGAAGAATACACCTTGGAAGTAGAATCTAGAGGAGCTTAACTTGTTCAACCTATGAAAACAGGAGAACGGCACAGGTCTCCTCTACGTAAATGCATCTAAAGGGGTTAATGGTAGAAAAGACCACAAAAGCCTACAGGCAACAGAAAATTTTGACGCGGAAACAAAAGGACACTGGCTTCTCAAGAGCCAGTGGAAGGGGGAGTTTTCTAGCCCTCCCAGTGGGAAAAGATCATCAATAGCAGATGAAAAGGACCCTGTAATAGCAGGAGATGAGACACAAAAACCCTGAAGGTTATGAGCATTCCCAAACTCTTGAACCATACCAGCTGGGATGTGTTTATGACCTGGCTCTCCTGAAACCTGGCACCCTAAACCCCTTACTGGGCCCTCACACTCTCATTTCATCCCTGCTCAGGCTAAGGTGGCTGGTTTGCACCACTTCATTACCCCTTGCCAGTCACTGCCCATCCTTCCGCACTCCCTATTCTCAGTTTCTTCTGCTCAACACCGCTGTTGCAATGCTCCCCCTGGCTCCGCTCCCTCTAGTGTTTAACACATCACCTGGGCAGCCTGCAAGCTGTGCGGCTGCCCTGCTTTTTGCCACAGAAAGGTTCAAATTTTCAGCAGGGCAGCAATGACGTCGGTAACAAGCCGTAATATGTTTAATGAACACAGATAGCTGGCATCCGCCTGTGGCCAAGTGGGTTCTCAGTGCTGAGGGGAGAAAAAAAGGCAACAACGGCTAACAGACGTGGGATATTAACTGAGAATTTCAGCAAGACAGCAGGTTGCAGAGGGCAGCAAAAATAGGAAAAAGCCCAGTGTTAGGACTACAGCATCTAGTATGCATGCTGTAAATAACCTGTTCATTAGAGAAAACGAGCTGAAGGCATGTGCCATTGTTTGGCAAAGCAAATGTGTTTGCTCTGTCTGTAAGAAGCCCGGATGAGCTACAGATAGTCCGGAACAACGCATAAAAGCCAATGGCATCAGAGATGAGAAGGCAGATGCAGTTACACTTCACGTAACAGGGACAGAAGATAATTCTCAGGCTACGTCACAACAGAAAGAAAAAAAATGCAGTGAAATCACTCAAACACTGCAGAGGTACCTGCCCCCAAAGTCACTACTACTTGCAGATCGTATCTACTTTTGGAGAAAAAATAATGGAAGTTCCTGAATACATTGCTATATTCAGGAGGTTAGAAGTTCACCAGTAGTTAGAAATATATACATTCAAAATGTAATTAATAGACCACGAACTAGCTAGCCCCTGTTCACAATAATAAAAAAAATATAAGCAACACTAATAGCTATTCACTTAGACGGACTTTATAATAAAAACATTTCAGTGGATACCAGTGTTTAAAGTGCTAAAAATCAAGACAAGATCATGAAGTGCGTGCAACAAAAACAGTACCAAAAAGCTGAGGAAACAGAACAGTAAGTACAGTCAGAATTAACATGCTTTCAGATGGGGAAAAAAGACTCATAATGCAAATGATAATTGTTTAAAGACTCAAGTCTGCTGGTTAAAACTGCAGCAAGGTGGGGCTCAGGTAGCAAATATAAGGATGAGTGCAAAAAGCTCTGCCTTTCAGCAGAAGTGACACCACGAATTTCAGATTCACTGAGACACAGATGCCACCAAGGAAGCCCTTGGGAATTCTGTAGTGCCTCTTCAACAGCTCAATTATAACAACAGATGAAGCATTCAGATTGCTTTGCAAGTGAAATGAGTAAGGTTCAAAATGGAGCTCAATACTGGGTTTGCTAACTTCACAGAAAGATTATTAGAGACTACTTAAAAAGGTGCAGTAATAAATTATGTCTGTGCTTCTAAAAACATAGACGAATTAGTCTCTTCCAGGGTTATGATGTTAAATATAACATAAGATATAAACAGCATAGGTTAAACTTTCATCAGTTGTGCACTTCTCAGTAGAGTATCATTGAGTAAGTATCAGGTGGTGGAGCAAAACAGAAAGTGTCTACAGTTTTCAAACAGGTTAGACATGAGAAAAAATATCAGCTGAATTTCGGACAACAAACATCATTCAAAATGGCATTCAAAATTTCTCGACTTGAAGCAAATGGAGCTTCAATGCTATGTAACTTACACTGAGAAACAGAAGAGCACTTAAGTCAAAACAAAGTTGTCAAGCACAGCAGGTGCACACAGGGGATGGCAGAAATTATTTTTGTGCTAAATATCTGGTCTTCCGAAAGCTTTATTTAAAATACAAATAATCACCTAGGCCAGTAATGAAGTTGTCAGATTCCCCTGGAGCTGGCAAAGGAACTGCTAGTGTTCCCAACAGCTAGACACGACTAAGTTACTACTCACTAAACAGCTAGGGCAACAGGGGTTACTAGAAAAGTCACAGACCAGTGTGTCTCACTATACTGCTTGTTAGGAAGCAACCGAAAATCCAGAAGAGGGAGGAACATTGCATTTCTTCTACAAGTATTGTACAGCCTAGGGAGGGAAAAAAGCTTCCATATAAACCCTGAATGAAACAAAGAGATTAAGAGAAGGGGAAAATGGATTTTGCGTTGGGGAAATTTCACTATTTTTATCAATGTATTTTGTTCCAATTGGAATATCTCATTCATCAGCTCAGATGCCCTCTCACAGACTTCCCCATGGACACAGAGGCCATCAGGTCCCTGCCAAAAGAGCAGCTGAGGAGGCAGCAAGGCTGTGTGCATTTAAGAAACATGAACTAACCTGGAGGCCTGAATCCAAGTAAGCCTGTACCACTCTCCCTACTCTTAATGTTATTTAGAGAGCAACAGCACAGCAAGATCACTTTTAAACTTACTCTCCATTGCTTTTTGTCACAGTCACATCATAAAAGCAGATTCCTGAGGTTTTTTTCTGAATTGGGAAGGAAACAAATTAAAGGTCATATCTACCCTTTTCCAGACCTCTTTGCAAAACACCCTCTAGCCACCCATACAAATTAAACTCAGAATTGCCCAGAAGCATTTCATCCTTTGTGTTCATAAACTAGCAATCTTGACCTCCAGATTTTAATTTATTTTACTGAAATATTTATTTCTTTCAATAAGTGAAGCATTCCAGATTTGGCTCTCTTTGCAACAAAGATTTCTCAAAGAGCATGACCATGAATGTACAAATTTTATTTATTGCAATCTCTTTGTACAAACCGTGAAGGTACAAAGCTGACTAGCAGAAGAGTAACAGACAGTATTAGCAAATTCCTTTCTAAAGCTTCAGTTTATCAAGTTAATGGTTAATGAATTTATTAAACAGAGATGAAAGTCCAGGAGCAAAGTTCCAAAATAAAAGACTGATTTCTTTGGTTCTTAAACCAGTCTCCTAACTCATTCAAAAATAAGAGTACGTGTTACCCTGCCCAGAAGCTTTTTACTACCTTGCACAGGATTGCAAAAAGTAAACCCACCCATCAAAATGGGGTCTTTTGTCTTAATTTTAAGTTTACTATCCATCCCACTAGCTTTTATCTTTTAGTGCTAAGAAGAAAAAAAAAAAGGTTCCCAGAGTTGCATAAAAGGCTAGGTGTAGCCAGGAAGAAAACAAGCAGCTTCTGCACCAAAGCCACTGCTCTGTTGTCACTCAGCGCATAACAGAGCACAAAGTCTGGATATCAACCAGCTCACTGTGGGCATACTGGGACTGTTTCATTGCACGCCTATGTAAAATCATTTCATGAACCATGAGGAAAAAGATCATCCCTCTTGCCTATTATCAAGCTTTTCCAAAAAACCTATCCATTATTCATAATTATCTTCTAATGCTTCTCCCATTTGCCATGTACGGAGTCACCTCAGTGAGCACTGTCACCTTTTGCTAGACTTCACTGACTATGGTATTTCAGACTTGCCCTGCTGAGCAGAGGGATCAGGAAAAGCTGCATTTGCAAATGGCGTTATAGAGCAAGCATGCAAAAGGGCTGAACCATCCTAGTTTCGAAACAAGGTTTTCAAGTTGATAGGTACCATTAAGGAGGACAGGAAGCAGCACTCAGATGTCACTCATCCATATGGTCTCCCATCGATGACCTTTGCAAAGGACAAATCAATACTAAGCAGATACTGTATCTACTATTTCTTACTGTGTAGGAAAGGTCAACCAATTTTCATGTATGTATCAGTTCTAACATTACTGTTTCAGACACAGAATTGCTTAAACCTGGGAATAAAAAAAAATTATCTTGCACATAGCACCATTTCAGAACATGTAATAATTTTTTAAAAAGGTGTGGAATAGAAACTTATTTCACAAGCAAGGTATGATGCTTATAGAAGAAATGTAAAGCTTTACCTTGCTATCATGACATGATCTCTACAAATACAATGTAAATGAAATTATAAACCGCATTTATAAGACTGTTTCCTTAGCAAAATTCAGTACCACCTGTGCGTTTTACCACAGAAGCAAGTGGTTTTTTTTTAAATATTAAGACATATACATTCATTTTGTGCATGCCCGTTGCACCTTTTTCGTTCGTATGTGCAGGTCACAGAAATTATTCTCCTCTTATAGTTGACTTTGATGGCATATTTTAAGAGAGGCCTTTCTAGAAACACACTTTTTGGTTCTGTACTTAAACTTGATCCCATTTAGCTCAATGCCAAATCCTTTTAACTTCAGTGAGAAAATTCTATAATACATGTATTGCCACAGCCTAGGAGATGCCTGGCACTGAAATCTTAGCTGAAATTTCTTGCTTTTTTTAATAAATATTTATGATCCAAAGTATGCTTAAGTTCAACATTTCATAGTACCTGAAAGTTCAAGGATGAACACTGAAACTCTATAAAATTCAACAACACTGTGTCTAAATTAAAAAATATCCTGTTTGTGATGGTCTGACAAATTATAGCCAATGTCTCAAACATTCGTTAAAGAACTTTGGTGGAGAAGATGGTCTCTGTAAAAGTGCTGGAGT
>JAVKLA010000047.1:16630776-16646351 GCA_034782735.1 Sagittarius serpentarius | reverse complement strand
GTTGATTGTTGTTTGAACTTCCGTGGTGTTGTTTCACCGCAGTTCTAACAAAGGAAATCCACAAACCTGAGTCACTCTAAGGTTGAGACACAACACTGTTGTATATCTTAAACACACCACAAACATAAAGCACTGAAACTTTAGTCTGGCTTTGGTTAGAAGACACTGCTGCACTATCTGATATTGCAAGTGTGAAATCTACAAGGACAATGGTTTAAAATATTCAGAAAGCTAGTATTTTAAAACATTTGCATATGGGAAAAGGCTTATTTAATATTCAATGTAATGAATTTCTGAGTTGCATTATCTGCAGCATCCTAAGGAGATACTGCACTCATGTATGGAAGTGGTGCAGTGGCATTTCCATACATCTGTAAGCAAAGTCATAGAAAGGATCTATAATCTTTTGATGCATACATTTAATACATTTCGGTAAGGTTTATTACAGTTCTTGCTTCCTCTTCTCAGTGTCACTCATGGTTAATGTAGAGATACAATGTTAAAAATCTCTCAGCAGTTCATTTCAAGTAAAGAGAAGCAATGTTTTTAGGAATAAAATAGTTGTTCTTAGTCTTATTGTACTTGAGTTGGTCAAGAGGTAAGCCATTTTGATTACTGTAATTTTGTAAATCACAGAAAACATCCATTGAGAAAAATATTTAATTATTTATGTTATTTTCTTGCAAATTCATGTTCTAAGAGTGGTTTCTGTCTAGCAAGTGAATATGAAGGCAAAACCAAATCATACAGCTTTGTACTGTGGAATAATGTACACTGCCAGATTAGAAAAGTCTATTCTGATGCTGCTATCACCAATATCGACAAATATAAATCAGAAATTAAGCTTTGTGTTTATTTTTAATTAGTTGCTTGTGTCATCTCATCAGAAAATCAAATTAAAAAAAAAATTAAAAAAATCATACTGTCATGGAGTCAAACACTGAAAAAAAGCCATACTTCTGGCTACAGCCATGTGCCAAAAGCAGAATTATAAGCAATTCATTTTAAGATTTCTGAAACTACCCACTGAATTATTCTTTCACTGAGGAAATCCAGTCTATGCACTGTGATGCAGGACAGAGCTGTCTGTCTCCCTGTCTTACCATATTGCTTATTTTCATTAGCTGCAATGGCATGGAAGTATAGATTTTCAATACACTTTTATTGTCTTTTAGATAGCTGACTTACTGACAGTGTATGGGGGGCATTTTATTCATGAATTTTTATGACTATATCTTTTTCATGACTATGTTTTTAAAATTTTTATTGGGGAATAATGGCTGAATTTCTATAGGGACGGATGACAAATTCTATTAGATACAATAGTAAAAATGTTCATTTGGATGCAGAGGGCTTTTTTTTTTTTCCCCCAAAAAAGGAAAAAAAAAACCCAATACAAACACTGGTACGATTCTTGTCATCTGCCACCCTGCTCATATAGAAGTCTCATGCTTTTTTAAGGCAGGATCCAAAATAAAACAAGCTGAAGATGTCAGCTTTTTAAAAGTAATCTATATAAGTTACACAGTGAAAGTTTATTTCCTTACTCCCTAACAATGAAGAACACAGAGTACAACAGTAATTATTCTAGAAACAGCTACGCTTTCTACTGTGCCTTCATAAAAAGAACAATAAAATGGCAACATTGACATATCACTGAGAGTAAATGGAAACCAGAATGCTAACGCTGCATGTGAGCACACAGGTATGCTCAGGAGACTCTGCAGGGCTGTAGGTATTGCTGCACCTGGCTATAAGTGTCTGCCCTTGAAAACAGCTAGTCCTCATAGATAGTCTCTTTCGTTTCATTTGGCCCTACATTAATAGGCTTGTCATTCTGCACAGCATGACAGGGTTGCAGAAGAAGCAACAATACATACTTTCTCCAGAAAGGTGTGTGCGTGGGGGAACAGGTTATAGCCAGCAGCATCTTCCAGCTAGAAAGCTTGTTTTTTTACACCCTCATAAAAGTACAGTCAGACAAAAAGCAGCAGAAAGGTGTAAGGCAGATTTTATTCATTACAACTATGAATGTTACAATGCTATAGTACCATCACTATTGATCTGAATTCTGTGATGTCTCTTGGAGAAATCTTTGCTTTTAAGGAAGATGATAAAACAAAAACGAATCCATGACACTCCTTTCCTTGCATAAAGAGTGCCATTAAAAGCAGGCACATAAACTCAGAGCATACATATTCTTCGATAAAGACATTTTATAAAATAGCAAGAGTTACCTAAAACAACCCCCTAAAACCAATAACCAAGTACCTAAGTTGTACATTTCTTCATGGTGCAAACTAATGGCAAGAACTGTACTTCCAGCACACTCTATCCTGAGCTTTCAGGGGGATGCCTTATTTAGAGATTCAGTTCACTTTCTTGCCAATACCCAGAAGCCCCAACACTCAATTTTGCCTTTTCTTTTTCTTTTTGCTCTTCAAAATTACACTAAAACTACTTTAAAAGGTATTTTATTACTTCAACAGAAGTAAGCACCTGCTGTAGAACAATGTACGCATTCCCACAAGCTTTTTATAATTTCTCACAAGCCATTATGCCCTATTTAATTTCATTTGAATTTTAACCATGTCCTTGCACTTAGTTCCACCTTACTATCTTACCATACCATCTTACTAATAATCACTTTCGAGATTCCAACTTCTGTATCTTAATTAAAACTGGGGACTTATTTTAGAGCACTAATTTAACTACAGGACTTCTAGAACTGGGGCATCTGGGAGAAAAAGAACTGACTTTGTCCAACACTTAACTGTCCAAGTACCTTGTGTTTTAAAAATGAGGTGTTTTCTTTAGATGTGACAGATGACCCTCAGAAAATGACATCACATCAAAGTCATCAAAACAGCACAGGCCTAATCAAAACGAAAACTATGAAGTGCATCATACAATATCTGAAAGAAAGATTATTCTACCTGTATCGGACATGCTCGATTGTGTCATATGTCAGCTTGCTGCTGATATTCTGACTATGAGGGTTGCCTAGGAGACAACAGAGATACAGAAGTTAATCATTAATCACAATTTTGCTATTAATTTTTTCTTTTATGAAAGTATTACACCAAGACAGCCTGAAAAGATGACAAAGAAAGATTTAACATATACTTCACAGCAATGCCCTGAAGCTCCTTAGAGCAGTTAGTCAAGAGAAGGGACATATAACAGAAGAAAGCAATTATGGCAGACCTTGAAACTTATCTGGATCTCTTACTAATACTTAGGCAGTTCCCTTAAAAAGAAAATGCAACTGCATATGCACAAACATACCAGGAAAAACTGCAGACAGAATGCACATTCATAAATACATTTGTGCACTAGCTAAGAAGCAATTTAGGAGAGACAGCATCTGGAGATAATAGGCATTCATGATTGGACACTAGGACTAACCCTGGTTTTTTTAGTGTCTGAAATTCAAATAGCTCATGAAAATATAAATTTTATTGCAAAATTAGTAGCCACCTTAGCACAGATCAGCACAGCATGTATTAACAATTAAGACAGCATATAAGAACGGCATGAGTTTATCTTCTTGAGCAAAAAAGACTACAGCAATACCTACACAGGCACAGCACACTTCCCTATTAGTAAATGCTTAAAGAACATGCCTAAACAGTTTGGAAAGAGAACAAGAAAAAGGTTGCTATATTAATACAGTTTTTGCAGTAGGCAGCAATATTAGCTACTCTCTTTTTAAAATTTAAAAATCACCCTGCTGAAAGTTATTGAGTGGTGTTGAAAAGAATAATAAATTTAGAGCTCAAACCCTAAACTAATACTTAGACTTTTCATGTCTGATGTTGCATTTCTGTAATTTCCAATTCAAATATTCTCAATTTAGAAGTGAGAATCTCTCTTACTTACATTACTTTCCCTCATTTACACATGCAACAGCTAAACTGCAGTTCTTCGGGCCTGTCGATTATCACCAAGAACATAAAAAAAGCTGCAAGTCGAACTCCCCTTTCACTCACATTTGTGTCTGTTAAATGAACTCTTTTTATACAACAGTTACTGCCCTCAGAGTATTAGAGATATAACTGGAAAAAAAAGAGATTTGACCATACTAGTGGTCTCGTTATCATTTTAGATGAAAGCAGTATCAAAAAAGATACAATTTGTTCTCCCATAGTATTATAGGTACTGTGCAAATCTGCTCCAAACTGGCAGCACTACTATTTCTATTCACAAGCACTCAATTGATTCACAAATTAATTTTTTTCCCGGCACTGATGGTACTTATTATAAGGGTTGAGCCCAATGTTGTTTGAAATAACTAAGAACAGAGTGCATACATTTCACTTTACAATGGCTGTAGTGATAGAACATTAATTTTAGTCTCACTGACATGCACTTGGATGTAATCAAATCAATGTATCTTATAATAACAGCAAAAAAACCCTATCCCTATCAAGAACATCTATTTCATAGTGGAACTTAAATCCACGCTCTGGATCCTGGCCTCACCAGCATTCAGTAAACAAAAGAAGGGGAAATGACATGTACAATGGCACACTGACAATGAAAACTACCCAGAATTCTCAAGTGGCTTGCCCAGGTGATAAGCACAAGTGTGCCAGTGCTTGAGTGAACATACTTTTCTTTTAAAGCAGTGGTACCTAGTTCCCAAGTGAGGAATTACTTTGCTCTGTGTATCAGGGAGCACAAAGCAGACACAAAACTAGCAGAAAGCACACATAGCCCATAGATAGTAACATACAATAACAAATTTTGATTACTTCAGTGGGACTACTCACAGCATATAGAGATAATACTGTACAGTATATTTTTTTTCTGGTTGAGCATGAATCACTCTAACGTAAATTGTCTCCCACAGTAACAATATTTCCTAAACAATGGATGCTGCTGCCTTTGTATAAAAGCACATTCAGTGTGGGGTTCTTGGCTAGATAATAATGTTAGAAAGTTATGAAAGGTTTAAGTAGAGGATCTGGGGACAAAGTACTTCTAGGTGCTGCTGAAGTGCCCAAGTCCACAGCTGCAATAGTTAAATCTCCATCCAGATATTGCATAATTCTGTAGATATTTTTACTCACATTCTTATGTGCAAGATTGCTTTGGCAATACACATCCTTTTTTCAGAGTATGCATGAAAGTCTAATAGTCTGGGAGAGGTATAGGACCTATTCCCTGCCTAAATTCACTTGGGGTCTTTGAGCTAAGATTTCTTCTAAATAAAGCGCTTATACTGAGCAACAGTATAAGCTCCCTGTGATGACTTTCACTGACAAGGGGGGTGGTTCTGGATTCTGGTCCTTGCATTAAGAATTAGGTTTTGCATTTTGTGTGGAAAAAATTCCAACTGAACAAACAGTGCTCAGAGCTACACTATATTTGTTTAACCAGAGCATGGTGCCCTAACCCCTGGGCAACAGAGTCATGCTCCCTTTGATTTTTCTTCACCAACACAGACACATCCGTGACTACCAAAGAACAAAGCTAGGGGTGACACAAAGGGACTATGACTCCTTTGTAAAATCACTGGTCTTCCAACTACTCTACAGCAGTGTTAAACCTACAGAAATACTGTTCCAACAACTCAAAAGGCAAAGTTTTGATCTATTGAAATGGAAACTTGAGAAGAACAATGGGAATGCTGTCTTTCACTTACCATAAACATTGTTTCTGAGGTCATCAGTAAAAGCTTTAAGTAGACTCTCTGGGAAAAGTGCTGAACCAGCATGGTCAAGGTAAGTGATCCCTAAAATAAAAACAAAATTACTAGATTCAGTTTTTAAAATATTTAATTCCATTTTCTCCCACAGACTACGCTGTGAAGTACATCATTCAAACACCCCTAGTGCAGTACACCACACAAAAAGTCAGTTTCCCTAAACTTCCTGGGGTGTGATATTTCTCTGCCTGACTTAGAGGTCTCTACAGCTCTCAAAAAATGCTTCTCAAATATGTTCCATTAGTCAGGCAATATTCACAGCAAGGCATCTTTAATTCACTAGCAGGAAAAAAAAAGGAGGACACAATAGAAGCCCAACATTTTGATTGCATCTTGATAATTTTTAATTAAAACCAAAATATTTTAAGAGGTCCTTCCTTCCATGTTTAGTTTACACATACTTTGGAAGAGAAAAATCTTTTTGTTCTGCCTGTACAAGACTGAGCAAGCTGGTGCCTTCAGCCACAGTACCTTGTTACTCCTAGGCACGACTTATTATGAAAACTACTATTACCACAATGATGATGATTATTTATAGCAACAACAACAGTAGTGTTGCATCCTTGCCGACAGATGAAGCAACTCTCTCAAGAATTGACAAGGCCTAAATCATTCTTGAAGCCCAAAGACAGGACCAGTTTAAGTTTTAACATATTTAAATATTTCTTGCCACTCTACTGCACTTAACATTCAATTCATTATTAAAATCTCCTTTTATATTATTAAGCTATTGCAAAACTTTTAAATAAATACTTATTGGAAACGAAGGCTTTTTCATGTTTAGCCATTTTCGATTTCTTAATCTTTCGCAATTATTCTTCCATTCCTCCAGTGTGTTTCATGCCCTTTATTAGTTTTTTTCATTTCACTTACCTTAAGTATTTCAACCTATTTTGAATTTTAATCATGATGAATATGATTAAGATCAGAATTTATTAAGTATTTTAAAGGCCTTCCCTTTCCACAGGGATTTAAAACTGGGTTAAGCTTTAAACGAGAAGCCTTGACACTTGGAAATATGTATTATTATATCTTATGTTGCTGTAGCAGTGATTCAGTGAGTAAAGGTGTGAGGCAGTGCTAACGATAAAAGCAGTGCTAACGATAAAACCAATCCAGAAACCCATCCCTTCTCTTATTTTCAAAAGAGAAAAGCCCTCCCCTGCCTTAAGATTTGCCTACGTACAGTGCCTAGCAAAAGCAGAATTTTTAATGACTCCTTGAAGTTAATCAAGTGTTTTGAGGTGCTTTGAGGGGTGGAGCATGGACAAAACCTGGATCAATTTACTAGAAGTACAGAATTTTTAGGTTTTTACTTTTTTTTTAAATCCTAGAAAGTTTCTCCCAAGCAGTATGAAGCAGCACATACAAGCGCACGGGGGTCAAAATGCATATGGTGATCTGGCCGATCCAGTTTCTGACAGGATCGGTTACAGCTGCTCAGCTCACCCCCAAAATGCAGGGGCTTTGGAGGGAAAGAGGCACGCTGGGTCACGGCGGGAGACAGCCAGGCCCCTGGCCCGGCAGAGTGGCATGGCCTCTGCGAGCAAGGGGACACCAGCAAGGGGACGGCAGCTTTCCCTCCAGCAGGCCATACGCTCACGGTGGCTGCCCTGAGGGCAGGGCCTGCCCACAGCTTGGCACCGAACGCCTCCGCCCTGAGGTGGAGCTGAAGCGGGGAGTAACAGCCACGACCACCAACACCGGGGCCCAGCTCCGATGGCAGCGGTCAGGGCGATAAACAACCCACGGTCACTGGCTAGAGCTGGGAGAGCTGGGAAAGGCAGGCCTAGAGCTGAGAGAAGCAGGCCTAGAGCTGAGAAAGGGAAGAGGCAGCCCTGAGCCAGAAACAGGGAGCAAGGACCGCTGCCCTGGAGGCGACCATCCCGGCCAAGACTCTCAACAAAGCCCACGCAGAGATGCCATTTGGCTCATTAGCTCTTACCAGCACCGCAAGCACAGCCTAGTGACGTTCCTCTGGAGGCAGAGAACTGCCGGTTTTGGATCCTTCCAGCGACTGACAGCACTGAAGCGGTAACACAACCATACAGCATGAGCGAAAAACAGGCAGCCGGCTGAGGCTCCTCCAACACAAACCATCCACCGACAAGGGGACGGGCGCTTTCTGTCCCGACCAATGCTCCTGTGAGGCAATGTGGACTAAAAGACCTCTAGGTAGAGGCTCCCTAAGTGTTTTTTTGAATTTGATTTGTTATGTAGCTCATTATGAAGGACAATATTGTGGTTCTGTGAAATGGAGGTAAAAAAACAGCCTGTCATTTTTTAAATTCCTCCTCTGGCTGTATTACTTTGAAAATGTGGGAGGACATTTGGCTGAGGAAGGGAAAATTATTAATTCTTAAACTCTTATTTTAACTTTAATGCTGCTGTTTAACTGAAAACAGAGAACAGCATTTAACACTCTCTCTCTACTGCCCAAAAAAAGAATTAGGGTCTCTCACCATTTGAGACTGCACTGAAACAAATATCTTTATTGCTATAGCACTTTTATGCTGTAGTTTTTTCCTTCCTGTCTTACTTCAATAAAACTATATTTCTAAAGGAAAGAAAAAAATTGTGGCACATGCATAACACCGGCAAAGAAAAGAACATTAATAATTTTCATTGTGCTTTTTCCCTGGTTTAATAACATTTGCTATTTTAACTTTATTGAACGCACATTAACCAAAAAGATTTGTCAGTATATACAGAATAATACAGTTTCCCCTGTTTCACTGTGGTATTTAGTATATAGTCTGTCAGCACTATGAAATTATACTGTGTACGGGAAGTAACAGGAGAAAGAAAATACAATACGATCAACTAAAAGAAAATTAAAATGCAATACCCATCAGGACGTGGTTTCATCGCCCAGGGAAAAAGTAAAATTAACTTTTAGTTTAATTTACATACTATTACGTTTGGAATGTGTAACTGACTTCATTGATCTAATAATATACCAACTATTCGATAAAATCACATTTCAGAAGTAGGGTTTTTTTTTATAGGAGTATCGAAAACCATTCAATGTGTCAGCACAAGTTACAGAAAGTTATTCAGCAAAAGTATCGGTTCATAGGCTGTAATATTCATATGCTAATATTCTTGCAGATTAATTTTACATGGGGAACTCTTTGGGAACCAACACAGGCCAGTCTGTCCTGCTGAAGAAAACCCCAGCCCAGCTCTCTGTTCTCTTTCTGTGCTACAATTCACCTCTTAATAAAGCATCCACCATCTCTGCATGCCTGCCTTGGCTCCTTGTAAAACTTCATGAGTGCACATGCACGTACAGCCTCAGAAATGCCAGGGGACCATTCAGTTTAACAGAACATTTCTATCTCTTAAATGAAAAAAGATAAAGATAATTTAATCTGGAGCATTTTAAAATTAGAGTTTAAGACCCGGTGAGGACTCTTAACTGTACGTAGTCTGACTGCCTGCAAAACACACAAAGCAAAAAGAAGCTACCTGGATTAATCTTTTGGAGCCAAAATACCTGCTTCTGACAAAAGCATGTTTTCCTGAAAGGTAACTCCATGTGACGGAAGCAATTTAATCTGATGAACTGGGAGCAGAACAAGGTGGTTACGTCTTCATTAAACCTTTTAGTAACTATTAGCTTTGTTTGTGCCTACCAGAGGATGGTGTAGAGGGTGAGGAGCACAGAGAGACCATGGAGACACTCCCTACAATGGCCCGGTGGCACATGGAGAGTAAGCTTTCTCCTCCTTCACACCCCACCTGTAAACCCATGCCTGGTCACCCAGCTCCTATCTGGCTAAATTATTACTACGTTGGTATTATGTAATCTGCTCTTTTAATCCCTGAAATTGTTCTTGGTGCTCCACATTTCTGAACTTCGACTGAGTGTCACTTCCAAAACCAAGCAATTTACCTACACTCCATGTGGCTGCTCCATGTCCACCTCCTTAACCTTTTGCCATCCTGTGATTCTACCAGTCACCAAAACAAACTGACCTGCACAGTGGCTTCACAACTATTTCTCACAGCCCCGCCACTCCAAAATTCCTGCACTCCACCTGACTACAGGCTGCCAGTTACATTGCCAAAAGTTTCATAACGAAGAATTAAATGTGTAGTTACAAGGCAGCAACTGTACAGAGTCATGAATTTTGGTTGGCGGATATAATTGCAATTCAGTGGGATTATATACACACTATTACTTGGAAAGTAGATAGAACCAATGCTCCGGGGAGACAGTATACATCTTAAGTACAGCAATATTAACAAAACCAGTATGAAACAGATTATATGAAAACAAGCTGAAGGCAAAATAAAGCATTATCTGTCAAAAGATAAATATGAGAGATTTTCATACACCAAAACAAAAGCAAGATAACAATCAAGTGACAAAACAGGGAGGAGAGGGCTCTACAGAGGCTGTAGACAAGTGTGATATCATTAGGACACAGAGAGCTTTTAACAGGTAGTAATCACATCAGGTACCTCAGGTTATTTTAGTCTTCTAAGTCAGATGCCCTTTAGAGGCAGCTCCCTCTTTCCATTGACTGCGTAAGAACTTAGCTCCCCCCAGGGATGCTCCTAAATTAAATGTCAAAAGTACCTTTAACTATGTAGTACACACAACCTTTATAAAAGTGCCTGAAATCTCACAATGATACAGGTCATGGTATGCCCACACACTGTATAGACAGACAGATAAAGATTCTGGTTCTGCAAAATCATTAATGAAGTGCATTAAAAGAAAAAAAAAAAAAAAAGAAAAAAATCCTACTAATATGGCTTCAGATTTGCTTTTGCTGGATATTTTCTGGATTAAACATTTAGTGAATATTGTTACCTGTACCTTCAGTTCCTGTTTGGCATCAACTTAGACAAAAGCTATCAAAACCAGAGTATGTTTTCTGAATAAAAACGTGCCACTTGCCTAAACACTCCTGCTCTGCTAGAGAAGGTAATGTTTTCTTTCCCTTGCTTTGGGCCAAGGAGCTCTTCAAAAGACCACAAAACCATAGTGTTTGATGGACAAGGCCATAGATGCCCAAAGCCTGACTAGTTACCATGCAGTTAAAGGAGATGCTCTTCCTCAGCATGATTTGACTTAATTGCTACGGGTCCAGTGAAGTAACACAGCCATGGGGCACGTTCTGCTTCCCACTGCCAGTCCACTGAGTTCATCAGTTCAAGTAATCAGAGCTCAACCCAACTGCCAAATGCTGATCTGCACTGTACTGCGAGCAACCTGGATAATTGTATCAATATTTTAAGGGCCGCTAACGAGTTACCGAGTTCTGTGGGAAGCTGGTGTTGAATTAATGTATTTTAGTGTTTGACTTGACGGACTGATTACAAAAAGCAAAGCATGAAATGTGCAATTACATTTATCTGTAATAAGTTCCCGTTATTTTTCTCCACGTGCTATTGGCTTGCATTATTTGCTCTCATTTCATTATTACCTACAGAAAAGCAGACAGAACATTAAAACAGTTTACAGTCAATACCATACACCCTCTTCGCTTGCTGTACTTCACCACAGGGGCCATACTGACTCCACAAAAAGCTATTTAGGTGGCTAGGGTTATTCCAGTGCGCACTGACACTATTCTGTGTACATGAGCCCCTACTTGCAGCTTACAGTTTACAGCTTGCTGGTATAGAAGTCTATGTGAGCGCAAAAGAAAGCAAGGATTTCACATTTATTAAGAAGTCACATCCAACCCTATGAAATGTATCTCTCACAGCTACAGAAAAAAAAATTACATGTCATCAAATTCCATCATTTGCCAGCTTCTGTGCTAAATGAGACCACAGTAGAGGGATCAATCAGCATCCACCTTCGTCCATTTGGCCTACCTGTAAGACACAGCTTTATTCAGTGCTCACTTTTTGCTCACTGGGGCGTGATTAAATATTGACTGCAGTCAGTGATGTTATTTCCACAGACACCTTTAATGGGTTGTGTAAGACCAGCTGAAGCCTTACTTGTGGGCATGAATCAGAGGTACCTCAGCTACATGCGAATAACACACTGCAGCCTACTGTCTCATCGCCTTTGGATGAAATATAAATCACAAGTGATTCATGTTTATGCAAGTCTTCAAACAACTGTAACTCACCCAAACCGAAACTAGCTTTCACACCTCCCTGGTGTATATACTACCATCTTTCAGTTTCTTTTTTTTTTTCCTTTCTTTCTGATGCAATTGATCAAACAGAAGAAGAGTGGAAAGAGAACGTATTCCCCACTCTTCTATTACTGGAAAATGCTTTTGTTGGTTTGGCTGAAATTTTCACAAAAACATTCACTTTGGTATAGGAAAGAGGCATTCGGATTTCCACTGGAGATGAAAAAGTGATGGTAAAAAGCAATGTTTAAGGAATCTTAACAATAGTTGCTTATAACAGCAGTCATTAGTTAAACATTCTAGTAGCATTCTCCTGCTCCACTTTTCTTCCCATTCTTTCCATAAAACAGCTACAGGCTTACAATAACATGCCAAGATAATGTTTGAAACTGACTTTTCTAGTCAGTTCTATTTCTTGCTCTGTGACCTGAATTAATTGGATTCATATAAAATCAGTGACTCTAAATATTCCCTGAAAAATATATCAAATGAAATGTGCAATGATATATAGAAAGCCTTTCAAATTATTTTATGGGTTTCCAAAAACACTAGGAGAAGACAAACTAAGTTCAAAATAACAAAAAACCAAAAAGTAACCCTTTTCTTCTCCTTTTTCCCTTAAAACCCATTTCGTTACACAGAAATACTCAAATCACTATGAGCTTCTGGGAGCTAGAGCCTTGGGTTGAACATGCAACCATAGCAATAATTAAACACCTGCATGAGAACTGGTACATGCAATGAACACTGAATGACAGGCAGCAAAAATCAGTTATCCCAACTGTTGAGGCCCTACAGAAATACTTTTCAGCCATCATTACTTTCCGATGACAAGACGACACGTAATGCCTTGTTTGGCAAATGCAACAGTACCTCTGCTGGCTTTTTCTGGCAAAGAGAATGAGCTGCTACCGCAAACCTGTAATAAATTTATTCTCCAGTGGAAGTTCTTCACACGTGGTTCCCCACAGACAGTTACAGCCCTTGATTTATTTATACCATCCAGCAAACCGTCCATCGCCAGGAACAGATAGTGAAGATCAATTTCAGGGACATAAGAATTGGAGAAACTTAAGTTTCCCTTCAGCATAAATTTGGACTATCTTTCAGGGGCAAACATGTAAAACAAAATAACCATGTTACGAAGAGGAATTGTATGTAAATTGAAGGACTGTGAAGTGAAGAGTGTGAGGACTGTTGGCCAGAACCCCACTCTCGTAATACGAGAGGTCTGAGAAGATCGTCCTGGCCCAGAGCGAGCAGTCCTTTCCTACAACAGGAAACTACACTCATCAACCAAGCTACTTCCTTCTGAAAAACAGGTAGGTTGTTAGTCTACCTTGCTCAAACCAGAACAGTGCTTCAGGATTGCATGCTCCTAGTAAGAAACTACATCTTAACCTCTAGACTATGTTTTTTCATGGTCAGTGTATGCTCCTATCTCCCATGTCAGCACCGTTTTCCTTTAATACCTATCTTCGCCCACTTGGCTTCAACACATATTTCTCCTTTGACAAGCTAGTAGCACCTCTCCACTTGCTCTGGCTAAAAATGCCATCTGCCTTTATTTCTAATGCATGATAAATCTGACAACCCATTCCAGGCCCAGTGGCACCTCTTCCAGGTGGAAACCCTTTCTCTGGGAGCGACAGGGGGATGGAGAGCATGGGGTGGGGGAGCAGAATGTACATTCCAGAAGCTCTCAGAATTTTGGAAAGCTAGGGAAAATTACTCTAACTTTACTGGAAAAATACCTCCTCAGACCAAAATATCGTATCTCTTTGCTTACACTCTGGTTACTCCTTGCCTGGTTTATACTCCTAATTGTTCTAGTAGTCAGAAAAAACAGCATTATTAACCCAGGGAGAGGTTTAATGATTGAAAAGTTTACATATAATGCTTGACCAAGACTTCCTGTATCACCTTTTCACCAGTAAGCAGTCACCAATGTAAACTGAAACCAGAAACAGGAGACAGCAACAATTTTTCAGTGTGCTTTCTATAGTGTGAAAAAATGCTAAGTATAGGAGTTTCAGTATCTCTTCTGAGCAACTACTTAAGATTTAATATAATGTATGGTGGGAATTTCATTTTAATAAGACACAGGAATGCTGAGATTTTATTAGGGAGTTAGCAAGTATGCATGAAAAACTATGTATAAGCTTTTCTAGTGCATATGTAGTGGGTTAATCTAAACATTTTTCCATCATAATACCTTTTGGCACCGATTCCCCACACAGCAAGCCAGTTTAACTTTTACTTTACAGTAATTTGATGCAAGCTGCTAACTCAAGTGAAACTTATTCAACTACAAACAGACCAATCTAAATGATAAGACTACGCTCAATTGCTTTACCTTTACTGAAGTTCACAGACTGCATTAGATATACAGAGTCAGTAATACAACTGATTAAATAAGTTAATTTCTTATTTGGGGATTTTTGTGAAATGAGAATTATTTTGTAAATTTTTTCACGACTGACTGTAATTTCCTAATACCTCCACAAACACTCTAATACTTCAGTACAAAAAGCATCACCTAATTGGAAAACAAGATTTTTACCACTCAAAAAATAAGTATCTTACAGACACAAACAGGTTTCTGTCAATAATTTAATAGGAATGTAATTATACATTGGCAAAAATGTTGTTAATACCTTATTATATTTGGCCTAAATTAGTTTCTACAGCTTATTTTCCATTTATTAGGGGTCTTCCTAAGCATAGATTCAAAGTCTTCAACAACCATTTCCAGGAATGTGCTAGGAATGAAAAAGTACATTTATCAAAAAATAACGTTATAGTAAACCACAATTTTTAATTCTGAAACAGTAGGACAACTGCAGAGATTTGTTAACTAGTTCTGACAAAAGTAAAAAAATACCAGCTTCCTAATGACTAGGTCTGAACGCAGCAGCACGTGAGAGAAATCCTGCCTAACACAGGCCTGCTTTTAATAGAAATAACAGCATGCGGCTTCTAGATATTCTGGTTTTTTTAACTTCACTGATGTCTGGGATGATACAGCTTACTTAAAAAAAAAAATCTAAAAATCAGTTGAGCTGTTGACACAAGCACATAGTTTATGACCCTCTTTCTACAAGACTGTTAGCATGTGACACAGCCTTTGGAGGTTTGGTCATTACTTTGAATCTAACCTTGGACAGCAAAAATCCACTGCTGGACACTGCCATACAGCTGTTTAGAAGGAGGAGTTTGCAGCTCTTCCAGTGACATTACCTTGCATTGGGTACAGACATTATCATTTCAGAGGTCAGGTTCTCTGACCTCTGAAGGGCTGCAATAGGACGTAAAAAGTGTTTTCCAAAGTCCAGTGAGTCAAAGGGAACCGAAGCGAAGTCTGATTGAGTGTCTAGCTGTACTACAATGAATAACCAGAGCAGAACTTTGCCTTCAGGTCACAGAGACCTCACTTCTGCGGAAGAGAAGCAAGCTACATTCAAACATGAGAACATGCATCAGGGTCTGGTTCAGAGCCTTTGAAGTAATTATGAGGCTCTGCTGAACTCTGTACGAGTTAAACCATTAACAAATACGCTATAATCAGCACTTCCTAAACATACTGCACTGATTACCTTTTTGGTTCCAGGCCAAGTGTCGTGGTTTAACCCCAGCCAGCAACTCAGCACCACGCAGCCGCTCACTCGCTCCCCGCCCACCCAGTGGGATGGGGGAGAGAATCAGGAAAAAAATAAAGCTCGTGGGTTGAGATAAGAACAGTTTAATAGAAC
>JAVKLA010000047.1:16614672-16630676 GCA_034782735.1 Sagittarius serpentarius | reverse complement strand
TTCCGGGCTGCGAGCGCACATTGCCGGCTCATGTCCAGCTTTTCATCCACCAGCACCCCCAGGTCCTTCTCCGCTGGACTGCTCTCAATCCCCCCATCCCCCAGCCTGTATTGATGCCGGGGGTTGCCCCGACCCCTGTGCAGGACCTTGCATTTGGCCTTACTGAACCTCATGAGGTTGCTGAATAAGATATGCTGGGCTGCTCTTATTGCTCTCTCCTCACATGGCATCTACAGGACATCTTCAGTCTCTGGGGTATGCATGCACTCTCCAGAAGTCCAGTTATCAATTTAAAAAGTGCAACATTTTTAATAATCCATTGACAAAAGGAGTAGGAGGGCTATAATAACAGAGGCAACAGCAACAGAATCTCAAAATGAAATAAATCAGTTTACTAGAGTCACATCAAATGAAGAACTGCTCCAGAAGTGTATTCAAGGCATCCAGGCGATTATTTTCTCCAAGCACGTATTATACAACTTTATTTACAAATATGCAAAATACACCTGTGTATGCAGTACTGAGATGGGTATATGCATATATGTACATAAGTATCCCTTTAAGAGGATAATTAGTGTTTTCATGTTGCTTCTTGTAGCAGAACATAAGGAAAAGCAGATATAGATCTGGAGACTATTCCCTTACAGCTCTTTTCCACCTTCCCTTCTCTACCACTTCTCTAACTGTACATTTTGATATTTTTGGCTAAGTGAGAACCTAGAAGTCATCACATCTGCTTTCAGTCTCAATCAAAATTAATGTCTACAGAACAGCATCAACATTCAACAAAAATAATACCAACTTTTGCTAACATACCAAAGTTGGGGTTTTTTTTGTCAGGGCTTCTTTTGTTGAAGAAAGAAAAGATACTTCACCTGAAGTGCCCCTTCCCTCCCCCACAAATAAGACAGACCAAAACAAAGGTATCTAAAATATCGATGTTAACCATTGTTACTGGTGTGTACCTTTGAGGAGAGTTAGGCACACTTCTAACTTGAATAAATTTGCATTCACTAGAGAATTCCAGTACAGGGGACTGAGTTCTAATGCTGTTCAGCTCACTGCAAGTCCATTCAGTCAACTACTCTTCTCCTTTGCAACTTTACTTTGTTTATCAAGATGCTCTATGTTTAAATAAAAGCAGGATTTGGGGCACCTGTGAAGTTAATCCCATTTATGCTAGAACTAAGAGAATACAAATATCTGAGCATCATAAACCCAATAACAGACTGACACTACTGATACAAATATACAGAATTTCGTGTTCAGCAAGAACCTTCCACTGGATACGTCTGCCTACAAAACTGAGTTTTGCAGTTGTTCCTTTTTTTTTTTTCCCCACAGACCCAGCAATAAAGCAATTACAACTTTATCCCAATTTTGTAACCATACACCTAAAGAATATTTTGCTGTGCTTCACTAAATCATGGTGTAATTCCTCTCAATTAAAGGGCTTGTTTCAATACTAACAAATTAGAAATGAAAGAGAATTATAATTTCACCATAAATTATTCAAAGTACTAAATACAAATGGCCTCATTAACACTAGACTAGCTTTGAGAATGAATAAAAGATTATGCATAGAAAAACAAATATTCCACGGTTTCCCTAATCTCTGAACTCTGAGCTTAAAATCACGACTCTGCCACAACACCAGCTATTGTGTTTTGCCTCAAGGCAGCTGAGAAAATGTTATGCACTTAAAAGTCAAGGTCTTGCCCCACAAAATGTATAATCTTGCCATATTTGAATAAATGACAAGAACAGACACAACATTCATACAACACATCTTACTCAGTTTATGGCACAAGATACTTGAAAATACTATCTAGATAAAATCACACATAGCATACTCTGCCTCCAGAACTGACTACAGGATTGGATCCTGAGCGTGAGTACCAATTTCGTATCGGCGTCTCCATAACTATCATAAGCACACTGAAGTGCTGGAGTTGCTGGAGTTCCCTACCCATGCTAAAGTCTGGTCCTTCTTTATAGACCACTCCTACCGATGCTGTACAAAACAGATTACTGAACACACTTATTCCTTACGTGGGCAAAGGATGTCAGGTGGCAAGTAGAGAGTTATGCAAGCTAAGAAACTCAGGAATTGATTTTGTAACATGAAGCAAGGATGGAGAGGAATTTTAAGTGAGGTGAACTTTATCTATGACAATGAATGATCAAATTAATAACGAACAGTATTACCATAAATGGAAAAGTAATAGTAATTTGCTAATATTTCAGAGCTAATTTCTGTGCTGTTAATTTTCAATACTTCCTCAGACTTGCTAGGCTAAAACTATAACTAGAAGTAACATGACAGAATACTGTTGAGTTTCTGTAATGAGCTCTTATTACATCCTCAAAATTTCTACTTTTTGTTGAATTTGTGCTGCGGGCATAATATTACCATATTCCCCCAAAGCAAGTATGTTTAAGGCAACAATAGTACTTTTGGTTCTTATCACTTGCATTTTAAAGCTACTTACTTGTCATTAAGATGAAATTAATTTGTAATTTTTTTTTTTATTTTTATTTTTATTTTATTTTTTTTTTATTTTTAGCAAAACTGCATGAACATCTTTCAACAAAAGGATCACCCAGGAGATGTAAAAATGAAACACCTAAACACATGAAAACCACCTTCTAAAACAGTTAGTAAAGGTTCCCAGTGGAGCACAAAAAGGCCAAAGTATGGGTCAGGGGGTTGGAAAATGTAAGGGAAAAGATTGTAACTAAGCAAAGGAAGCACAAAATCAAATTGTTTCAATAAAAACTTAAATTTTAAAATTAGTATGTTAGGGTGCCCTCATTTGTGTCCTTAGTTACAGTTACCACAAGAAGGACCTGACTTTCAAAGAATTGTAAGATCACATCCATTGCAAATCTGGTTCAGTCAGATGTCTCAATCCCTACCACCCTTCAAATTAGAATATCCAAAATTCGAACAATTAAGGAGGAAAAAAAGTCTTGGTTAAAATATTCTCACACAATAACCACTCAAAGAATGCATCTAACCCAGTGCATATAACAAATGGTTCTACATGTTTCCTTCCAGATCCATTTACTTCTAAAAACTGCTCTCCAAATTTGTGCCATAAATACCAGAATGGGAATGATCCCTATTACGTCATGTAGTCACCACCATAATGCAGTTAATGGCTCCCCAATAGTCAACCTAGAACAAAGCCAGGCAATTAGCTGTACAGAACATCACGCAGGTTTCATGTGAGATAACTGCTTTGAGAAAGTTTGTTTCCGGACGGTCAGTGAGCGTTCCTCAGCGCTTTGTATAAACACTAGGTATCTGGTACTTTGCCTCCACAGAAAGTCAGGATAAAATGATAAAGCAAACCTCATGAGATCAGTTATTGCAGTGTACACAGATCTTTTTTTATTATTATTTTTTTTTTCTACAGGAGCAAACTACAAGCTTCCCATCTCCAACTTTTGCTGACAGCGGGATACAAGAAAGGCAGTAAGCGTAAATTTTTCCCCTTGCCCACCCCATGCTCTTCTTCCCCCTAACCCCTTTCCAACTGGAAACACTTTTATTTCCTTCTGCTAAGAAAGATGACTGTTAGGCACTTCGTGTTCTCACCACAGTGAGATAAAATTCCTGGATATATATATACACACACCAATCTATTTATATTTATTTATGTTTATATTTTTATATATACCCATTGTAATGACTGTTCAGTGGAAAGACAGTAAGAAACAATCAGTTTAGATAGGAATAGGTTCTTCCTTATACGACTTTTCTTCTCTAGTGTTTCATTTTTTCTCATATCAAATTCCTATTTACAAGCTGGGAACTCCAACCAACATATATCCAGAGACTATTAGGATTAGACTAGACTGCTGTTTTCTTCTGAGTCATTCCACAAAGAATACACAGTGCAGTGAAGTAGATTCAATGCACGCAACACTGTCCATAACTAGTTTACATTAAGAGCCTAAACAGTAGAGTTTCTGCTCTGGATTCAGCTATTTCTGTTCTCCAACTACGAGGAAATTCAATCTACAGCCAAAAAAAGGAGATGCATAGTGACTAGAAAGACTTCAAGTCATGTAGATAGGTTATTAAAAAAAAAAAGTATAAAAACTAATCTCTTGTCCTAAAGGAAAAAACAAGAAAGCTCCCCTCCACACTCCACCCCTCACATCTGGAAGCTTTTTGTAATTATATTATAAATCTCAATTTTATTCATTTGAGAAATTCTCATGCCATTTCAATACAACCTATGTAAGAACCTAGGTAATTTTTAAAGACACAATAAGTTCTATTAAGTTTAGGAGGCATTTGCAAAAGAACTAGCCAAAGGCCTATACCCACCAATATAATATAAACCAATACCCACTCATTATAAATAGTTTTACATGTAACATAGAAATACAAAAACTGAAGGAAATCATTGCAAATTAACTGCTCTTTGATTAGTTTAGTACGTAATCACATTTCTACCACTAGAATGGAAGGAAACAGAAGCAAGAGTGACTGATATTAGAGGCTGGATATACCCACAAGGTATCTAGCATTCAGATTTGAAGATTTGATCAGACACTTTTGGAAACATGACAGCTGTCATGAGATTATTTGGTACTGTTTCCCCCACTTCAATGGCACTGAAGTTTATCCAGGAAGCACGGCAGTGTAATCCTCATGACACCTTACAAGTGCACCTATCCTTCTCTGTAGTTGCAGAAATGGAAGAAAAACTGATTAAAGTTCTGATGGTAACAGCTATTTAATCTCTCAGGAGCTGTCATGCTCAGTGATGCAAAGCCTGGAGAATCAACCAACTGCCTCCAAACAAGCATTACACACTGTGAACTCTGCAACGGTCCACACATTCAAAGGAACAGAGGTTTTCATAATTTTTTTTTTAATGGATAGCTTCAGCTCCCATGAGCTAAAAAGCTGGCTTTGCCTTTCATTGGAGCTAATCAGAATATAAATATTCCAATGAAAGCAGGTCTTTTCAAATTTTATTTTTGGGGGGCAGGGAGGAGAAGATTTCTGCCAACTCTTGAAAAATACCAGATGGAAAGGAAACTCAGTAAAAAAAGTATCGATGTATCTCACTAGGATTTATACTTTTTCATCATTCATGAAGTACTTAACCTCATACTATTACAGGCTTCCAAGGATAACTAAGAGGGTGAGTTATGAGAGGGAGAAATAGATGGCTTCGCCCATTAGTGAGCATTTGACTGGACTAGACCTACCCTTTGGGCAAGTTGATATTGAAAAACAGAGGGCGGAGGGAGAGTTTGTTTTTATACAGCCTACATTTCATCTCAAGGAGTGTTCTCATAGTGCCACAGGGAGGCTTTGCCTTCTGTCCCCAGATGTCTCCTAGCAGGTCAGATGAAGCTGGAGCCACGGCAGTGCTCACTAGAAGAGAGTCCTGGTTCCACAGCCCTGCGGTGCCGTGATGCTTTCTGTGCTCTGCAGATGAGCTTCACCAAGCCTGAACATAAGGCAGCTCCGAACAAAATTATCATTACTTCCTTCCTCACTCCCAGAAGTCTGGTTTCTTTCCAAGCAGTAGTTTATAACCAAAGATCACTTTAAATTCTATTTTCCAAGCAAAAACCCCTAGGTTTCTACAGAAATAGAAGACAACGTTTAAAACTAAACTTGACAATAAGCTATGAAGGTTACTATTGAAATAGCTCTTTGTGACATGAAAAGGAATATTAAAGCAGCTTACTTTTTGTCCCAGACATCTGCCTCCTTTCCCCTTCCTCATACCCCACCTCTTCCTTCAGCTCAGTGTTTTACAGACACTGGAGAGGCTTTAAAGAATGCAACTGAAGTGGGAATCGCCACTTATGATCAACCCTTCTCAAGGAAAATATTTCACAGTATCAAATCCTAAACCATCGTTATGATCCCTCCAAAATGGGTTCTTCTCAAGGAATAGACTTCCTTTACATCGGAGTTACAGTTGCAGAGTTTTGTTCATAGGAGAACCACTTCGATGCATGGTAATCCCTTCAATGCTGTAGAGCCATTAGATAGGTTTGAGTATATCAATAGCTGCTATTCTAATTAATGAAAAGCTAAATTTCCACCTAAATCCAAAATCAGAGCCTTTACTCCGGGTTTACTCTGCAGAAGAAAAACAAATTACTAATTTTATGATGGTAAGAGAAGTTATTCTGTTACTCTGGAACTGACCCTGAAGGACAAAGAGCAGATACAACTGCTAGTGCCGTGACTTTTTAGCCAGTTTCCACTTTAAGGAGTTTCACCTGAGCATGAACTTGGAATAGTTTCACTGAAATCCACAATTCATTTCCCCTAGAAATGACAGATTTATAGCTGTGTTTTCAACAAGACCTACATCAAAGACAACTTCCACACAAAATTTAAAAAAAGAAAGAAAGAAAGATTCTCACAAAGACTCCAGCTTTGCAAATTAAGATGGCTTTTGGGGACATTTAGCGTACACAGTAAGTGATTTCCCCATTACATACACTGTCATAATTTTTCTCCCTTCATTCTGTATTTCAGCTCTTGGTGAGTTTGGGAAGATGCCAAGGCAGTTCACTGCTCAATTAACTAGACGGTTCAAAATCCTTAAAACAGAGGGCTTAATTTCATTACCAGAAAAAAACCTGGCAGGGACATGCACCTCAGTCAAATCAGAAATAGTTGTAAACAAGAGAACGGAAAGGAGTTTGTGAGTCCCACTCACAGGGGCTGCTCTGTCCCAGGAGAAAGGAAAGTCAGCTGCGGTGCAGTTCAGATGTGTCTCTCTCTTTCTTATTCTAGCTTCAAAATACACATTTGCAGTGATCTCAAAGGTTATTTTTGCATTTTTATGTCTCTTGCATGTAATTTCATGTTACCCAAAACATCTCTTACATGGGTTTTAGTTTATTTCTTAGGCACTGCAGGTCTTCCAACTCACTTCTAATAGATTTAAATGGCGTATGTTTTTCTTCACTTATACTAGCATTAAATTATCTCCTTTTTAGAAGGGCAACCAGTCATCCTGCATTTGTATTACTAGGCTGCCTTGGCAGCATTGCACCTCTCGCTAAACATCTATGCTAAGGTGGTAAGCAGAGGATTATTATCATACTGCTACACTTCATGACAACCTTCCACAATAACGTTACTTCTCAGGCATTCGCATTCTTAAGGGAATGCGTTTAAAAGCTGTTATTCATTAATAAAACTTTTAGTTTGTGAACACAAACTTTACGATCAAGTAACAACGGAGTGCAATCCACTATGTACGGTTTTGGCTGAACATCAATTCGGTCAGCTTCCCAGTACTAGCGAGTTTATGTAGCATGTCTGCGGCTAGCAAAGGCTCCTTTGTCATGCAGTCTTTAATTTTACTCCACTCAGTCCATCAGGTAGGGAGTTCTTGCTAGTTAACCACTTTATTTATCTGCTTTTATGCAGTCTCATAAGAAGGCAACATGCAGTATCAAAGCAAATTGTCCATCACAACTGAGGTCAGACAGGGTATTAAGAAGAATCTCCCATTCTGCTTACTGGGCTTACGCACTCCTAAATTGATTAAATAATTGATTAAATTAAAAAGTTACTTGGGAAATGAATGGCACAGCAGATGAACAGTGTATTTTACTCAACAGCAATACAAAGTCTTTTTTAAAGAAAGGCAACATACATTTGTACCCATTACTGATACCATCAGTTCCAAATTATGACTTTAATGCATTGTGTGGCGTGAACATAAAAAATGTGGAAAATCCTGGGCTTCAGTTTCTTCCTCAGGAAGAAATAACAGGACAAACTTTCTGATGACTGTGTAACTTCATCTGACCTGCTCATAAGTTTTCAAAGGGGTACAAACAGTGATATTTGGTGTTTAATTGTGCATTAATGAAATTAATTCACACAACATTAATTTAATTAATGAATATTTCTTCAAATGAGCTTCCTGTCATCTTTCCAAATTTTGATTTAGGACATTATTCTCCATTGCCAGAAGAAGTAACTTAGTTGAGTAATTGTCCTTCCCCAGCTAACCACGTCACTAAAAGATCACATCCTTGGATCTCTCTCTCCTTTAAGTAGACTATAAGTGACAAAAATCCTGTCCAGTCATGTTCTCAGCTTTATTTTAAAAGCATTTTAGATCCTGTTGCTCCAGGGACTAATCTGAATAAGCATAGAAACCACAGATTTTTTACTTCTCTTGTAAAAGCCACATTCCCCTGGCTGCTACAAGAAAGGAGGAGTGAGTCAGTACAATCCTGAAAGCAAGAAGGGGGAAATAAAAAAATGGTGAGAGAAAAATTTCTCTCCCAAAGACCTGCTTCCAGTTTTATATGTCTATTTCATATACTGGGAAAAAAGCAACTTAACACTTTCTTGCATGACACTCTCACAACAGCTGCCGGCCTGGGGTCGTATCCCCATCACAGGCACTTCGCAGACCATCACTTCTCTACAGCAAGATAGAAGGTGAAGCGGCAAAGAGCACCACAGCACAGGATCTATCTGGGCTGCCACAAATACTGCCAGGAGAGTTACAGCTTGCCTCATTAGCAATTAAACTAATTAAGTCTGACTTTTTACTGTTTTGTGGCCTGTCTTTATGCCTCCCTGCCCTACTATACCCCTGTTTCTCCGTAACTCTGATGTCCCTTTCCCGCACCTTCAGTTCTTGACACCACCTTTTTCTTAATACCTCCACAAAACACATCACCTCCTAAGAAATGTGACAGGAACCAGTCTGTGGTTCTCAATATGCAGACATGATAACACTATCAGCATTGTTAACTTAGGAAGAGAAAAAAAACTATACCAACCCCAAGCTGACATATTCCTCAGAAGAATCTTTTTTTAGTTCTAAGTTTCTAAGTTCAGTGAAGTATAAAAATCAAAAAAACCCACCTTACTCATATTTTATTGTCACATAAAGGAAAACATCTGCATTGATGGCTTGGGCCAAGACAACCTAATATAAAAAGCCTCAGACATTTGAGAGCTCAGCATCCTACTTCCTAAGTATCATCTCTGAGTTAAGCATCCCACTAGCATCCTGCTCTGCAAATATATTGTGCTGTCTACCCATTTATCAGCCTCTCATATCAGTGCTTTTCATTATGCAGTACTCTGCAGTATGGTCTTCCTGAATCAATGACAGTCTTTTCACATTCAAGTGACATCTCTGCAGCATCTCTCTGATACCAAGTATGCAATGAATCAAGCTGATCAACAAAAACTGACCTCTCACCTCTCTGTTTGTCTTTTTGTCCTTAGACTGGGAGTACCCTTGAATCCTGGCGAGCAGCTCAGATACGGGAATTGCTGTCGTAACATAAAATGGAAATTTCAAGATCTTCATGTGCCAGATTCTGACTTTGCAGATGAAATTCCAGTATAAGTGCAGGGACACCAGAAGCAGATCATATCTGTCTGAAAACTTATACACACTCTTTAATTAATAATCTTACATTTCTTTTTTTCAAAAAAACCAAACCAAATCAGATATACATCGTATGGAAATATACAGAAATAGGCTGGGAAGAAATCAATACCCATCTCACATATAGCAACATCATGAGAACGGAGGAGGACAAACAGAATAATCTAAGAGGAAGCAAAAGCAACAGAAGGAAGAAAGCATCACTGATGTGGGATTTTGTAGGAACAAGATTTTGGTGCATTTCCAATTTTTGAGTAAGAGATAAGAAAGCATCTTGTGCTTTTCTAAATAAAACATCTGCCTGTTTCAATACTTTCATACACTAATATACATCTTGTGCAGATTTATTTTAGAGATAATGTATCTTTTAATTAAAAGTGCAAATTTTTTAAATGGGTGGCTGATACCCTGCAGCATCTATGGAGTTCCATAAAGTATCTTTCTAAACCTAATTTTTTTTTTTTAACTCTACCTGTTGATTTAAAAAAAAATCTAATGTCTATATATGATTATTTCCTGTTGTAAAGAATCTAGTCCCAACTGATCAACTATTTATTTCTAAAATACACCTGAATATTCTGAGTTCATGTCAACTGTATTAGGTTTATAGGGTTTGGTACTTTGCTTTTTTGCTCAACATTTCTGTATTCCAGACAGAGTTTTAATGTCTTGTACTACGCGACACAGGCGATTACAGAGCCAATGTAATGGTGCAGTGAACATCTTTATATGGGTATTACAATACCAAATCTGAAATTAAAAATTAATTGTATATATTACTCTGAGTAATACAATTCAAGAAAGAGAAGACATTACCTGTATCTTTCATGGATTTTTTTTTCTCTAAGTAAACTTTAAAGTAACTAAAACTTTATTCAGTGCTGAAATATTACAATGACAGTATCACTGACTACTCTTCACTAAGAGCTATATCCATCGTGAAAAGCAAAAGATCACTCAGCTCTAGGTGATCAATTGAAAGACCAGTCCTGCACAGAGCAGACCACTGATAGCCTTCTGAATGCTGAAATGCAAGGTAAGAAATTCCTTAATAGTACCTGTTACTTCTATGGAGGCAGAGGAAAACATCTGAAACTAACACACAGTTGCTGTTACTGCATTTGGTACTAAATCCACTTTATGTTCCACACATGCTTCCTCTTTGATATCAGTTCTTTAGATAATAGCTTATTTAGATAACTACTGCTGACTTGAAATCGACAGGAATCATTAAGGCTTTACATGAGCACATATACTGTTTTTTACAAAACACCTGTCACATTGCTGTGCAGTTACACTTCCCATACCACAGCTTCTTTTTACGATACCTTCTCCACCCACTAAATGCATCTTCCTAGACGTCTTCTAGCGTTTCAAACTGTCCAACAGCAGCCTCCTTCAATAAATATAATTTCTTTTGCTTTCTTTTCCCCGCCAAATAAAAAAAAAAAAAAAGTGTTTCACAAAATCAAATCATGTTGTGACAGAGGGGCTACAGAGGACAGGAGCAGGTTACCAGTCAGGAATCTCACAGCTGCTGAGGAGAGAGAGAACAGGCCTTGCACTGTAGTAGGAAGAGGAGCTCTCAGCTTTAGACACTAGAATGAGAGGTTTAGAAGATTTGTTCTCTGTTCAGGCTGAGCTAGAGATGAGGTAACTTAGTGAGACTTACTCTCCAGCACAATTAGCAGCCCTTCTAGCTACCCAGAATCTTCCAACAAGACAACAAAAGCAGCCTCATACTTCCCCTGTACATTGCTTTCGCTGCCTTTGGGTAGGAGAGGTAAGCACTGGATTAACATTAACATATGCCAATCTCTGCACGTGAGTGAAAACATTTTACCTTTCCGGGAGATGCTGTCTCTCCCAGGACTGTAGCTGCCTAGCTTAACTGTGATCAGCAATGGGTGGGTGGGCTTCAGGGAACTCACAACTAAGTACTGCATCTGACCACAAAATGGCACATACCTTGCTTTCAGTTCAGCACAGACCTTAGACAGCAATGAATCAAAATAAACCTATCCCTCATTATCAAACTGGTTTTTAAACGGCATGGTGAGACTTGTATATTGCTAACTTGCTCAAAAAACAATATTGCTCAAAGAACGTAACTATAAAAGGTTTTTCTGCACAAACACAGTCACTTAGTCTTCAAGAAATAGAAAAAAGAGATTAAAAAGAAAAGATTCATCCACAGATAAAAATTATTAATAATTAGGAAATCAGCATTAAGTAACAAACACAAGCAGAAGTAGACGGCTACCAGATCAAACAGAATGGTCTTAAAAACAAAAAATAAACCTCTGTTAAAAAAAAAAATTCAAATTATTTTAGGATACAAAAATGATTCTTAATAATGTTTTGGTTTTCTTAAATAAAAGAAAAAAACTTCAGGCACAAGGCTGGTAGAATTTCTGGTTTGACAAGGCAAGCAAACTGGCATAGCATAGAGAAACTGACGTCATGCCTACATGTGCAATCAAGAGGTGAGCACAACTCTTCAGGCTCACAGTATACTCATCTTCACAAGTTTCACAGAATGTGAGCATCAGCTAGCTATCAACAAAATTACTCTGAGCTGACACATCAGAATGCATTTCCTACTTCTGAAATTCAGCCAAAACACCAGATTACCCCAGATGTGACAAAACAGACAGGTTTTTCTGTTCTCAGAAGACAGAGCTGACCTTTGCTGACTGAGCCACTGAGGACTAACTGAAGTGCACGGAGAAGACCTGTTTTTCCCATTCTCCTACTCATAGAAAAAGTTTTGGTGCAAATAATTACCAGCAACTTGAGTAAAAAGTCTTATTTTTCTGTGAGGTCAGATCCAGTACCCAGCTATTCCTTAACTGAACAATAGAATAAGCTCTCACACAGGTGACCAGTTCATGGGACATCATTTGAGTTTCGAAGAAACAAAGGCCAGTCCTGTTACTCAAAGCTTAGTCTGCCTTTCCTTTTTGTTTAACAGGCCAGCTACATTATTACTGTTAGTTGTATGTAATCACACATATCGCAAATGTTCATACTACTAAGGTAACACATGATTTGTCACATGACTGTTACTGAAGTACGGGACAGTGACCGATTTGACATTAAATGTGGCAGCACATCTTACCTCGGTTAAAGACTATCTTCAAATAGTCAGCAGCCCTTAAAGAATACGTGATCGCTAATGTGCGCTGGTTTTTATTTGGGGGAGGGGTATCCACTGCTTATCGCTCTTGGAAAGCTCCCGCTGAAATGGACACAGCTATCTTAGAGAGAATACTGGCACACAGCTGAAACTGGAAAGGTATATTGGGATTAAATGCTGCATCGTAAATCACATGTCAGCTTTTTCTTTTTTAAAACCACGATACAAACTGAAGCTGTTATTTTCTTTGCTATGATAAACATCACAGAAGCATATTCATCCCCATTACTTAACAACAGAACCTATAAACTCCCGCTGATTTCTTTATCCCTTTCTAAACTACAGTTTACAATCCTACACTGCAGATAAGGGTACACTGCTCACAAGATTAAAGTCAAGGTCACATATTGCGCACATGCTGCTGCCTGTGAAACAGAGATCCGTTTCACAGACTCCACATATATTTTTAGAAGGGGCTGCTCCAGCCATCAGCTAATAGCCCTTGAATTACAAAAGTGAAGATAAACTTTGGCTTAAAAGGTAAAATTTAGGGCTTCTGTGCCAAAACAGAGAGACCCGTGCTTCTTCAAGGAAGTAAAGTAGTTACTTTTATCCCTTCACAAAACCTGAAGGGGAAATCCCCAACACACTCAGTATAAGCCCAGCCTTCCTTCTGATGGAGGCAAGAGTGAAACTCCCACAGACTTTGATAGGACCATAGGTAGACCACCTTTGAAAAATCCTAGTTTTGTAGTATGTCCAGTAGCCGGTGTTCCCCACACACATCTGTTGTACCTTCTTCTCAACAGGCAAATGCGCAACTATTCATACTAGAGCTACAACAGAAGCGCAAGCACCATGCAAGCAAAGGTTTATAACAGAAGAGGTTTCTGCCTTTCCAGAGAACACCATTTGCACAAGATGTCCTTAGTGGATGCCACCAAATATAAGCAATCAGGAAGAAGTGAATACATTGATATGCAATACTTATTATCACATGCTGCTCGTAAGAAGATGACGCTTCCAAAACTGAGCATTAGGCTTACATCATGGATATCTAGACAGGGACTCCAAAAATTCTGTTTACATGAAAAGTGAGCAGCCAAATCTGGATTTTTATTGACCTTTAATGATGGAAACATCTTTGAGGCAAGCCCCAAATAAACAGAGCAAGACATTACTGTTAACTACCTAAAATACAGCTCATTCTCCTTTGTAGTTAAGATTGCTCTTTACTAGAAGGAAATAAATTGCAGCACTTCTGTGCAGTAGGGAGACACCCAGCAGAGATCAACCCCATGAACAGCTACAGGTTCCATAGTGAACCAGTGTTTGTACAGTCAGGACTTAATCAGGACTTACCCATAAAGCTGACCTGAGGCCACCAGAGATGTAAAACTTCTATCTCATCCCCCAACCTGCGTGTTCTCGCAGGTCACTGAAAATGCTTAAGTAGCTAAATGCCTGAAAGCCCCACTAATTTTTTGTAGGTCACTTGGAGAAGGCCCCTTTACTTACTATTGCTGCTGCCAACCTGTGTATCAGCAACCTTTCCTTTGCCTTATTTCAGCAAGGCAACAAAGACCTGGAGCTTTAAAAGACGTTTTATAACATCAGCATCAGTGTGTCAAGACCTTCAGCAGGTGGGGATACAGCTACATGGCTAAATAAAAGGAGGCCAAGGAATAAGTACAAGCAACGTGCTTATCATCCACACTGCTCCGCTGTCAGCCAGTTCCTGGACTCTGTCCTGGACTGTCCAAGTAGTCAGCTCTGAGACAAACAGATGTGTAAGGCAGGGGACACTTAGCCTTACACAATTGGCCTAGGAATCTGTCCCTGGACGCCTTTCATTTGGCACTACTGGCATCACTTGAAGGCACAAGTTCTTGAATAGAGGAGATATGCCCCTGTTTTTGAGACAAGAATCCTAGACAGGACACCACACGTATGTACAGCTAACAGTTAAGGACACTGATCTTCCTCACGGAGGAACGTTAAAATTCTGAAGGGGAAAACAAAGGGCAGAAGGAATTTGAGGTCTAGGTCACCTTACCATAGACTATTATGTGCCTTCAATTAGCTAATATTATGACAGATTCTATTTTATACCCTGTATTTGGGTTTGTTTATCTTTTTCTGGAAATATTCTAAGTTATCTATCATCCACATCTCATTTTAGTAGGTTGCATAACTCAGTAGCCTACATTAGCCAATACATTTTCAAATGGAGGTAAACTCTAATGCTTTGCCTTTGCAATGACCTCCATTTGGGAACTCAGACTGATCCACCAAACATCATTCATTAGCACATACACTTTATTTCAAAACTGGGGAGCCTCATGAGAAAAGAGCCTGATTCCCAGGAGTTTTGAAAAGTCATCTGCTTAAATGTCTAAACAACATTTCGGTTACAAAACACCCACTTTTCAGAATCTTGGCCTGCATTTAGGACAAGCAGTTTCTTGTTATCAAACTTTCACTGATGCAACTAATATGACTAACACCAGACTGCGAAATTAACTTACTGAATCTTAGTTAAAGAGAAGTTCACCCGTGTGTGAGAAAGCCCACTCTTGCATTCAATCACCAAAATTAAAAGAAATGACAAAAAGGAGCAGTAACACGAAACTCTTAACAGAAAGAGTGGCCTAAGTAACAGTTTCAGGACACCCAAACTGCTGTTATTTACTCTGCTCTCTACTCTGTTTTTTCCCCCAAGTATTTTGAAGTGCTATGTCACAGGCATTGATACCTCTTTAAGTAAAATAAATTATTGTAGTATATCCATCACGATTAGATTTGAAGTAATACATTCAAGCAACGTTCAGTGTTGGGGGGAGGGGAAATCCACATAACCTGCAAAAACAGTTTACAAAGACCTGCCTAACCACAAACCTTTACTAGACAAGGGCTGTTTTACCATTTCAATTTGCCTTTTCCCCCGCCCTCTTCCTAGTATCTCGCCTTGCATCTTGTTGCTGTACCTAAATCCTTTAGCGAACTCGGGGGCGCCGAGGGAGAGGGGCGGCCTCCGAGCCCCCCCGCCGTGTCGCTGAGGGGGCTGCGGCGAGGCGAGGCGAGGCCGGTGCTTTCTCCCAGCGCCCCCGCCGCTCCCTCGCACCTGAAACTTGCCGCCCGGGGACGAGGCGAGCCGGGACCGGCTCGGGCCTCCCCCGCCGCCGGCCCGCCCCCCGCAGCCCTGCCCGCCCCTCGCCCGCCCCTCTGGGCCGCGCCCGGCCCGCGGTACCTCGGAGCCGGGGGAACTCGCGCTCCCGGAGGCGGCGCAGGTCGCCGCCGTACCCGTACTGGTAGCCGGCGGGGCAGGCGGCCTGGAAGGCGCGGAAGGAGAGCAGCTCCCCCTGCGGCGCCCCGGCCATGCCGCGGGGCTGCAGGCGGGAAGGGCGGGGGGAAGAGAAAGTCTGACAGAAGCACCA
>JAVKLA010000047.1:16582788-16600819 GCA_034782735.1 Sagittarius serpentarius | reverse complement strand
TTTTTTCCTTATATCTAGTCTAAATCTGCCCTCTTTTAGTTTAAAGCCATTTCCCCTAGTCCTATCGCTACAGTCCTATCGCTACAGGCCTTGCTAAAAAGCTTTTCCCCATCTTTCTTATAGGCCCTCTTTAACTACTGGAAGGCTGCAACAAGGTCTCCCTGGAGCCTTCTCTTCTCCGGGCTGAACAGCCCCAACTCTTTCAGTCTGTCTTCATAGGAGAGGTGTTCCAGCCCTCTGATCATCTTCGTAGCCCTCCTTTGGACTCGCTCCAGCAGGTCCATGTCTTTCTTGAACTGATAGTTGCATTTATCTCAGGGACACAGAAGGAAATCTCTTTCATGCTGTAAGAACTTGAAAAGTGAAATTCTTGAAACGTGTATTTCTTCAAACAACACTCAGAAAAATAAAAAAAACTTCCAAGCCTGTCACTCCAGGTTGTGCAAACCCTGCTAGGCCTACGGCTGCCACAAAACACCCCAGTATTTGTATTTCTTGACATCTATGAGTACAGCATAATAAAGCAATTAATAATAATAATACTTTGGCTTATATAGTGCTTCTCAACTGAAGTTATCAAAATACTTCACAAAGCTTAACATTCAGAAGGGATTTAAAGCCTCAGTACTCCACGGCATAAACCAGCCTTAATAGGAGGCAAGAAGAACATTAGGGGAAATGTCAAATTATTATTTCAAAATCTCTTTGCTTTGGTATTCTTGCACCTTTCTCTGGAGCATATATTACTGATCTTTGTTAAGGACCAAACAATGTTTGGTCAATAAGATAATGATTTTTGTTCCTCCTCTGTTTCTTAGCCAGGAAGGTCATGAGGTATGGCTGAGATACCATTGTATAAAACCAAACTGCCTTTGAGTTGATCAGATAGAATGATTTAGGTACCACCACAAACACAGACCTACAGTATAAATTTCTCTTTTCTCAGTCCTGTGCTTTGACCAGTAGATCACATTCGTGCTCTCTAACGCCTAACGCCATTCAGCAGTTTCACAGATGTGTAAATATTGTATCCGGGGCTATTTGTAGCATTAAAAGAAATAAAATATTACTACATATATACCTCAAAGATTTGTATATTATTCTCTTTCATGATAATCTTTCATAACATAACTAACAGTGCTTTTTTGTATTGCTGTGTACTGAAACAGGTTCCAATCTTAAAAAATCAAACCAAGATAAAGCAAAAAAAAAAAAGGGGTTATATTTCATATGACACTTCCTGAAATTAGAAAAATGCTCTTTTTTAAAAAAAATTACTGATGTTCATTGCTGCACTGCAAAAAAGTGAAAGATTAAGGAGGTTTGTCACCTTCTATTAAGAACTAATCTGTTTAAATAACAAGAGACCTACTTGTCAGTATTTGTCATAACTGTCACGCTACATCCTAACAGAATAATGAAAAACAATTGTCTTTGCATTGCACACATGCAATAATCATCCCTGAAAGCTTTCCAAATCCTGATGCAGGTGATGTCAATAGAAAGGATCAGAAAGTGGTCTGAGTGATGCTGGGGGATGCAGAGGAGCTATACTGGCAGATGCAGTCAGAGGATATTTTGAACAGAGCTTTATCCACATAATGCATAGCTCTGCCCTAGGTTTCCGAGCTACATACTGCAGCGAGGATAAAGCCACTGATTTAGGAAATGTTGCAGAAAATCTGAACATTATAAGCAAACCCCTTTCGTAGATCCACCGTCTCTAGAGCTGCAGCCAGGAATCTAAATCTTGGGTGAGTCTTGGCGTTTGTGAGTCAACAACATTAGTACACTTGTGCTATTACATATAACTACTATAATAAATATCATAAGGTTAATTTAGTAAAAGTGACTCCATTCCCCATTCCTAGTTTAACAGCTAAGATATGTATGAAAAAGTGTACGTGGCAAAAGTGTACATGCTAATATCATAATACCTATTGAGTGAGCTACTTAATTTAGGTTTTTAAACAAGTTGAGGAAGCAACTGTCTTTGGCAGAATCTGTTTTCCTCTCTTCTTAATGTTTTTTCTTCATTTTTATTCTAAAGCTCAATTCCAGCTGCTCTGATGTCATTCCTGACACACGGCTGCCCTGACCTGCGAGCCATTGCCCTTCCTTCAGCGGGTGCTCACCGCGCACACAGAACCTTGCAAAAGTCTTGGGGTTCCTTTCGTTTACTAGGATGAGGAACAGACTAGGAACAAGGACACTGACATCACTTGCAGTGAGACGTTGTGTAAAGCAGAAGGCTTAATCCTTACTCAGCAAGGCCCCCATGGCCTGAAGCAGAAAGCAAAAATCAGGTCTGGAAGAGCAAAATTCAAAACAGGAAAAGCCTCAGTAACGTTTGTTTCATTATAGACTAAATATTTATAAGATTGACAAAATCAGCATTCTACAGCATGCTGCCTTGTGCTGAGAAAATTAGTCGATAATACCAGAAGACAGAGAGAAATTAGCCGAGTGACGAAGGCTATGCCTGTAGAACACCCTCTGTGTCAGGCTGCTAGCAAAGCTGCCAAGGCTGTCACGCTGGAGAACGTTGCCCACTGCATCCCCTAACCCACATCCCCTCCCATCTGAAAAGCTGAGTGACCTGGTGACAGAAAGCACCAATTTCTTGGCCTCCACAAGCAACATCTGTGGGGGGGGAAAGGCTACTATACTGAGTGATGTGTGTGTATAACCTAGAAGAGAGCTCTTTTTTAGTAGCCTGAGTTTCTCGTGCACAGCCTGAAGATGTCATTACCAGTTCCCCCGAACTCATCTGTACTGAATTGTAGAAAATGGTTCGACATTTTTGCATTTCTGTCTGACATTAATCGGGGTTAATTGATGATAATGGTAAGGGTAATTAGTTTTAACAGGCATTAAGTCCCATACCCCAAGCCTCTTATGACTGAAATAAAGCAGCAGTCAAAATGTGGCATGAAAAATAACATGGCAATATCCAGTTATCTCCAAATGTAGGGGGGTGGGGATTACATATGCATTTGTATGCACTTGCGTATGTTTGCGTATATCAGACTGCTTCAGAAACAGTGAAGTCTTGTTCAGCGTGCAATTCATTGCTTTTTCATTATTGATGTTGGCTGAAATGCAACAAGCAGAGGTTTGCCAACAAACAGTCCAGCATCGGGCTGGGAAGTTGCACCACTTTGTCCAGGAAGAAACAATTCCTTGAATTACCATTTGAAGTTACATGAAGCTGTGAGTTCCAAGTTTGCAAAGATTAGCTAAATCTTGTAGGGTTTGTTTGGTTCCTTTTGTTTTTCTTTTTGTCCAAGTTGTGTGAAACATCCTGTTTGAGAATAGGAGAGACAGTGAAGTCAAAAGCAGAAGTTATAGTTTATCTGACTAGTGCAGTGTCTTGAAACATCAGGCAGGAGCTGCCACACTGAGAACTGAGATGACAACATGCAAAAATTAAAATACTCTGTGTCTCACTTGGTCTTCCCACACACCCGTCCCATCTCCTTTCCCATCAAAGGTTTCCTCGTTGTAAGCCTGGCACCCCTTGGGCTGGTATCAGGCTGTTTGGGGCTTGTCTCCCTACCAGTATATTCAGGCGACTCACAACAGCTGTACCAACCAGCCATCACCCATGTTGCTGCTGATCAGATGAGACTGGCCTACACATGGTGGGCTGGGACGTAGGTTTCCAGACATTATTAAAATTACTGTTTGATTGAAATATCAGGGGAAAAAAAGAAATCACCAAAAATCAGTGTTAGCCCAGTTTTACTGGCAAGCAGAGTAAAGCACAAAACATGGGTGAAACTATTGGTCTGTGAAGTTCAGCAGAGTATGGCGAAAACCACGTATCCTGTTCAGGCCTTAAGAACAACTTTAATTGTAGAGGCTGGGAAGAGCAATCATCTGGTACTGAGGTTAATGCATTTCACATTTATAAAATCAACTTGTTCCAGAAAGCCTGAAAAATATTTGAGATTGAGGCACAAATATTTGAGAAGATGGGAGATTGTCTTCTCTGGATAAAGGGACAGTTGTCCCCAGGACTACAGCACAACAGTAACTCCTGTGACTTCTGTGGCTAGGCTGATGGAAGACGACTGGGGACGTGATCACAGTGTGACAAGGAAAGTTTACGGTTGGGTGGCATAAAAGCCTGATCCTAAATTTTCCTGAAGTCTATAAAACAGATATTTAAATGGTAATGCCGGCAGCAAGCGCTTGTAATCCCACTGAGTTCAATTACTTCTGAATGTGCTCAGCACTTTTGAACACTAAGCTATTTATTTATTTGTCTATATGTACGTACAGACACACATTTCGGTATCTTGTTTTAGACAAGCAAGCTTGACAACACAGGGTTTAATCTTTCCACTGTCTCACCCTAAAATGCTATTATAACTCCTTTAAAAGTAATAGTCTTCCTTCACTCTGCTTTCATGGGAATAATCTGGGTTTCAGGCACCAATAGCAAGACAAACCAGAAAAGACATTTTACAATTTCATTATCACCTACTTGAGCCTGGAGCACGGAAGCCGGATGGCCACTTAGCTCACACTTGGGTTGCAGAGCCAACATGAGTGAAAGGTGATTATAATTCCAGTTTAGGCTTGAGACTAAGAAATGAGGTGACTGTTAGCAAGGTGTCCTATCCCTCACCAGCTTTCTGATCAGCCAGTCTACTGATAACGCCACATAACTAAATTGTATCACTCACAACTAAGTTATACTACTCCCCTACTTACAAGAACACACAATCCAATCCAAGGATTTTTAAGTGGTTTATAAATGCTGGCACTATGAACATCATCACAACTACCTTGTGAGAAGAACTGGGCATTACTACCGTAGAACACATTTCAAAGTCACCAGGGAACTTTTTGGGAGGCCTGGGCATACTGCCAGTTGTATAGGTTCATTTAATACACTGTAAATTAATAGGTCATAAGACCAAAAGTAACTGGCTATGATCCTGTAGCCACACTGCAATGCAGGCCAGAGGAATCCCCTGAATTAACTGATTTTCTTTCTAAAGAACATCTGGGGGGGGGGGGGGGGGAGCAAACCCCCCACAACCTTGATATGGCAACTTCCAGTTATGGGCAATCTACAACAACCTTTGGGAAGTTGTTCCAGTTCCCAAAGACCTCATGGTTAAAAACTAAAGAACAGATCTGCTCTGGCATAATACAATATAATCAAGTATTATCGCTATTTTCCAAAATGTGCACAGTAATATTAGAATCCTAAATTAACAGACAAAATTTCTATATTTTAAGAAGTCTTCTGATCTCCAAAATATCATTTTCTAATGAAGACATCCTAAACACAAAGCTCTGTTGAGTGCTGATGAGATATTATTCAGGTAAACTCTCTACATAGCTTAGTGTCACTTAAATGCTACAGGCAAGACCTTTAGCTTTATTGCTTGTGAAAAACTAGACACGAACAATCAGAATCCTTAGAAAATGTCATCTTCAATGCTGTCGCTGTTACCATCCCATCTAGCACAACACTCGTCTTTCAACTCACTTTAAATGCTGCTCCATAACAAATATTTTCCAGAAGTTTTGTGGATAGAAGATACTATAAAATATTGACTTTATTAATATTTATGATTCTAAGAAACCTGTGGCAGAAGAGGTTTCCCAATTACGCCCAATGTCTCCTTAAACCAGGCATCAGGAACATCAGCAGAAATGTTAATATGAACCTTTGCCAGTGAAGCACAGTCACGAATCTCCAGGCCTGGTTTGAAGAGAGTGAGCTCTTTTGACACATCTAGGAACATAAAGTGTTGCGGCAAGTTTAAAACCAATAGTCCTTTCCCCTTACTATAAGAATAAAGTCTTTCCTTTTGCTAATTATTTCTGGTTTTGAATCTGGAGAAGTACATCCCTGCAGCCTCCAATCTCAGTGTTTTTCTGAGCCTTCAGGAGCTGAAGGATTTAATTTTTATCACAAGTTCCTAAGAGCGCCTGGCAGAATACGTCCACAGTCATGAGCTCTCCAGCAGAACAGACTTACAGCACCCAATTTCTTCTTTGGATCTCCATTCTTGATGGCCAGCTTTATGTTAAAATAGAAAGTCACTTAAAAACTAACCAGAAGAGACTTACTTCCTCTGGGAATAGTTCAGGTCTATGAGTGTCCTAAAAAGGAATTCTTGATGCATTTTTACTAAATGCCTGCTCTTAGAAAGTTTTACTCCAGGAGCCTAATATTTCCTCATCTCCTTTGAATCTTTTTGTGAGGGTAGAGCAGGATGCTAAGGTGGGTGCGTGGATGGGGAAAGGCAAAGAGAACACCAATAGTGATAAGAGATCGAGTTCCCTAATTTTGATGAGACAAGCACTCACTATGCAGAGAAGAATGTAAAGAAACTGAAAACATTTATAGTGCACTGTTTCATCTGTGAGCTGATTAAACAACTTCCAGGGAAGTCATTTTCTACTGAAAGCTGCCAAGTCAATGAAATTTAGATGTGTCTCATGTAGTAGTATTATAAAATGCTGACAAAGAGTTATCACGGTATCTTGATACAATTGGAATGGTTTGTTTTTAACCACACACAAAGGTCAACTGCACGTTTACTCACAACAAGACATTTTCACTACGAATTTCATTGTTTAAATTTCTCATCCTGATCTGGGAAGAAATTAAAATTTTATAAATCCTGCCATTTCCTAAAGAATGGACATTCTGTTCTTCAACTAGCTCTGTTCAGTACATCTCCATAAACGCACTGCAGACTTGTTTGGTTTGTAAATAATCCCTCCTTGCTCCTTTCCTTATTCAATTCTTCATAATCCTGCTGGGTTCTTTTTCAAGAATACTCATTAGTCATAAATGTTTTCTACCAAATCTTGTCCTGAGGTATTCCTGCATAGCCTCAAGGCTTCTGATTGTGCTTTCTGTGACAGTTATCCTCTCTTTTGCCTTTGATACGTTCCTTGAATGGTTCTTAACAAACAATTCTGTTGATAAAGCACAAGAAAAAGAAATTAAAGCGTCTCTCAGCAGTGGTACCTCTGCAGGGCAAACAGGAATAAAGCACAGAAAAAGTGTATTTGTGTCACTCAAATTAGCAAATGTGAGTCTGAAAGTGCTCTGCAAGAGATATGGTGAGAAAAGCCACCACTTTAATGTAGGTTCATTTCAGAAAAGCACTATACTTTAGCAGAAATAACTCTATCCCACTAGAAGTGTTTTTCGAGATCTAAATGACTATCTTTAGGCTCATGAAAGTTACTCTTACACTAACAGATTGCAATTTTTTAAGGACAGGTAGAAGTACAGAAAAAAATAGAAACATGGATACACAATTTCTCTGAACAGTGTTCGCATTGATACTAAATACTGCAAATACAAGTATTTCTGCAGTTCATAGTTACCTTTTTTGAAAAGCATAGTCGATATGAGGAAAAATTTAGGGCCATTAGCTTTAAGACCTCTGTGTGTTACTGGCAAAGAATGATGTTAAATGTGGCATCAGCATCCTACTTGGTTTAAAAATTTGAACTCTGTCACAACAACATTAAAGAGGGGGAAATAGCCCAGTTCAACATTCTGGCAGAAGTGGAACAGAGGGTAATCTGAGTTTCTTATCTCTGAAAGGTCTCTTCTGCTTGCTAGCTCTCCTTGCCTCTTCATGTTATTTAAAATCGGTAAGAAACGCTTCATTTCATTGCCAGGCTCATCACAGCAGTCCTGGGAAACACCTGGACAGGTGTCTGAAAACAAGCACACTGAAGAAGCCTAACTAGAGTAATTTTAATCAATACTATTTCAGATATAAACTGTCTTAATATAGGATTAAAAAACCTAGGAAAACAGTAGAATGGAATGATATTCACCTGCACTCAAAACCACTCCTGTTAGTCTTCAGATTTGAATATTGTGTGATTTAACACATCTGATACCACTGACATATCACTACTGTGCTACAGACAAAGACAATACACAGGCAGTATTTTAACTGACTCTGATATCAACCCTAGATTGTAAATTGGCTGCACCACAACAAGTTCAAAGTAAAAAAAACCCCAACAAACCAAAAACCCCCAAACCAACAGTTTGATGCTGAGCTGATGGTTAAGAAGCAGAGTATGCCACAGGTAAGTAGTAGGGCCCGTTTTTTCAGTATCTTCATCAGCAGGTTTGATAGCAACATAGCACATCCTCAGCAGATGTATAAGGAGGTTCAGTCCAGAAAGATCTTGAGAAACTTGGGGACTGGGCCAACAGGAGCCTCAAGAAGCTCAGCAAAAAGCACAAAGTATTGCACCGGGGACGAGGTGACCCCATGTGTCAGTACAGCTGGAAAACAACTGGCTGAGGAGTAGCCTTGCTAAAAAGGACCTGGGGGTTCCAGTGAACATTAGGTCAAACGTGAGCCAACTCTGTGCTGTCACTGTCAGCACAGGAAAACGGTGCTGGGCTGCATGAGGTAAAGTTTTGCTCTTACTGCTGCTGAGAGTGCAGTTGGAATATCGTGTCCTGTTTTCGGCCTCCCAGTTCAAGAAAGATGCTGAGAAACCGGAGATGGTCCAGGAGGTTTCTATCAAGACGGCTGGGTCCTAGAGCTGCTCCTCAGAAGCTGTGTGCTAAGATATCTGGACTTGGTCATATGAAGAGAAGTTTAAGGGGTAATATGCTAATAGCCTAAATTGCATGAAAGAGTTAAAAGACAATGGAACCAACCTCTTCTCCGCAATGGTGGACAGTATAAAATAAAGGGAAATGGCTAAAACCTTCAGCTTGAGAGGTTCAAACTGCACAACAGAAAAAATTTCTTCACTAGTAGAGTAGCACAGCACTGGAATAAGTTATTTTTGGAGACAATGGCAATTTTTGGAGGGTTTTTTTACCTGGCTACATAAAACCACTGCTAAAACCTCCTCCAGTGTTGGAGACATATCCTTTTAAGTGGTTGAAGCAGACGGTGCTTTGGCAGCGGCTGAAGTAGACAACCTCCAGAGATCCCCAACAATCAACACTTCTATGACTGTGTCACCAGTTGCTGATGGTCTGTCTGCAGCTCTTATCAAGGACACAGAGCTGGCTTAACCCAGTTCTCCTCCCTCTTTTCCAGTTGAAAGAACTGTCATAACAGACAACTCTTCTTTCATCTCTCAAGACTGATCTAATTTTTCCAACACCAACACCAACCTATTTTGGAAGCATGTGAGGCAACACTAACGGAGTGCCTCAAAGCAATCCCTGAAAAGCTCCCAGTCAGCAAAACAACTGCGCATCTATTTCTACCACCCTTATTAATATGCTCTAGATTTAGTGAATTCTTGCTGATTTTAACAGGACTGTTCATCATAGATCTAGGGCAATAAGGAGGCCCTAATATAGCTGGCATTTATTTCCACTTCCAGCAAGAGTACATGAAGGTTTTCACATACATAGCATTTAAATGTCATAATAAAGTCTGCTTTAGAAATACTCACGTTAGAATAGAATTTGAGAGCATCTTCAGTTCTGCGCAGCAGAATTTAATTTTCACATCCCCCTGGGGGATTCTTATCGGTCATGAAAAATGTTCTGAAGAAAAACTTTGTTTCTTTAGAAGTTTCAAACTCCCAAGCATGCTTTTTGGACACTTGCCTAGGTAACAAGTTTCCATACTAGGAAAGCAAAGGGGGATTAACACACACTAAAGAGAAATTTTCACTTCAAAATATAAAATAATTTATATTTTTGAAGTTTTCCTTTATTTCTCATAGGGCTGACAACAAAAGAAAGGATTGAACTTAACACAGATGTTTCAGTTGATCCATCCTGAAGTATTCTTGGTGGACAGAAATTTTAGACATTGACTTCTGTTACTAATATGGGACAAAGATATGTTTCAATTTGAAAGGTATCCTTACACAAGGAAATTATATCCTGTTTCATTCCACTTCAAAATTTCAAGCTAATGCTACATATGCCATCATGAAGAAGGCAACTGTAAATTTATACACAGCAATACATAATTTCTAATTCTTAGGAAATAAGGGCTTTACCATAATTATTTTAATTTTGTTTGGTTTTTTTTTTTCCTGTAGTCATTTATGTTCCATAGGTTCTTTTCATCTATGTTTGATTAGGAGTGGAAATATACAGTGTATGCAACGCCAATACTCCTTTTTCTTCCTGTTGTGAGAGCTGACCTCACTCCTTTGAGGTTAGAGAAACTGGCAGCCTTATGTCATACCAGCCACGTGTATGGTGCAAAACAGCCTGTCACCTGCCTTATGCAAGTTTTTACCATACAGCTCTCCAAACCAGAAGGAAAAAATAAATTTAAAAAATCCAGTCAGTCACTGTGCTTAAGCTGAGAAATGCCTCTCTTTTATTAGGCAACTTAAATTTAAAATATGAATCAGTTAACCTTAGTTACATGAGGAATTTAGAGGACTTCCACAAAAATAAAGATAATTTTTATGAAAAGTTTTCAGATGTGGGACCAGACATCAGCTCAGCTGGTACAGGTCATCAGTTATTGAAAGTCTGGGCACTTACTGTGTTCTGGTTTTTCCTACTCTTCTTGACAAAATGATATGATTGAAAACCCCCATGCTTTTCCATTAAAGGTATCCTGAAAAGGGGAAAAGGAACCTCCAAGTGTGCTGGTACAGTAATTTGCTTTTTTTTTCTTTTTTTAAATTCCACTTGCTCACATGAAAGTAGAATTAGATTTTCCCATAAAAATGTCTAAATAACGGCTTGCCCTGTTTCTAGGGGATTAAAAAAAAAAAAAAAAAAAAAAAAGAGTTACATCCACAAAGTGTTCCTTCTTTGCCCTCCAGAACCTCCATCTCTCAGTCTGCTACAGCAGACACAGCAAGGGGAGCCACAGTGTCTGCTGATGTTCGGTGCCTGCTCTGGGTGCGGAACTTCAGAGCCTGGCGGGGAGCTTACGCTGTTGCCACGCAGAAGCAGAGGGGAACATTTGATCCAGTGTTATTTCAGTTCTGCAACTACCTTCTGCTAAGCCTGGTATGTGTATGATAAAGTTATTTTAATCTGTTGTTTATTCCTTTGTTTCTTGTTTTATTTTTAGCTATATAAAAGAAAAATGTTTGAAGTAATAAAGGCCAGCTGCTGTAGTATTACTTACTTGTTAGGACAGTATTTCAAATGCCTGTTGTATTCCTTTATCTGCGATTACAATACCTTGTGGAGCCTCAGCTGCTGCAGCACCAACCTATAATTATGATCGTTCAATCAATATTATAGATTTAAAAAAATAAGTAGCTTTTCTTCTGTTCCTTATCTTGTAATCAGAGTAATGTTCAATTTGTATATAGAGACACGCTCTTGGCATCTGTGAGGTTTTTATTCCTCCTTTCAGTACTGCACGCCAGCTCGTCACAGGCTCATTCCAGTTTCATTCAAGGAGGGAAAATGCCTACCTCATTAGGAGGAAAAAAAACCCAAACAACTCCACACCAATGAACTGAGTCACCAGAAAAAGCAGTATTTCAAAGCCCAGCTGGTAACAGCACAAAACAGCTTTCAGCCCCTGCGATACTGTGGGAGCAGATGCCTTGGGGAGTGCAGACTTTAGGCACCAAAGGGTAAAACATCTACCCGCTCTTAGCTGTGCTCATCCCACCACTGTGAAAAAATACATCTTGTTCCCAAGCAGATTTGTATCTCCTCCTCATGGGCGTAATGCAGCCCCTTCACACTTCACAAAGCCATGGTCCTGCTTTCCTGTCACCCGCAGGTCCCTCGGCGCACACCGCTCCCCTTTTAAGAGCCTTATACCAGGCAGTGAAAGTGGTGCCCAGTTCCTGAGATTGCTTCCCCCAGTCTCTTTAGCTAGAGGTTGCATTTGCTATATCCTTCTGAACATGATAGCCGGCTGTTGCTAATCGGGAGGGCCATCACTGTGATTGGGAAAGGAAGGTAAAAGCTTCCACCTTCACTTGAGTAGGAAAAAGTAATTCAGTGGGCGATGAAGATGCCCGGTCTCCTACCTATCTGGTTCCCAGGCTGAGAATCTTAAGCACTTGAAGATGCAAGGTTTCACGAGTTTTTCCTGTGACTAGTGTCTCCTCTATGGAGCGGCACATATATATGTATACAGCTACAATAGAGAAGAGTTTATATTTCAGTTTTTCTTCTACCAGAGACAACAGTAAAGCCCTCTGCCTGGCCACCTCTTCTTTGAAGCTTGTAGATCCTAAATCTTTGAGACAACTATCCTCTGATAAGTTTGATTGAAATAGGCCGCTAAGCTTAACAGTTTTTGTGGATAGAGACCTACATCGTGTCTTTAGACAGATGAGGAGTTGGCTGGCAAAAGGAAAAGTCTCCACGACTGCTAGAGTTTATCATCACCTCCCTTGAAGACAGAGCTGCCAATCAGATGAAACAGTGATACAGCTTGACTGGCTTGCTTGTCCTGGCTGAAAGTAATTCACCACTGTCCAAGCCTGCCTCTTGCCCTTCCCCACCTCCATTTAAATGCAGCGCATCGCTGTGGTAGCTCAAGCACTGCAGGTTTGAATGCCATTGGCACAAGTCAGCTCAGTGTGCACTTGGTTAAGTACTCTGCCTATGAACTTTGAGACATTCTACAATCTGTTGTATAAGATATGCCAACTCCTTGGTCAAGACCATATTTATGTCTACCAAGCTGGAAGCCAAAAGGAAAGATCAACTTCCCTGCTAACAGCTTGCCCTCCCTCCTTTGTAGCTTCCCTAGGGTTTCCTCTCCTCTTGGTTGGTACCTCAAGGACCGTACAGCTTCTCCTCTCCTTCTTCACTGTGCTTTCGTCACTCGTTGTAACAAGACCTGGGCAAGAAAGAAAAACCTGGGTGAAGACAACTGGCTTGTGAAGTGCTGGGATAGATTCTCAGTCAGGATAAGCAGGCATAGTCTATGTGGTGTGTTAGAGCAACATTCATTTGCATCATCTGCAGCCTTCAGAGAGTGAAAAAAGGGTCTTTCTCAGACGACGAGAAGATAAAGGTGGCGGCCAGTGGACTGAGCCTGCCTCCCTTCTGCCCAGGTAGGTGACAGATTCCTTTTGTCTCCACAGTAAAATCACACCTTAAGCTATCCCCTGTGAAACGTTTTTTGAGATTCTTGTATAATACCTATTATTCTGTTATTGAATCATACTCAGCACACCAGAGTTAGGCAAGTCAGGGAAGGGAGGCGATGTCGAGAAGGCAGCAGCACAGGGCGAGGGTCAGGAGTTATGCACCAAAGACTAGATTCTGCTGAGAGCTGTTTAGCCCAGGCTGGCTGCAGATAAAGTGAAATCTGGCTTTTTGAAAAGTGCTGAAGCAACATTTTTTCATCAATTATATAAATGCTCCTCAGTCATACAGATGCTTGTTGGGTAAGCAACATTTACTAGGCTGGTACTTATTTCTTTATCGTCATTATCATCTGTGTGCTCATAAACCCAGAACAGTAACATAAAAGGAAGATTTTAATGCTGATGGAAACACAGTTGGATGTCAAGATTATGTAGCAAAGTTCCCATATACATGGATTACACTTTCTCATTGAACAGAAGGTAGCTACTTCTGAAAATCTGAAACAAATAGGGATGCCCTAGTGCAGCTTGAAATTATGAAGTAATGGGATAAATCTGAGATATTGCCCCTATCTAAAGGGTAATACAGTGCTCCTCACATAAATGGGAATTTTGTGTAGGCAACTGAATGGATAAAATATTTAGGGGTGGGAATAAAAAGAAACCTGAATAAGAGAGCCAAATTTAATTTAGAAACAGGGATAAGTATGATAAAAATGGATATAGGCAGATGGAACAGACTGAAACATCTCTCTAGGGAAAGGTTAATATTGTTAAGATGAATATCCTGAAATACTGTATATTTCTAGCTTCTTAACAGTATATGCATCATATGGTTTCCAGTAAGGTGGTGCTGTTGGTTTACTGTCAAAGTTAAGTTTCTTTTAAAGAGTTTACAAGATCTAGCATTACCAAAAGTGTGTTCTGTCTCAGAAAATAAATAGGGATTTCTTCATTTGTATCAAAATGATTTCTCACAATGTTTGCAATCCAGAGAGTACAGCACCGTGACAGGATAAAAACTATAGGTAAAATAACCAGAAAACTAAGTAAAAGAAGTGAATTCCCCCTCCCCCCCACCCCCATCTCTTCACTGGGTGAGGCATCTAGCCATTAAAAATAGTTAGCAAGTACAAAAGGTAATCAATAGCAGTGGTGCAAGGCAGTAGCAGAATTTGCTGATTTTTGTTGTTGTTGTTGTTTTGAGTAAGCTTTAACACTGGTAAGAACTTCTCCATTTTATGTTCAGCTACTCTAGGCATTGTCCATGACGCAGCGTAAAAGCCTTTCAAAAAGACAGTGTAAGAGCCCTAACTGTTTAGGAGGCGATGGGAAGCGCAGCTCCTAACTGAAATCTGGGGGACAAGAGGTCTACAGAAAAGCCTACAGAACAGGTTGACTCCTGACAACAGTCTTGTCTTTCAAAGACACCAAATTCTGCCCCCACCCCATCCCGCTTGGTGTTTCACCAGGGGGCCTTTTAGCAAGTTCTCCAAATCTTGCACCTGGCCCTGCTGGGCACAACATTATCAGCACAGTTTGTCTGTATTCTGGGTAAGCAGGTTTTCCTTCTTTTCCTGATGCTTTGTGGCAGAACAGGCAAAGGATTTATTCCTTTGACTCAAGAAGCCTAAGAAGTGTTTGGTGGAAACTTGTCAGCTGATATCCTCGACATTCCCAATGTGGCCTTACTCAAACCAGGGTTTTTGGATCCTGCTCCGAAATTCCACAAATCTTTGACTTTTCCTAATGTGGTTCCAGCAACCAGCGCTTCTGTTCATCAAAACCACTCTGAAGGTAAAGGTGTGCCTAAAGATAAATTTGGCCTTAAATGCTTTCCTCACTGGGGAAGGCAAATAGAAGCAGCAGCATGGAAATGCAAAGGCTTCTCTGATGAAGTGGAAGCCCACAGAAAACATCTGATTTTGATCTCTAATACCAGAATCCATGGATTCATACAGCCGTATTTGTGAGGAATTATTCCTGATTTACATCTGTGCATAATCTTAAAACAGATTCCAAACCAGGTATAGAAACTGTGGGCCCAGTTCACCCCTGTACTACTTTATTTTGTACTGATACCTACTGACACCAAGAGACTAAGGTGGGCACAATGAACAAAAACCCTAATTAAGCTCTTGGATGCGGACTTTGCTGTCCCTCCTCACTTGTGGTTTTCTTAGAGAAAAAACAGACTAATGAAGTTTGAGATCATCCAGCTCCTCAAAGTCTGAAGGGCTTCAGAGGAGATTCTGTTTTGGTATGCCTATATTTTGAGTTTCAGTTTTGCTTTGCTCATAATATGTGAGAATAAGATTTTGAACAGGCAAATAAAGGTTTTTCCTCTACTTCCAATGCTGTCCCTATCCTCCCTACCCTACTCACCTTTCCCAATCGAAGAAATGGCCTGCTATCACTGATCTCCTTGTATTTTAAAATAGGGTTATAGATTATAGTCTGGTTTTATATAACACCACTTTTTACCTCTTTGGTAATGCAATTCTTTCCACCTTTTCAGTAAGTCCAGAGCTGAGTGAACCAGACAGCAAATATCACGATCACCTGAATGCGTTACTGCCTGTGTGGAGGAATAGTTATAAGCACCTACCGAAAGATCACACTTCATTAAGTATGTATATAATGCGCTAAAGAAGATTATATAAACATGCACCTATAGTAGGGCACTTCTAAATACTCAGAAGATGCACACCTGCCTACAGAGACAACCAAAATCACCTGCTTGCAATAAAATTGTGTCTAAAACTGGCAGTAATATGTCAATCAAAATCACCTCCTGCACAGAGTGAGAAATGCATGAAGTCTGTATTACTCAAATCACCACAGGATAAAATGCAGTTTACTTGCCTATCCTGTCCTTTGCTAAACATCTTTCTCTTGCCCTCCAGGGTAGAACAACAGACTTTGCCAGTTGTCCCATCAGTCAGAGCTTTATGAGGGCATCCTTCTCGCGCCTTAGATTTCAGCGAGACAGGCTCAGAATGAGTCTGCTGGCCACACATTTGTGCCCAAGGCAAAGAAAAGGCAGACAGACTTCATATTCACCAAGCCACCGTACAAAGGCGTTCAGATCTTTCTGATGCTCTTAATTTCCTGCTGAAGAAAAGCAGTCATTTCATTGAAGGCTAAGGAAAACACAAGGTGTATTTTATCTCAGATATCGCTGGGATAAATATGATAATTACTTGGCCACCTGAATTCAGTATGTAAATCATAAGATAGCTTGGTTGACTTATGATTGGTAATCTATTATAAATATATTTATTTATTCATATTTGTGTCACTAAGAACTGTGCATACCTTTGGGAGAAAAAAAAAATCATACTTGGGTTTAGTTACTCTTATTTATACCAATATATGCAGATTTAAACAGTTTATGTGGAATTTAAAAATAAATTGCATCAGGTTTTCCAGATGCTGGAAATAACTTACTTTGCCTGTCCTGCAGCATTACTGTTTGTTTATCATTTCAAAGTTCACAAGGTAATTGCCTCATTATCTGTTCATCTAATTTCACAGAGAAATGACAATCCCTAGCTGCTGAGGTCATGGCCCATCAAAAATTATACTGTCTCTAATTTTATATCCGATCCCTGGTAGATCTTAATTTGCTTATCTCTGTTCTTATATATCGACTAAATTGCTGAATTCTATTAAAATCTCCACCAGCTGCCCAAGATTTAAGACTGAACTACTGAATTGAGACTTATTGAATTATTAAGACATTATTGCCAATGTAAGCCTGTAAAACAATAATTAAAATATACAAGATTAATATGCCTTTTAGTTTCCTGTATACCATTTGAATTCAGTCTGAATGTGGCTCTGTACACACATACATAAAATATCCTATCACCTCAGCATGACAAAAACAAGTTTCTGTAGATTTTTTTTCCTTTTTCCTCAGTTATGCTGACCTTAGCTGCAAGAGCTTTGAGAAATAAAGGTAATATTAAAATCACTGCGCAAATTTCCTTGGGTGGATAGTGTAATATTTTTCAAGTTGTATTTTCTTATATAATGCTTCAAATTGAACTCTCTGAAATGTTATTTGCTGTACATACTGAAGATCGATTTCTCTGAGGACTTATATTTAATACTGTATTTATTTAGCTTCCTACTTTAATCTCCAAGTGTGTCCACGTTCCCTACATGAAGAATGGCAGATACTCTGGTGATGGTCGCTCTTGGATTCAGGGCTTCCATTTTTGGCACTGCTGCTGTGTTTCTGTTGCTGGAGGAGAGAAGGAGCTTGCACAAGATGACAAAACCAGTATTTAGTAAATCCTTATCGACCAATCATTGCTTGGTCTGGCAGGTCATTGGGAAATTTGGCCTCTTCATATCCCCCTTCACCCTCCTGCATCCTTGCTGAGTGAGACTGTTGACCCCTAGGAGATCCCACCTGAGTAGACAGCTCCCCCAAATTATTATCTTACTCTGCTACCCTATCACAGTGCTGAGTGCTGTACTTTCCTGCTGCTTCTTTTTCCACAAACCTCTTGCTTCTGACAGCAGTCGCATTGCTGCCACCATTGGGATCCCAGCAGTTAGAAGGACTATCAGCATGAGAGGCACTGGTAGTTGCTGTGTTGTCTTTGCTACTCACAAATCTCTAAATTTGGAGACAAGTGTGTTGCAGCTAGATACGTGGTCCCAGTGCCTGTTGACCAGCACCACTATTTCACCGCTTCGTCACAGCAAAACTAAGCTAAAGCACACATCTGCAAAAGATCGTTTCCTTTCTGAAGAGCAGGTTCCCAAGGTGACATGCAGCCTTATCGTTTCCTACCAGAGCACAAAGGTAGTCTCTAAATGAAAGATGTAACAGAGAAAACAGATCTTCTAAATATGCCCAGAAAGACTGATTCTTCACTGGAGGAAAGATTTAACTTCTCATTACCATTTTTCTTACATCACAGAAATACACTCAAAGTCAAAGAATTCTGTAGCATTCATCACCAAGGGGGGGGGGGGGGGGGGG
>JAVKLA010000047.1:16536575-16567833 GCA_034782735.1 Sagittarius serpentarius | reverse complement strand
AAAAACTTTCAATTCCAACTTTTTTTTTTTTTTGTTGTTTTTTTTTTTTTGTTTTTTTTTTGTTTTTTTTTTTTTTTTTTACGATACCACATTTCTTTGCTAGCTTTCATGGAAATTATTCTCCTTTGTTACAAAGATCGAAAAAGACATCCTTTTCTCTCATTCAGTACCACACTAGTATTGTCAAAGATCTTTCTTATGGTTTATTTCAGCCAATGAAAGTGTGGCCTGCCAGTTTCACATCAAGCTTATCACAGCTGGTACAAATCATTCCTGTCCATCACAGCTGCAATATACTTCAGTCATCCCCTGAAATCTAGAGAGAATGCTTTAATCATTTTACTGACTTCTGCTGGTTTTCTGGCACTGCAGAACTATTAAGAAAAGGAAAAGTTCTACAACTAGGTCAGATGTATTGTTGGCATAATAAATCAGTTTGTTTAAAACCTGGATTTATTCTACTTTGCAGGTTTGGAAAGTGCTAATGGTACATACTTCAAAGCTTCAGTATTTAAAAAGCAACTCCTTCCTATTTTTCTCATTTCCTTTCCTTTTGCCAGATCATATATGTTTTGAACTCCATTATGCAAATCCCCATAGGCTGCTTCATAACTGGATAACACATCTGTTCAGAAGAGTCATTTGGACAATTGTAGTGGACAAAAATCTAACATAACCCTAACCTAGATCTTAAAATAGCTAGTTTCCAGCTAAAGTGGGCAATACATTTAATTTAGTTTATGCCTTCTGTATTTGCCAACACAATTTATCTATTCAAGTTTTGGGAACGGCATTTTTAACCACATGAGTAAAACAAATCCAATTTTGTACCTACAATGCATTTTGCAAGTAAAGAGGTGCCAATTTGGTTTATAAGCCTGGAGGCAAACATTACTGCAGCTAAAACAGAGTTAGAAAATGTACTTGTGTAAGTTACACGGAAAAGTTTGTGTTGCCAGTGTATGAAAAACTATCATGGAATATCCATTTCTTCAGTAAGTCAAGGAGAGAAAAAAGTGCAGAAGTGAAGACCCACAGAGCTGACAGTAAATTCCATAAAACAGTGATTTAGCAAAGATCCACCCCCCCCTTTTCTTTTAAGATACAAGTTTCTAGTGTTTTGATGGCAAATGTATCAGACACATTCCAGTAAATCCATTTTGCCTATCTTCCATAGTAAGAAAATGGACAAAATGAGAGCTAGCTTCATTCACTAGGTAAAGGTCTCCTTTAATTCTCTAAAGGTATGATTAGGCATTAGATTTCTCTTTTATTATGTTTTGTGTACATTTTATAATATCTGTTCCGAAGCTGGATTTCTTAGCTTTTGTATTACATTTTTATGTTCATTTAATCAGGAGCTAAAGGGAACAAAACGATAGAAGTTCCATTCCCCCATGTTTTCTGTAGGGAGAAGCTGACCATACTGCACAGATCAGAAAGCCAAGAAGTCAAATTAACAGAACAGCCATCATCATTCAGAGCTCAGAGTCTATCAGTTTTTTTATTGACTTTCATCTTGAACTAAAAACTCAGTTCTCTTATTATCTTCTGAGAAGTTCAGAATGGGTGTAGGTTTGTCTGTAGCTCAGAAACCACCCTCACAATCTCCTAAAAATGTGGAAATTGCTTAGCTGAAAAGGTTTACAGCTTTCCATGGCAGACGCAGGAGGCAGTAGGATACCACTGCATTAATTCCTGTTAATGTAGGATACCAGTTATTAATGCAGCACAACCTCCTGGTTTCATGATAATGGTTCTTTCAGTTGTAAAATTGTGAAAAATCAAACTAAAGCATTCATTTTACTAAGTGTATGAGGAGAAGTTTTAAATTAATATTCCTAAATAAACTAACAGGAGGGAAATAAAAGGACCAAGTAAATTCTTCTGGTTACCAGAGTAAAACAAAGCATGATAATGTTGACTAATATGGAAAAAAGGACCAACTTCTTTATTCAGTAGGGTTCCACTCTGAAAGGAGCTGATTATATCTGAATTTAGAAAACCCCTGTGGGAGCTGAATGTGAAGGATGTGAACTGGTTGTTGTGATAAGAGACTTGAAGTAGTCTGCCATGGTTGTAACGTTATGTCTTTCTCAAAGACAAAGCTTCCAAAGCTCATGACACTTCGGGGGGGGGGGGGGGGCGGGGAAGGCAGGTGTTGTGGTTTGTTTTTTAAAAAACAAACAACAAGCCCCTCGTGATATATCTATCAAGGTCATAGAAGTTCCTGGAGGAAATGTAGGACAGGCCAAAAGTTTCTGAGGAAAGGGTCCAGAGAAATTTTTATAAAGGGTTTCTTTGGCAAAAATCCAGTTCTACACACAAACCTTTTTAGGTAAAGACAATCACAGGGCCACAATAAATATGAGAGAGATGATGTTTAACTGATGACATGTAAAAATTTTAAGCCAAACAGAGACCCTAACTCCCCTTACAAAAGGCAGCCAGACTAGGCACAAGAAAAATGAGTGTCAGTAGTGGAAAAGGACATTTGAAAACTCATTGACAAGCTTTTGCAAATAAACTATTGAATTAGCAGGCTTTCTCTTTTCACCTACTGCTGTAGCTAGATAACTTGTGAATACACATCAACAGATGTGCATTTCTTGATTTTATAAACAAAGTATGTGACAATAAACTTATACCCCCCTTTTCACCCCCCTTCCACCTCTTCTGTTCCCACCATAAAAAAAAAAAAATCGCATACTTTTTTTTAATGGTGCAACCAATTCCAGGAATCAAAACTGTTTGCTCAGAACTGAGACAAGATCAGGCATATTTTCTCTTGCAGCCTGTTTTAAAGGGTTTTAAAGACAGCCAGATGGAAGATCAGGCATATAAATTAGATGATCTTTGGCCTATTTCAGAAAACAGTGACTCAATCTATCAGAGAGCAACTCTCCAGATTATTTATTGGGATGCTTGTCTCCTAACAAAAACGTCAGCAAGCTTCTAATTGCGTTAGGTTCAGTTAAAAGGAAGTTCCAGGTTGGCTCGAGTGAGAAGGCAGCTGAAGTCTGCTCTGCATTTAGCAGCCATGAACCGCAAAAGAAAAATATGTGCTTACGTCCGTCTCCCGAGGGAGGAGATAAAAATGCTTTAGCCGCTATTAATCCAGATTACCTCCCTCCGTATGGAGGCACTGCTTACAGCAAATGCAGTTGACGTGCTTATTACCCAAGGTGGCTTCCCTCCGCGTCCCTGCTGCAGGGCAGTGCCACCTCTCCCAGAGAAGGCACGGCCACCCTCCTTGTGCACCAAGGCAGACCTTCCTTTCAGGCTCCCGGGAAGCTAGGCCAGCCTCCCCCAGCACAGAAGCCTGGTAAGTCTGGTGCATGAGTCGGGGGTGCGGGAGAGGCACCCTGCTGCTGTGCGCCCACCGGGGCTGCACCACCTACCTGCCTGGAGAGGCTGAACTCAAGGGAGCCTTGCTACAAGGTACAATCCACTCCTGCAGCCTGGCATCACCCCCAACACCCATCCCATGGTCTCCATCACACACGACTCAAAAGACAGATGCTATGAGGCTGTTGAAGTGTTGAGTTATGCGTCAGATATGCTCATTAACTAATCAGCAATATGTAAAAGAATTTCTTTACCTCCAGAACACAGAAACCTCTCTCGAGCATTATTGACAGCTGCTTAAATCCTACCCCTTCTCCCCAAATAAACCAGGTGAAGATACAGAATCTTTTCCAGTGTGAAGATCTACAAGAGAAAACAGACAAGCATAAATATTGCCTGCAAATCCATGACATGCTGAGAGTAGCTCTTGGGACTATGAGCAGCTCATATTGTGCCGCCCAAATAAACTGAGTCATCCTCTCTCCAGACACTGCTACCCAATTCAGCCTGCATGATTTGACCTTGAAGTTCATAAAAGTACATTGGAAAAGAAGAGATCTCAGAGAGCCCATAAACCTAACAAAAATTTTCTGAGAGTTTTAAAGAGAAATTGCCTTTTTCTCTCTGGAGAAGAAATAGATCAGCCTGTGGGAGTCTTGGGTCACGCAGTTGCCATCACACTAACTTTTCACTTTACTTATGGATGTACATTTGCAGGTGTACAGCATATGTTTTACCAGTGAACAGCACTATGTCCTAAATATGCTGACCCTGCCTGCAGCACTGAACTCTGACACAGCAGTAGGTACAGTATGGTTTAACACTGGTGGTTTTAATGGTGGGCAGAGCACTGGAGGGGTGACAAGGCTGAGCACATGATGTACAACACCACAAGTAAAATTCAAACCATGCATTTGCAATCTAAAAATGCTTCCTTTCGCAGGAAAGATTTACCCCTCAAGTCAATTTATAAAATGGTTAATTCTCTGCATAACCTCTAGCAGCTTGTTTTTAAATGTCTCTGCAGCTGACATACACAGCTATCTGATTAGGCAAATCCACATTCCTTCCTACTCACCACAAACCTCAACGTCACCTGTCTTACCCTTGCTCCTCCTACCTTCATTCAAAAAAATCAACAGGGTTCACTTGGAAGGGGGCCTATAACATCTTTGGGGGATTAACATTTTGTGACTCTCTTCCACCCTTACAGAACTCGTGCTCTGTGCTGCTGTAGCTGGCTGTAAATACATAGCCCTGAAACGCCATGTGTTGTCCGACTCAAAGTTTCAAGCCGAAGTAAAGCAAAAAGCTAGACAGAGAGCTTGTCTTCCATAATGGCATGAAAGGATGACAGGACAGTGTTATATACCATTTAGTAGGCACATAGCCTTTTGCTTTGACTTGACACAGGCCAGACTTGTGTGTTTTCAGAATGACATATGCAGATATAAACTTGAGGGCTAGGAAGACTTTGTACTAACTAGCTAACACTTCATAGTCAGTTTAAATGAGAGCACATCCCACCTGGTTTGGATTAGCTTTTTGGTAAACAAGTTTTCAATGCACAGAGATAACATTATAAGGGATATCTGGAATCCTGTGAATAACTTATGCAAAAGCTATAAAACAATCCCTCCATTGGTGTACTTCATAAGTTGTTACATATATTTAAATGCTAGAATCACATTTGTACCTGTATATTTTGTTTCTACGAGCACGCATTCTCTCTATTCCACTTTCAGAAGCTGTATCTGAACCTCAAAAGTGTGACAATAATATACAGCATGGATCACTTAGCTTAAGCAGAATCAGGAAACTTGAAGTCACGTATAAAGACAGTATTACCCTTTTCCCGTAAGACCATTGAAGACACGTCATAATGAACAAGGGACAAAAACAACCTGGAAGAGATTTATTACCTTCTGAAGGAGGACAGAATCCCAGCAGTAAACCAAACATTATCCAGATGAGTAGCTGCTGTACTAAGGAAAACCAGAGTAACACTTTCATCCAAGCAATGCAACTATCAAAACCTACTGCCGGACCCACAGAGCTAGGAAGGTAAAGGAGAACACCACCAGCATTTATAATGTTCTCTCAGGCATCTGCATTTTATTAAAGCTCAGAGGGTGGTCAGGTGTGATCTATCAAGTAGGCTGCCTGTAGTTAAAACCCATTAAGCAACTTCAGGAATGGCTATTGGGCATGTCCATCAACTGCTGAGTGTTCTTTTTGAGTGTTTATGGAGTTTCCTATTTATCTGAATTTCACTGGTCCCTGCATACCCATAGAGAGAATATTCTAATTTATTTAAGCCTCATAAATCCCAGCACTTAATCCTATGCTAAACAGAGCTTGTGGCTGATATTAAGACAAAACTCAAGACGGGTTATCTGTGAGGATTATTGATGAGAACTTTTTGAAAGAAGATTGGGTTTTGGGTCGTCCTCCTAAAGGGCAGGTACGAGTTAGTTCTCCCTAACTGACATTAAATAGATGAGGGTCTTTCATCTGACCTCGAGCTTCTGCAGTGATAGCTATTATGCAGTCTTTCCTGACGGTTTCTTCTTTGTCAATTTTACTTTGTACTGGAAAGTTTTCCTTGATATTAAAGTTACATTTTCCCTTTCCACTTGAAGCCTTTGGCTTCTTATCTTCCTCTGTAGATTAATCATCCATGACTGTAACATGCTTAATGTAGAAATTATATCTCTCCTTGATCATCTGATTTCTTGACCGGACATGCCCAGCACTGATTTTTTCCTTCTACATTCTTATTTTCCAGACCATTTACTAATGCTTTGCTATCTCTAAATTTTCTTCAATTTGTCTGTCTTTCAAAAAGTGTGACACCCATAATCAAGTGAGGAACTCTGTGAGAGCAATGAGTTCCTACTTGTAAAAGTGACAGTGTGGCGTACTATCACTCCTGCTTTTCATATTATGCTGACACAGTATTCGCATGTTGTTTGGATCCATTATCATCCTCACTGCTCAAACATCTTTTCACTGTACATCTTATGGCTGATTGAAGCTCAAAAGGCAGCAAATGTGTACTGTAGGTAGAGCTGTCAGAGCAACTGGTTGTCAGGATTTGATTCTAGAGAGAGCACACTGTCTCTGTCGTACAAATGAACTGAAAGGGTGATGGAAAAAATAAGGTAGTTCATCAAGAACCATGAAGGTGTGGGAGACCTGCTAGCTATGAGATTATTTAGAAAGAAACTAGAAAAGACAACTGAAGAAGGAAGGGAAAAACCAAATGGAAAGGGCAAAGTCTGAATAAATCTAAACCAGGTAAAAATTCAAATTTAATTTGGGAGATAAGATACAAATAGTATGGGCTTATTAGATTGATTAATTACCTTTTCCCCAGAACTTCTATCCAAATATGCCAACATCCCTGCTCACTCATGTTGTATTTACATATATGTGTTATTGTTCCTCTGAAGTTCAGAGAACAGGTGCTTGTCAAATAAACCTCCAACGTGGCCTGGGAGACATTCATGTTTATTTTTGCTTGATTTTTGTATTTTAGTTTCTCATATTATTGGTGTTAAATCCCAGTCTTGTAAACTCAACCAGCTTCTGAGTGTTCTAACCAAGGAAATTAAGGTTTTGTGGAATAAATTTAGATATCTGTTATATCCACAGAGCCTCCATTGTCTACATGTTACGTTCCCGGTGACACTGAGCAAAATTTACAGCTGCAACTAAGTTAATAAGTCTTGTTGATGTGCGATGGAGCCCAGCCCTACCAGAATATTAGGAGAATAAAGCAGTTTGTGGTTTTTTTTGTTAGTGAAGGTATCAGATAGAGACTTCAATGCAAAGAACTACACAAAGATCAAGGGAAGAAGAGGGAGCATTTTAGGCTCCCATTTTTCCAAACAAAAATGCACTGGAAGATTTCATTTTAGTTAACGTTACAATTTTTATTTAAGTCATTCTCCCAAAACATGTTAAACTCCACCTTGATTTGCGTTCTTACTGAATTCAGTCCTCATTCTGTTCTCCAACTTTGTATTGCAGCAAGATGCTGCTGAAATTCAGACGCTATGGGTTTTTCTCTAAATATTTTGTCCTCCACTTCAGTATTGTTTAAACAGACAGGCATGCATGCCTACTGCTGTTTCAAGACGTTGAATATCTTATTTTTGATCATGTCATGGGATAGCTCAAAATCATGTGCACAAATCTTTAATGTTCTGATAATTCATTGCAGAAAGTTCTTGCATCTTCTCTCAAAAGTTATGTTGGCATGCTTAAGTGACCACAGTCATGTTCTACCCTAATGCAGGATCAAGTGCGGCAGATTTGCAGAGTATACTGCTTTTCTTCTGCTAAAGCCCTCTACACAGCACGCCTGGAAGCAACGTCTTTTCTCTGATGAGCGACAGAAGCTTCAAGCTCCCAGGTGTCCCAGTGTCCCCAAGTGTCATTGCTTCCCTCAGAGGCAAACCACCACTGATGGAGGAACTGCCCGTAGCTGATTTCCATTAAGACACAGACTTGGTTAGGATCAGTAACAGTCACTATTAATTTGTGTAGAGTTAATAGTTATTGCTCAGATGATGCTAAACAAAAGGAGAAGAGAGCTCATTTTCTGTTGTCTTTGCACTCTCTAGGCCGCACAGGGGATGTGAGAGCATCTGGGCACTCCGCGTGCTGCTCGGGTGTGCCGGTGTGGAGAATCACACCTCGGATCTTTTGCCTGTCCACCGCATACATTTAGATGATCGTGTTTCCTGCAAGTAAAGTCAGGAACAGACTGTCGGCATGTGAACATCCACCACCTTGTACAGCGTGGTGTTTTCTGGGTCAGCAAGAAGAGAATTAGTAAAAGCAGCTTTTTTTTTTAATTAAAGTTTATTGGAAATATTCTCTCCATAAATTTCACGACAGCCTCAGCACACGAGGGAGAGATTTAGACCTATGTTTTTATTTCACTTTCTTGTTATGAATCATTTGTCATGACCAGCTAATACGCGAAAGGGAACTGTTGTCTCATACAGTGCTTTACTGTGGCTAAAGGCTTCGCTCCAACTAACATATCCCTGTTGAGCTTCTCTGCCAGCTTTTGGACATAATGTCAATGTTTTACTGATATTTACTAGACTTGCTCAGCAAAGAAACAGATTTTAAGGGACCACACTCAGCTTCCCATTTCACCTTATCATTAATCACTCAAACATCAGAGCTTGTGCTGTTATAACCGAGACAACTGGTTTTGTTTACTTTTGTTTTGTTTTAAGGACTGCCTTTCCCCAGGTACCTCTGTCTGGGCAGTACTTCACTAGGGCATTAACACCCAGTCTGGGCTGCACCGATGCTCTGCGGACAGCGCAATGGAGAGGAACTGAAGGCAGTTTTCGGAAATGACTGAGACCACCAAAGGGCTGGAAGTCGCAGGGTTTTGTGAGAAAGTTTCCGTCCCTAGCCCAGGCAGATTCAGGCCTACAATTGCTACCAATGCAGGTTGGATCAGTTCAAAAATTGTAAGTGGCTTTTTGGAAGAGGCATGGATTTCCGTGACTTTTTTAGAAATCCTGGAAACAGGCTCATGGCATGTTATTGCATGTACCTTTGGTTTTCATGTTCTTGAGAGAAGTTGGAAGGAAAGTTACTTTTGCCCCCCATTGGAACTTTTTTGGGGAAACAACTCAGCCTCTGATTTGGAAGGTTAGGAGTTGATTGCGCCCATGCTGTTCTCAGTGAAAATCTTTTCACTGTCCTCAGTGGGCTAAATATTGGGCCATAAATCAAAAACAGTGTTGAAACATGGGCAAGTGATATGGACACTATTGATAAACTGGTCATTGGGGCTTTGATGAAAACTTACTACAAATCCTTAACTCTGTCCTTTGCATCCTTCTGGTTTAGTTGTATCATCATGTGCAAAGGACATGTTCTTTATAGACTCCTGGAACGACCATAGTAATTCAGATGAAAATACAGTACGAGGTCTGTAAGCAGTTGGTAGTAAGGGTAAGTCATTTACTACACATTCCCCTCCCCGCATGGATATAAAAATAAATGTTCTACATTGGAGTACTTGGCATGTACAATTATGCTATTTACTCGTCTGCTCTGTCTTGCAGTTGCAACTGTTTGTTAGTCATTGTTCTCTTGATGGTTCCTTCAGTACAGTCATCTTTCTCTAAAAACAGTTTTCAGGCTTGCAGTTGTGGACACTCTTTTCCTCCTTCAAATAGTCTGGTCAGGATTTTTAAGAGATCTTTAGGGATCAGGCCCCCAATATGAGAAGTGAGAAAAACTGCATACGTCACTTTCTTAAGCATGGTTGAAAATCCCATTCTTCACTCGTGCAAGGTCAGGACTAAAAGGTTAAAAAAGATATACTCTCAGGCCATAATCTTGCAAGTATTCACGTACACAAGTTGAAGAGGCATTTGCAGAGGCATCTGCAGTATGTGGATTTAAATGGAGATTTGATTAGAAAAGGACCTTTATATATGCAAGGAAATGCTATTTTGAAGGAACATTTTAACACACTAGTGTGTCTGGGTTTCCTACATATTTAGCAATGGAAAAACCCAAACTTTTTAGCTCTGGTATAGCTTTGGATTAGCAAGCAGGTCCTGCACGCACATTGTATTTTATATACCGTGAAGAGTTTCCTCTTTATTAATCCAGCATGCAAGGCTTTCATTTCTTACTGAGGCCCATCTTTTTATTTCTTGCAGATTTTAAAATCTGTTGTGTTGGCACTTCACTTCTTGGAGACCACTGGTGTCATTTTCTCCAAATTGTTAGCGTAAACAGTCTGTAACTTGAGTAAGCCAAATGTGGGAGTATTAATCTTCCTAGTGCCAGCTAAGCAAGCCTGGCAAGGCACAGTTTAATTCTGATATCAGAAAAGTAGTAAATAATAATCTGTTGGGGCTTTTTTCCCCCCTTTTTATTGCTGAAAGACCTGGATCCTTGTAAGTATATTTGGCTCTTGTAAGTTAAAAGATGAATAGAAGATGAAGGAAATTATTTTTATAATCGTATACAGGAGCAAGGATGAGAAAGTTAGGAGGGGAAAAGAACAGCATGGAGTATTTTAAATAGTGGTCAAAAAGGAGACTGGCATATCCAGACAGCTGGCATCATCGGCGTGAGTTAAAGGCTGGCTCCGTTACACCAAATAAAGCAACACATGACTTAATGAATGTTCTGCAAGATTAATAAACTAAAAACTGACTGCTGTTAGACATCATTCAAGGTATCTGCCATTCTCCTTAGGGAGAACTCTGCCTCACAAGCCACTACATCAACTTCAGCATGTGGTTGCAATGCAAGATGTCCTCCTGTACTGTGACCACGGGGTAGTCCAGGTCAGCTTTGTGTGGGACGCTCAAGCCTGACTTTCAGGACTGAGGGTGTAATTCAAGTCTCAAAGCTTGCTCTGCATCAGCAGAAGGTGTGGTGGCAGATTTCCCACTCCTCGAGTTGAATGTCAGGAGCTGTTACTTCCACAGCAATGTTCCCCCTTCCCCTGCAGCCCACAGATAGAGCTCACTGGGTTTCTGGATCAGGATAGATGGCACAGAGATGCGGGAGAGCAGGAGGCAGGGTGATGCCAAGGGAAGGATCCAAACTGTCCTGGCAGCAGCGTGCTTCAAAGGAGAAAATATGGAGAGCCTTGGACAGTCAGTAATGCTGTATTTGCAAGGCTACCTCTGGGGCTTCAGGAACGTGCACGGACAACTCTCTTCCCCCAAAACATTCAAAACATCCAGGGAGATTATCAGCACCCTGGAGCTGATTTCATGCTTTCTTCCAGGAGGGTAACCAGGGAGCAGAGAGAAGATCCCATCACATGCCCATTCCAGCAAAGCTCACATGTAATCTGAATCCCCGTGGAATTATTAAGCCCTGTGTTTATGGGCTTTATGTTCATACTCTGTGCTTAAATCCTTTGCTGGGAGGGGGCTAGAGCTCCCTGCTATCTGAGCCTGGGTTACCAGGGAAAGGACAGCCTAACATTACACCCGCTTTAGCCTCATAAAAACATCGTGGATCAATTCACCTACGGGCTTCAGTATGACCTCAAATAAATCACTTAAGACCCCAAGCTTTTGAGATCCAAGCACTCTTAATTACTCTTGATGTGAACAGGATGAAATGGGTTGCTCAGTATCCTACCGTCCCCAAAGTTTCAGTTTTTACATCTATTGAAGGGGTTTGCAGACACACAGAGCCCTGGATTTCTGTAATATGTTCTCTTTGACAGGAGATGATAAAATTCCTTGGGAAAAGAGGGTTGAGTAATCCGTCCCAGAAGCTTTACACATAATAATTATTTACTACTGTGCTTTCAGGCTTCTCAGACACACACAGTCTTCCACCCCGCGGAAGCGTACTGATGCACTCTGTCAGCGCTCTGGTGTTGCCATATGAGGTCAACAGCACATTTCAGAGAGGCTCTGAAATCTTTGCTCTGGTCGGTTGTTTTTGTTTTTGTGAGAGGGAGGATCCTCCCTGATCTGCAGTGGCCGTTCTCTTCCTAGCAGAACAAAATCCAGCTCCTTCCTTCCAGACCTAGACAGCCAGCTTACGCCTACTGCTCTCTGCCCCACACTAACAGCAGAGAATGCCATAGCTGCTGCTTTTCTCTGGGTGACAGAACAGCAGAGAGAAGAGTGGGAGGGATGCTGCTGAATCCTAGCAAAAGCATTTCTGGCTTTGTGCAGATAGGTAAACACACGCTTTCAAATTTTTAAAGTAAAATTTACCGTAGCTGCAAGGATGTTTGCTGTTAAAAGAAAGCATTGCCTTCTCCTGCTTGAAATCAATGATCAACATTGAATTTTCTCTGATGTTCCTGAAATGAACGCAAATAATCATATATACACAAAGAACAATGATCTGTCAATCACAGCTCATTACTGCTTGTTCTAGAAGTGGACAAGGCCAAAATATGGGACAAGAGCCAGTAAGAAAAATAATACTGAAGGAAGCTTTAATGCTTACTGTAACCACAGCCTTAAGCATCAGCATTTCAGATATCAATAATTTACAGGAATAGATAATGACAATAGCTTGGTTCAACTTTTCATATGCCCCACAGGAAATCAATTGACTCAGGTAACTGGAGATACACTGCAGTGAGTTCTGAAATACCAAATTCTGTAAATTTGTGTCTAGCATGCTTTCTGATGCTGCTAACAGATGTGAGCGTTGGGCTCAAGTCTGTTGATGTAAGGGAGAGTCTTGCCATTTATTTTAAGAGGCTTTTCAATGAGGCCCTTCATAGCATTTCTCAAGAGGCTTAAAGTACTAAAGCAAATCATCAGCTTAGTCTTCAAAGAGGAAATGCTTCACTTTGTCCATTCGCAAAAATTTAGACACCTCTGGGATGTCAAGCAGCAAACATTAAACCCAAGCGAGACATTATTGTCCCACTGAAATAAATGGGCATTTCATCATTGCTTCTGAGACTAATTTCCTATGGTGGCAACATACATACACAGAAACAAAAAGAGGGGGATCCACAGGTGATTTAAGGAAAGTCTATACCCACTCTTCTTAAGTGAAAAGTAAAATCTACTTTAAAACTGAGAAATTTTAACATTGAGATAGAAGTACAGCAGCAGAAAGCTAATGTAATTGCCTTTTTCTACAATGGCAATGTATTTTTAAATATCTTCAATTCTTTTTCTTTTAAATAAAATACGGTGAAATAATAGAACAAGAACAAAATGCTATCAAATTATAACGAAACCAGCTACTTTAATCCACAGGTGACAGAACCAATACCACCTTCATGCTTTATTGAAATGTGTTATAGATGGGCTCAATTTCCTTATTCCCTCTGCTTCAGGACAGTTCAGTATTTAAGACTGAAAAGCAACAGCTCAGTACAGGTTGGATTGGTACTGGGCAATGGAAAGTCATGAGAAAAAGCAAGAAGCTGAATGATAAAGAATCTATATAATGTCTTTGTTTTCCATGTCTGACGTATGTGGCTCCTCTTACTAATCTAATATCTATGTTCTCATCACTACACCAAACTTACTTCTAACTCCCAGGTCTCTTTTCTGTGGATTTGTGTGGCACTTTGTTCAGGTTCCCAGTAAGTGCCAACCCTAAGCATTCAAATGCCAAGAGATTCAAATCAGTCATAAGATTGTTTTTGAAATCACAAGAATCTAAATCAAATCAGACAGTGGTTTTTCTTTATATATTTACCCTGAGTTTTTGTGACTTCTGAATGTTAGTTTTCAAAATATGTCTGCAGCTGTGACATCTAGAAAGTCTTTTGGAACTGAAGCAGGCATTTGTATGCACTCATGTGACTACTGATGCTTTATGAAACACAAGAAATATCATGAAACACAAGCAATATCATGAAGCACATAAGACATCTTAAGTTAATATGACAAGGCCTGTTGTGAGACAATTCCTATCTAAACAAAACCACTCCGCCTGTTTGGGGGTTTTAAGCTAGATCTTAAGATTTTTCTGTCCAAAGCTAACGGCTCTTCCGGTTCATATTTAAGATATGTTCATATTTTTATTAACAAACAGCTATTTACCAGTAAAAGATCAGAGAAAGCCTTAAGGAGGCAGGATAAACTTTTTGACATTGCAAAATTTCACTAATTTTTATTTCTGGACTGAGACCATTGCCGCTGTGGTGCTGCTGCATGTACACAGCTGATGGAAGTGGAGAAGGGGACCAGGCAGCCCTGGAAAGCCGGGGTAAGACCTTTTCCGACCACAGCCCCTGTGGCATGAGGAGGAGCGGTCTCATCATGTGCCCATGTGTTGCTGTGGACCTAAGCTGGGGTGGATGAGGAAACAGAAGCAATGGGCCCATCCACACACACTTCTTTGGAGCGGACTACCTATACACCCCAGCCTTCCCAAACAGGTTCCTGGCACACAAGGGTCACACCGGGAGGGAATCTGTCTCCCACACCCTCTTTGGGCTTTTTGCTTCCTGCTCCTCTGCCCCGTGGCTAAAGCACAGATGCTCAAAGGTGCCTGGGTGCCCTTCTTCCATGTGTTTGACTGTCCATCAAGCTGAAAGTAGCTGAAGAACAGCCACACAGACCAGCAACGCACCCGACCCGTTGGTCTGACTCAAATCACAGGCTGTACGTGTCCCTGTTACACACAGGGGACACGTACCCCACAGGTGATGCCATTTACATGGGCAGCCTGAAATAGCGAGGGTTGTGCTCCTGACCACTTTGGGGACCACTCCCTTTGAGCACTGTAGATGTAGTCATTGGTTGTTTTGGCTCCACTGGGGACGTAGGCTAAATTACTAGGGTCTACCATTTCTGCTAGATTTTCATAAGTGTTCCGTGCCTGCAGTCAGGTTGGGTTTGCAAAATAATCCAGCTGCAAATTAACCACCGGACTGTTTTCTAAAAGCAGCTTTTACTGGGTGGCAAATGCATTTGAAAATCTAGGAAAAAGAGGCATGCTATAGAGAGCTCAACAGAGCAAAGATGTGCATCCTCGGGGCTGCTCAACACCCTCCTAACTCCATGCTTGTTCCCATCTCCACATGTAGTCTTCCACCACAATTGAAAGCAATGAGATCGAAGCACCTGTGAAGGAGCAACTCTCTCTTAGGTGTTCAGATAAGCTCTGAAATACTTTGAAGATCTGTCTCTGACAAAGAGTATGTGTCCTTTGAAAATCTGATGTAAAAGAAATAAGGATCTCTGTCTCCCAGCCTCTCCATGGAAGAAGTCAAGAAAAAAATTGGGTGGGGAACAGAGGTTTCACCTAGCCATTTATTATCAATGACAAAGGCATCTTCTAATAAATCATCAACTTAATTCAAACATGCTGAATTTACATTTCACTTAATTTTCTTTCAAGGTTGTTACAGGTAAAATAACAACATGGTCATTGTTTTAGCTCCACAGGGATGTTGTCAAGACAGTATATTACAATATATGAAGTTAAAAAAGCCATGTTGCCAAATTTATATTATTATGTAATTTAGTTCCCAGTGCCATAAATTTCAGGTGGCAAGTTTAGCATTTTGAGCAATTCATCTGGAAAAGTGACAGTATATTTATTTCTACCTTATTTCTCCTCTGAGTTCACATAATAGAAGTAACTGGAAAGCTATAGTGGACCTGTAATGTAATAAATACAGCACTGCATAAGATATTTGGAAGCCTGTGACAAGGCAAAACTATAAATGTAGTCCTCAATAAATCTCAGGTTTGGTATAGTACCTGTTGACCAATGCCATTTCCTCTGCTTAAATATTGTGCAAATGAGTTCTGGGGCAGATTTACTGGGGAAGGGAGAGAATTGAGAATGGGCTTTTAGTCCCAGCTATTAATCTTAGTGGTGCAATGCCCTCTTTCTTTTTCAGATGGCTTGGGGTAAGTCCAAAGCTACTTTATCAGTTACACTGGGGCTCTACCTGCCTCTGGCGTGTGATGTGCATCACAGATGTGTATATCTTAGGCACATTATTCAGTGGCAGCTCTTGTTTGTGATAAATGCAGGTGGTACATATATATATATATATATTCCGTACTTTTTGCTAATTGGTATAAACTGACCCTCAGTAATTTATTAGGAAGCTCCAGCTTCAAAGAATTTACATTATGACACGCATAATATTTTCATAGTCTGTGAAGGCTAACAAGTGTTACTATGGAGTAAGCACTCCTGTCTTTTCATGAAGTGCTTGATAGAATTGGTCCTTCTCTAGAGGTAGGATATGATTAATATAACCTCACCCCCAGATCTAAGAATACTTTGATTATTTGCCCAGATAATTAAAGCTGTTTACTTGTTCCATGAAAGGCCAATTTAAACAGATTGTGAACCTTAGCCTAGGGAGCATTCAAGATTGCTGCAGCTTGTTACCAGCGAAGGATGAATTTTAATACTAACATAATTATTTCATCATTATGAACATACTGAGGTTGGTACAGATGCTTCCTAAAAATGGGATTATGTTCTAAGTATGCTGCAGATATACAGAAAGATGTCAGCTATTTCATGAGCCTGCCTCAAGGCTAGAAATAAATTATTCTTTAAGAAAATGTGGAACACTAACTATAACCTTTAAACAGCTAAGGGAATTACGTTAACAAATATAAATACGCACATGTATGCATCGTAGCAGAATGACCAGATTACTATCATTTGGGGCATCCAAACACACGTTAAGCTGTATGATTTCTTTCCCTGCGAGTTCTGATACTACAGTTTTCTTTCTTAATACTAAGTTCATCAGTATTCTCTTAGGCCCCATGGGAGAATGACTTATTAGAGGCAGGGATGATAGCCAAAAGGCACGGGGTGTAAAATCTTTGCACAGGGCTGGCAGGAAAAGAAGAGGATGTGTTACAGGGTCATGTCTATGTCAGGAAGTTATGCCTTTATCAGGTACAATGGAAATTTAGCTCGCATTATTTCTGTTCCTTTGACTCTCTCTCTGTGGGCATTCAGTATTCAGAAGTAAGAGCATTTTTTTTGCTCTGGGATTAACCAGAATTGCTTCTGGGGACTGAGGAGGAGTGATATCAGCAGCCTCTGCTTCTGAGAAGGATGCTAGGAGTTGTAGGGATGACTTGCATTAATAGACTGAGTGGGTGCTCTTAATCCTTTTCAGTGCAGTTGCCAAGGTTAGACAAAGTGACTGGTAAGCAAACTCTCCTGTCTTCACTTGGATCACAGATTCAAGGTTTTCTGCATGTGTGTGTGGAACTAGTGATTGCCTTAAAACAAATAAATAAGTAAATAAACAAATAAATATTGATGCAGGACTGTGGAGAAGTCCAAAATGTCTGTCTGCACACTCAAACCTCTGCATATTGCTCATGCCCTTTCAGGAGTCTTAGTTTGCACTGGTAGTGAAGGTCAACAGATTTTATATGGAAGGTTTCTCCTTCCAGTTTACACTTTGTTTTAGAACTAGCTGATACAGACAAACATCAAACCAATTTTGTTTTAAAGGCCAGAAAAAGGATGGAGGGAATCCAGACTAGTAGTCCATTTGCAGTTCCAACAGGACCTCCCATTTTCCCCCTCTAATTGCTGGCATAACCTTCAAAATGGGATGTCACTACTGCCCAGTGGCAGGGAAAGGTCTTGTGTAAAACAATATACTCCCATAGAGGGCAATTACATAGATAAAGACAAAGGAAGATGGAAACAGTACTCGGTTAATGAGATATAAAATAGTGGAAAGGTAGCAAAAATACATTTGAAGGGGAATGTGTGAATTCACGTGGGGCCTATTTGATCTGGTTTACACATCCACTGGTATTTTAACAGGATTTACTGCTGGTCCATTATTATAATACCAAATTTCACCCAAATATCACATAGATTTATTATTTTTCCACATAAAAATACTTTGCAGAAAATAATTTTAAAATGTTCCTCAATTCAGGGCACTGAATTTGGTCTTGAAAATGTTACGAATGAACTTGCTAAAGTAGTATTTTGCCCCTCTTACTATGCTTGCCTCTATATTGTTCAGCTGGGTATAGGTTAGATGAAGCATAGTAGGCTATATTTTTTGTATTCTTGACAGCAGGAAACAAAACAGCAGGGAAAGAAACAAAACAAAAACCTTAGCTGTTAAGAAAATCAAGAAATCTCTGCTAAATGAGTCAGCAAGGTCTAGATCATTGCTGTTCACACAGTCGTGTGCAGAAGTGACTCTGTCACAAGAAATCCTTTTAAAGAACTCCATTTTTAGGTAGAAGCATGAAAATCAAAAATAGGGGTTTAACACCATTTGATCTCTTCTCCAACATAATCTAATGCTTTGTTAGAAAGCACTGACATGCCAGGATGCAAGCCCGTTTGATTTTAAATTAAATAGGAAATGAGGAAAACAACAAAAAGCATCCCTAACCTCTAATTGCAATATCGACTTTTCTTTTTGTTCAGTTTAGTTAACAAAAAATTAAAAATTAGAGTGAACTTCTGATACATGAAATGTATTAATTAGAGTAAGCTAAGGAGGTATCTGTCCTCAGAAGACCATATGGCTTAGAAGTAAGTAATTCCACATCACTGGTTTGCTGGCAATAATGGAGTGAGGCGGAAGAATGAATTAATTTTAAATCACATCCATAAGGGAATGGATTGTTCAGAATGTTCTTTGTGCCACACAATGACTGTAATTTTAAACTGCTAATACCTTACAATGAGACCCATAAATGGGTTATTTCTTGCCTTTCATGGGGCCAGATTCTGCTCTTTTGATGTTCTTGTGTAGCTGTTATTAAGATCACTGGAAGTCGAGCCAACTTTTACAAGTGTGGGATTTGTTTGAAGTCTGTTCAGACACAGTCAGATAAAGCCAGGCTGCCCAGCTCAGCTGTTCCTCCCCACGTGCCACAAAGTGCATGCAGCATTGGGTTGTGCAAATATGGGGCTCTTGCCTAACTACTCCCCCTTCCCATCCATAAGCAGTCTTTTGGGTCAGGGGTTCGCCTTCACTTCCTTTTTTGCAGTCTGGGTTAGCTCAGTGTCTCTCTCTCTCTCTCTCTCACAGGTTGCCTGTGCTGGGGCCAACGTGCCTGATGAGCAACTTCCCTGGAAAAAGTTAAAATGTGAGAATGTGTCTTTGAAGCATAGGATGCATCGGACAAAGGTGAAAATACAGTTATTAATTTAAATTGTTCAAAGTATTGCACATCATTACCTGGAGAAGAAAGCCGTTGTTGTTGTTGTTGTTGTTGCATATTATACATTGTACAGCCAAGCCAGAGACCATGATCTGCGGGATCAATAGGACATTAAAATCTCCACTGTGTCAAGAGTTATGTTATTCACCAGCAGCGTCTACCACATTGGCTGATATTGGCTGATTTATATACAGGTACATGGATACAGGGACTTAATTAAATACAACTGAATTACAATGACCATAACTTTGAAAGACTGAAGCTTAAGTAATAACACTGCACAGCTTCGGTATTTGCTTCGTAGTTTCACAGCTCCCTGACCAAAGAGGCAACATGTCATGGCCCCAAGAGCAGCTGGGCAGAGGGTATGAGCCATGACGCATGCAGCGTCAACCTGCCCTGACATGATGACTGCCCAGACCGTGGCAAGGTATAACCCACCCCTGGGGCTACGGCTCAAACGTGCAAAGGTAGTTACACATTCTAAACCTCGCTGGTGTCACCAATGGACAAGTCTCTCAAGGTCTAGATGCTGTTTAACCTACAAAAGGGTCTGCCAAACTACCTAGGGAGCATCTACAGCTGTAACTGAAGCTCGACGCATCCTGCTTAAGTTGCCAACTCACCCTGAAGACACCTGAAGCCCAGAGGCACTCAAGTTCTCATTGGCAAAGGTCCCACAAATCCACCGATGATGCCCTGAGCAGCTGTAGTCTGCAAACCAGGTGTTGCCTTGCCAATCCCACCTGATCGGCTGGGCTCTGTACAAAATGAGAGGGGATAGGAGGCAGCCCATTATCCTGGGTTAACTTCTCTTTCTAAAGGGATCTGAGTCCACCTCTAGGCAACTGCTAGCCATTGTACCATATAGTAGCGTACCACAGAGCGTTAGTCGTTTTCCCTGGTGGGACTGCTCCCTCTCGTGTGACGTATCTAAAACATCTAGACCACAATGAATGCTGGTTTAACTCTTAAAGCTACACTGTTTCACTTAGTATTAAACTAAAAAGAGCATTTACTGGTGTGGGTAATGGCACTCAGGTTTCCCTCATCCACATTACTAAACAACAGAGCCAGGCCCAAGCCTCTTTGTAAGGTGAATATTTAATTTTTCCATGCCAGGCACAGGAGCTCCAATAAGAAGAACCCAGAGGAAATCACCTACTGTTGGAGGACACAGTGATTCCTTTTGCACCACTGCAGGAAAATCTTTCAGGGAGAGGTACTCTAGCTAAGCCCTGCTAATGAATCAGCTGCACTTCTGTGCAGGTATGGCCTTGAGATCTCTACTCTCTTCTACAAAAGATAAATGTGAGATCAGGACTATTAACTGTGTTAATGTAGAGAAGCGGACAGAGAAAGACGGTATGATCTAGAGGGGGTCCATAGGAAACTGGAAGGAATTATACTGATGCTTTCCCACATCATTAATTTTCCTGTTCAGGTGTATTCTCCTCTGAAGGCATTCATCAGCAGTCACGTACCATGCAAATGTGCTTCTTTTTTCTCATATGGAATCAGAAAACATGCACCTGCACATTTCTTTTTCCTGTATTGTTTTCCATGAAGTGTGTTTGTAAAAGAGTAGAATTGACTAGAAGAGATCTGTGATGCTGTTAGTTCAGAGATAAGCATCCTACTCAATTCCTTTCTGTAGCTAGAAGTGTCAAAATGATGGAAAGACACAGAACAGTGGCAGAAATAGAAGTTTGATGGGATAAAGGAACAGAACAGAAAAGCTGGAAGAGGCTAAAAAAACCTTCAGTGATCTTTGCATATATGTGGGCAGTTTAGTAAACGTCCTAGTTGGAATGTATCCACTGAAGTGTAATCAGCCCCTGAAATTCTATTAACAACAGACCAGAACAATAGCTACGTCATAAGAAAGACCAGCTCAACTTTTTGGGGTCCTCACTGAGACTGAAACCAGCTCATGTCCCACAAGCTGGAGAACCTAAGCTTTGACAGAGGGCTGCTCAAAAATGAGCAATACTTGTCTGCTTACGAGCAGTAAGCTCCACCAAGGATTTTAAACCAGCAACTCTTCAGAAATGGATCCCCAACACATCTACAACATAGCCCGGTTGCAGGGGGAACGGGTGCCAGGGTGGATGAACGACAGCCTGGTGTGTTGGGAGCACGCGTCCGAGCCCAGGGCAAGCTCAGCTCACAGAACGTCACTTGCCTCCTGCTTAGGACCGACTGACCTCAAACCCGCTGCTCTTGTGGGGTACCCTCCTTTCTCTGTTTTCTGCCTTCACAGCTCCCATGCGAAGTCAGTGAGAGACAAACCATTGAGATATGAAGCAGCTACTGTTCATGTCAGCTGGTGTAAATTGCCAAAGGAGGAGGCAACTTGTGGATCCTCTGTTTCTCCCTCACCTGCCTCTGCTTCACTCAGTTTTCCTTGTAAGTGTAATAAAGATTCATCTTAGTGATCAGCTCCAGCTCAGTTCCAGCCAGTTGCCTTTGTAAAGAAATTACCTCAGCCATACCAAAACCAAAATATATGGGCAAAACAAGAATGACTTGGTCTTAACCAGTTCTCTTTGTACACAGTGAGGTGACTACAGAGCCCTCTTTTCTTGGTAGGGCATCCCCACTTTTTTCCCAGAATCACTGAGGCACACGAAGGCTCTCCACAAAGAAATGAGAGATGAAAAATGAGTCATGACGGGACTGTTGTGGACAGAAGTAATGGCCCTCATTCTCATTTGCCCTGAGGTTGCTTTATGTTCTGCTGCATGTGTGAATGGACCTCAGAGTGTACCTGAAAAAAAAAAAAAAAGGTATCTGTTCCTACCTCCCTGCCACTGCTAGGATGGTGCAGTGGGCCACAGCATGCACTGAAACTAGACGGGCTGTCTTTCGGCTGGGACTTCAACTGTGTTTTGCTTTTACTTGGATACAGGCAATATCCTAACAGAAGAAAAATGTAACAGGACTGCACTGAGCAGCTCATGGAGAAACACAGACACACACAGACACACACACGCACACCCCGCCCCGGAAGGGGAACAAAAGGTCTTAAGTCTGGCTTTGGGAGAAGCACCCTGTATTTTCTGCCAGTGCTTACTTGACAGAAAATCTGTCAACCCTAGCAGTCAAATGTGCAGTACTTCGTCTTGCAGAACCTGTTGCTGCCACACTCTGCAAACACACTCTCTCCAGGCAGCAGTTGCAATAGGTGTGGCAACATAGCAGCCAGCCCTAACAAACTTTTGTTCGCAGATACACTTACTCGTCTGTCTTTGATTTGCTCCACTGTAGTTTTACATAAGAAACCACAGAGAAGTCCAAATCCTCTGAAACTAGCCAGTGGTAGAGTGGTGTGACGGTCAATAAAAGTGACAGCTGTTGGACAACCTTGATTCTGTCCCACACCTTGACTTATTTTGAGATCACATGCCAGACATTTTATCACTTTGTGCATTTTTTGCCTGCAGACTCTTCCTTTGCTTTGGCTCCTCAGAGGGTCCTCTTTGCAAATGAGTCTGCATGTCCAGATTCTTGTTCAAACCACATGATAAATAAACACAAAACCAGGAATAAATGGCCTCTCTTGAAAAGTGTCTTAGCAACACAGGAGCAGACTGGGTAAAACCGGGGCGCTCCTGTGCACTTTTGCCAGGGGAGCAGGACGTATGAGCCAAGATGGATGTCGTCCTCCCACTCGGTGAATCAGGATGGCTGCATCACCTGAGGACGGGCTAGCAACCTGTGCTGCTCTCTGACTGTGCTGCAACACTAGCCAGCCCTGGAGATGATGGGGAGGCCGTTCAACAGCACTGTGCTGCAATATGCTGAGAAGGGTAGACACTTCTAGGGTAAAGTGCTGCTGCCACGTGGTCCCCTCCTGGCTGATGAGAGTTGAAGAACGGGTCCTTATTGTTGCTCTAGGTAACACGGCTGCTGTGAGTTATTACTAATCTTTACATGGTACCAGGAGTGCTGACACAAATCCAAAAGAAATTTTTAAAAGGCAGCCACAAAGACACAGCAGAAGAAAAGATAAGGGCTGGGAGCTAAGTCAGAAGCAATCAAGCCTCCAGCTTCATTGCTTACTGTAGAAAATATGGACTGTAATTGGAAAAGTTTTAAGCTGTATCTCATAGCAATTTGTGCAACTGAGAAGCCTGATAAGCACAAATTAGCCTTGCTTCTTACCATTTCAGAGTCATTATTGATAGTTTTAATGCATTACACAGATAGAATAAGAAGAAAAATGATGGCAACAGCATTTGGGATAATTTTTTTTTTTAATCAACCCACAGAAGCTTTTATTTGGGGGAAAATACAAAGCTGCAATGTTTTCTCATATTTCAGGTTTACATTTTCTCAGAGAGTATACTCTAATTTCCCATTGCTAGACATCTGAAAGGTTCTTATTTCACATTTAAGTTAAATATTTTATTCGCGGAACTCTTGCAATTTTGTCTTTATGCATGTATACACCTAATTGGAGAATAAAGGTCATAAGTGTTAGTCATTCGTGGAGAATGATTAACTATTACACAATAGATCCACATATCTATTCTTAATATTCCTGTAAATTTATTCATTTTACGGTAAATTTAAGAAGCATCTATAGTGCATTACTTTTTTTTTTAGATAAATGCTCTATAAACAGCTGAGACTATAAAGCTAGCTGAAGTCTACACTTTTGGTCTCAAAAATTCAATACACTGCAGTAAGCGGGAAAGATTAAGTGACTGGAGTTCAGTAGTTTAAAAATATTTTCCAAGTCTCCTCTGTGAGAGGCTAGAGATTGTTCACATGACTTTCTCCCACAGAATTATGATCATAGAAAGAAAGCAATTACTTTTTCATACTCTGTCCAGAAAAGAACACTTGCATTGAAAGAAAACTGCTGAAGTTGTACAGTTCAGCACTCCAGCAATGAGAGATACCACACTGGCCACCCGTTAGCATCACTTTATCAGTACCACCGTTTTACAGATGGGAAATCCTAACACAGGGAGATGAGGGTAAAAAATACCCACTAATTCTGGTTGCTCTGTTTGAAATGCCTTGGACCTACTGTTTTAAAGGATTTACTGTATACAGCAGCTAGCATATCAAAAGAGAGTTTCCGTGGATTTCAACAGCGTTTGAAGGTTATCACTGTTTCTGCAAATGAGACCCTGAGGTATCAAATCAGATACCCAGAAAATGAAGAAAACAGTAAAAAGACAACCTGTGAAATACCTGCTTTACATGATTTTCTTTCCGCAGTGCCTTTTTCTGCATTTTCTTTCTGCAATGCCTTTATTTATTAACTGCACCTCTTCCAAATCCTGCATGTCTCCCAAAGTCTGCGGCTGGTATCCTGCAGAAGAGGAAGCCTCATTCATAAAAAATTGCACACCACCAGCAAACTGAAAATTGAACTTAAAACTGGTTGATGCTTTCCTATATGCAATTTTTTGTTTTGTAAATCAGTGATGTATTGAAAGCAAATATTTTTGAGGAATGTACTGGCTTGAGTGCTTTGAATTTAGTTTTTTTTGCTTAACTACAAAATGTTAGATTTTCATAGTTTCAGAATAATACAGTTATACCTGTAATTCAGGATCACTTATTTCAGAGGTATTTTATTTTATGGTGTTACAATGCTCAAACGGATAAAAGTCAAAACTATATCCAACTTCTTGAAAATTATGAGTGAGAAACCTGTCACCTGACTTGGCTTTTTTTTTCACAGTTGAGTCTGAAAAGTGATTATTTTTCAATTCTTTGGTTTCCTTTGCCTTTTCAGAACATTCCCTCCAGCCCCAATCATGGAATTTCAGAATTTCCTACAAACTGGAAAGCCTAGGTTTTGCAGATGTCACAAGGCACTTTAACACACATACATGAAGTCTGCTTTTAAAGTTGGGCAGTCTGGGCTCTTTTTTTCCAGCTTCTTTGCTCATCAATTTCCATTTTCCTCACTGCACCTTAAGACGTCACTGTATTTATTTTCCAGCCTCCTTCACCATCTTCATCCAGCCCTGTCGGTCCTTATTTCCAGTCTTTGTCCCCATCCCACTCATGACATCTTTTTTTTTTCCTATTGCTTGCCAGCGTCCTCCTCTCCGTCTCTTTCCTAAGGAGCTGCTTCACAAATTCCTCTTTCCTCCACAGGCTTGGTTTCTTCTTCCCTTGCTCTCAGATGAAGCAGATTTGTCTTCTGAGGTCCAGCACAATGGCATGGAGAGCTCTGAAACAATCTTGTTACTCATAGTCCAGTTGGCCAAACGAAGCCGATACACTGCTGCTTACAGCCGTACTTGCTGGCAGATGTTGTACAGCATCACACTGGATTGTGCTCACCATAGATAGGAAGTTCAGGGAATTTTACCTGTTAGCAATGACCATATTTAAACAGTCATATTTAAACAGCTTACTCCTTGTACAAATACAAGATGTACCTCCTTGTCATAATGGTCTCTCCCCACCAAACTTCTTGACCTTGCTTCAGGTAATGAGGAAAAGAAAATAAAAATTACTGATGCTTAAAGAAAAAGACTGTCAAGAACCATTTTTTTTTCAACTTATGTGAAATAATCTATGTTTCTCAGGCATTATTCTTCAAAACAGCTGGAATGTATTGAAAATAAATGCCTAAATAAACCCTACAAAAGCAGCCAGAGCCAGGCACCTTATCAGCATGAAAATTTTAGACATTAGTAGTTAAAAGCTTGACAAAGTTATAAGAAACTGAGGGGAGTTTCAAGGGCAACATCCACCAATTTTAATAATAGGCAGTGCTATCTGCTCCACTGATAATAAAATACAAAGTGAAATAACCCATGAGTAAAGCAATATGTTAGCAACAGTGTTAGCAGATATTAGTCTCCCTCTGGTCAAATCCTTCTGGCCCAACATTAAACCTACAGGCTAGTAGAAAACAGTTGACAACGTGCTTTGGGACTGAATTAGAGGCTTCTAGCTTCTAAAGTTACCTTACCCTTTTTTTGCTCAAATCATACAAGCATATGCTTCAGTTTCCACTGGTAATATGAACCTTGCTTGAACCTGTTCAGAGCCAGCTAAAATGCCTAGGTATTTATGTCACAATTTATAAAGAAAATCCAGATAAAACACCCACAGAGATGAAGGAACTGGCTAAACCAACACTAGCAGTAAGCAGGACGTACTACAAAATACCTTGTGTTACATGGCAGTCTGGACAGAGTTCCTGAAGGATGCTTTAAAAGGTGCCAACATTGTATCTCTCCTCACTAATTATTAAAAAAAAAAAAACCAAAACCAAACAGGAGGGAAAAATTGTGGCTTAGGTATACTTTGCATGAGGTTTACTGAGAATATTCCCTCCCAGCAGAATAACAGTGACTGGTAATGACTGGAATCTTATTTCTTTTGTAGCAGCATTTGGCTTTATTTGCACCAATCATGACAGTTCATTCAGTCTTTTTTATTAGGTTGGGATGTAACGAATACAGAATGGCTGGCAGAAAACTCGGTCTGCTCTGGAGGAACAAACTGTGTGGGCTGAGTCTCATCAAAGCCATTGTGCTGATCATGGTTATGCAGATAATGGTTAGTATCTGTTCAGGAAAAAATTTTCTTCTGATACTTTTTGGTTTTTATTTTTAAGGAGGAGTGAATGTCTCCTGACTCTGCCTAATCCTCTATTCACTTTTTGAAAAAAAAAAGTGCTATTTTAATTTGGCTGAAAGAGGGATATAATGGGGTTCACTCCTCACACTGAGCTAATTACAGATCTTGGACAGCTCTTACACTGTTTGACTGTGGACGCATGCAGTCATTAGTGCCTGTGCTCTTGAGTGCACCGAGGTGTGTGGTTTGGGGTGTCAGGGAGTTTTGACAAAGTGGTGCATCCTCCCCGAAGCCAATTTGTGAGCTGCGCACGAATTCACGCATGAAGCAGCTGCAGCCCAGGCTCCGGCCCCGGCTCCAGCCTCAGCTGATATTAGGTGCATGGTCTGACATTGACTGTTTATAAATTGCCACCAATAATTATTAGCTAGCACGCTCAATCGAGGGGGAAAAGCATCAGGAAATGAGACAAAAGGAGTCAAATGACCAAATGCAACAGCGTATTAACATACTAATGCATCTAGAATTTGCTACAGATACAACAGACTCTTGGAAGTCATTCAGGCAAAAATTTGTTTTCTTCTAAAACAGGTGAAACTATGGAAAAGCATAGCAAGATGAAGGTCTATATCTAAATATATTGGGGCCAAAGGAATTATATTTGCAGGATCCAGGGCGCATGTTTCACTCACCAGCCTAAAACTTAATGAAAGAGAACAAGCCATGACACAGATATAGAAAATACTCCACTCCTAGGAAGAATGACTTGTTTGCAAGATAATTGGCTTCATATGTGAAATCAAAGAGGGAGACATTTTTGAAGCATTTATAGAAGACTTCAGTGTAGCAAGTCTGACATGCTGTTTGGAGGGTTTGTACAATCTCTAATGTAAGATCAGATTGTAATGGGCCTCAGAGACATGGAACAGAGATAAAAAATACTTTTGAAAACAGGCTTAAAGATAACAGTATAAGCAACTGAAATTTGCCAGCCTGCAGAATGTACTCAGATCAGATTACCAGTTTGATTTCTCTTTTTCCTGCTCCTCAGTGCCACGGTGGACTAGGCTTAAAAGCAAAATAAAACAAAACCCAGGAATATGCAGAAGCAAAATAAAAGTGAACCTGCAAGAGGGAACAGTGTTTTCTAGACTGGAAGAAAGAATGTGAAGAGGGCAGAGACAAGCACAGAACTTAGCACTAACCTGCATTTGGCAGAGTTGCTCTCTCTGCAGAGAAATGAAACCATTAGTGCACACCCTCACTGACAGTAGCTAAGGAGAAAAAAAAGGTATATATATGTAAGGAAATAGATTAGGTAGTTGTAGAACTTGCTCAAAACAGTCACATCCACTGACTGGAATACTACCTGGAAGCATCAACACTCAGGAGATCCCACAAGTGAGTGTGATATCTGAAGTCTGAGTGAAAGGTTTAAAGAGAAAACATAGACATAAGGAAAGATATAACAATGATACCTTGCAGAAATTATTCCCAGAGTGGGTGGATATGAATGGGGCATAAAGGTAAGACAGAGTCTTGAAAACAGAAAGTTTGGAATTGTTTCAAAAATTCTAGGGCTGAATACACATAAGATACTGAATAACAATTACAGTTTATTTTATAGAAGAACAGGCAGCCAACAAGGTGGCAAAGATGGAGATTCAATTAAAAAAAAAAAAAGGAGAAGAGTAGCCATGGTTTCAGCAAGTAGCCAAATAAGGGAAGAAAGCTGTCTCAACTTTCGGAAAGCTTGGTAATAAAAAAAAATGTATAGACGTGTATGAAAAAGAAAAGATATAAAAAATATCACTTTGATACTACTCACCTAAGTAAAAACAAAAAAATAGTTTTTTGTTGGTATGAGATTGGTTTAGACCTGTTAGTGCTGGAACAGTTGTGAACTGCTTCTCAGTTTGGATTCCCGTTACACAGAGATAGCACTGACTCCCCATGTGTTTCCCCATCTATACAACCAAGCATCCCATTAGGGTTTTTCAGTCGCAGAATTTTTCAGGAACATTTTATTGAACGCTCATCCACTGGGACCATTACATCTTTTGCAAAGTTTCTGCTTTTAAATTCTCATGTGTTTTGGCTGGCCTTTCACCTTCCTCCAGATTAAGTGTGGGGTCCACATTTGGGAGACAAGCTTTTTTGGAAACAGCCTGGCTTACTGAACAGTAAAACTCTTCTGTTGGGCTGGCACCACCTAATCATTACTTTTCACTTTTTCTGCCACCTTAAAATGTCATCAGTGACATTTATATGAATTGCTAGATCACAGATGAGAAGGATTGTTTTGCCTCTAGACACAAAATGCCTGCTGGCCCCTACAAATCATGAAATGTTACATTATTTTATGAAAGAAGCCAGCAAAAATAACACTTCTAATCTTTAATCAGCCACTCAGATTCATTAATGGAGAAATGCAAGTGCAGGGAATTTATGCTCAGTCTCAAGAGGGAGCATAGTCCATACAAAAAAAGCCTTTGGAAAAATCCTGAGAATGTATCACTGGCCTTTTTTAAAGGCTTATAACTTGGTTAATATAAGCAGATTTTCACAGAGATGGCATAAGAAAAAGCTATAAGCAACAGATGTCAGGGATTTCCTTGTGGGGACCACTGGGCAATTTTCGGTAAAGCAGGATACAGTACAACTAATAAGCTTTACTGAGGAAATAGGCATTGACTACTGCTTTGAGGTGGATCTGCCCAGGCTTTCATCTCCAATGAACTGTCCCTTCCTCCAAGACAAAAGGCTTTAAAGTCAGAGAAGCCAGGTTTTACTATAGTATTAACTAAGTTCCTTAACTTTTCTGAAGAGAGAAAATCCAAAGTGACTATGCCAGCTGGAGTATAAATATCAACAATTAAATTAAAAGGTTCATAAATAACTCCTCCTTCCCACTGTGTCCTTTCAGATGAGTCATTTCCTCAAACCTGTTTTCAATGACAGTTCAGAGACTCTCTGAATTGCAGCAAAATCTGCCTAGCAACTCCTGGTCCCCAGGACGTTTTTCAGGAGGACTTGCCTGTCCGCCGCCCGAACGACCCGCAGGCTCCCAGCTCCGTACTTGCATCCTCCTTCCTGCCACACGCAGTGGGCCCGAACTGAGACAGGCTCGGTTCCCCACCACGCTGGATCACTGGATCACTGTCCCCTCCCCTCTGGGAATTTCACTCAATTCAGGCTTTTTAAAGAAACATAACGCTATAGCAAATACATACACACACACATATATATAAAAATTGATAATAGTATTCTGCATCACTGATGTTACTGGGGTCATGAAACAAAGCTGATAGGAGCTTGGTACAAACAAACTAGAGCAGGTAGCTCTCACACAGAATGCAGCAGAGTCCTCAGACTCCTTCCCAAAAGATATTTTGGATGCCAAAAATTTTACATGGTTACAAGTATTTGGAATAAAACTCCACTGAAGGTTACCAAGCTCAAGAAATCTCCAGAGTTGCAAATAATTGGATGCTGGGAGAGTATGAGGGTAAATATCATGTGCTTGCCCTGTTCTTCTCCCTAGGAGCCAACTTGTGGTCACTGCTGGGACAGAATGCTGGACTAGCACCTTGGTCTGAACCGGCGCAGCTCCTCATAGGTTTTTGCATAACAAAGGAAAAGGCACAAAGTATTCATAGTCCAAACCAAAGATATGGATACTTCCAAGCTCAGCACACAGTGCATCTTCTGCTTCTCAGCACACATATATCTCAGTAGGACTTTATTGATATGGTACAGACCACTGACACATCACTGCAGCAGATTCTTATTAAGAAATCTAGCCAGATATATCTGTATGTATGTGTGCATGTACGTATACGTGTGTGTATGTATCTATCTACCTACCTACCTACCTTACAGGTTGCCCAGAGAGGTGGTAGATGCCCCATCCCTGGGAACATTCAAGGCCAGGCTGGATGGGGCTCTGAGCAACCTGATCTAGTTGAAGGTGTCCCTGCTCACTGCAGGGGGGTTGGACTAGATGACCTTTGGTGGTCCCTTCCAACCCAAGCCATTCTATGATTCAATGATTCTATGATTCTACCTACTTACCTATCATTTTTTAGCCCATCTCTTTGTGTTCTGAGCATCTTTCAGCCAGAAATCTATTCCTTTCCTCTTTATCACAACCAGCATCAATCTCAGAGTGCAGGATGCATTAAACACCAATTACAGCTTTTTATTCTGCAGGTGAGCTTACTTGTTTAGTTTTGTTTTGTTTCCAGTCACAGCACATTTGCTGCCTTTATTCCTCAGAATCCCTAGCTTGGATTATTTTTGCTCCAGTTAAGGGTTGCTTCACATAAAAGCAGACTGCAAACATATCATTTTTAGATGAGCCACCTGGATATTATCATTGCTGTTATCATTTCCCACTTTTGTATCATTGCACATCTTTCTTTACCAGATGTTTACAAAGTCTCTGTGGATCACCTTGCTTACCATTTGCTGAGAGCTTGGGCACCAAACTCTGGTTTAATTATTTCAGGGCTGGTCACTTCTTCTGTCACTAGCACTTTAGAGGATAGTCAACTGTCGTGGTTTAACCCCAGCCAGCAACACAGAACCATGCAGCCGCTCACTCGCTCCCCCCGCACCCAGTGGGATGGGGGAGAGAATTGGGAAAAAAAAAAAAAAAATAAAGCGCGTGGGTTGAGCTCAGAACAGTTTAATAG
>JAVKLA010000047.1:16511206-16533949 GCA_034782735.1 Sagittarius serpentarius | reverse complement strand
ATGCATCTCATCAGGTCCCATAGACTTGTGCATGTTCAGGTTCCTCAGGTGGTCACGAACCTGAACTTCTCCTACAGCGGGAGGGACTTTGCTCCCCCAGTCCCTGCCCCAAGATCCATCCACTCAAGAGTTGTGGGAAGAAAGGTTGCCAGAGAAGACTGAGGCAAAAAAGTCGTTGAGTACCTCAGCCTTCTCCGCGTCTGCTATTGCCTGTCTTCTGGTTTTGCTTGTCAGATGCAAGCAATAATAGCATAAACAAGCAAAAAATAGCATAAATAAGCAATACATAGCATAAACAAGCAATACATAGCATAAACCAGTCTATCAAACTCTGCACAGGATTTTACAGATCTGATGTTAATAGGAAGGCTGGTGCCTTCCCACCCCATGATGGCTTCTGTGATCAGGGTGGCTGTGGCCTGAAGAAAGCAGGGAGATGTGCTATGACTTCTTGCATACCCTTTAGCTTTAGCTTGGGGGAAACTAGAAGGAAAATGCAACACAACAGCCAACATTATAGGAGCTACGAGCATGACTGTCAGGAGTGGGAAACGAGTAGGCTCAAACGGCAAGGATCCAAAAGAACGGCTAAAGGCCATTTATTTGCCTGCCTTATACGAATTAAACAATTAAAATGATGTTTCAACTTAAATAGTATCAAGCTAATTTATTTCAATTTCACTAAGTAAATTAAACAATCAAACACTTAAAATCATGCCACAATATAAAAGAAATCAGTAAATCCATAGGCTCAAATTTGAAATCACAGAATCAGTATAACATGTATTCAGGTTCATGACAACTGTTTCATTTTTATAAAGGAAAACTGACACAGGCAGCACCCCTTAAAAGTGGGTACTTTTGCAATATAATGTGATAGCATCCCTACGTGAGGTTGGAGTAGACTAGTAAGACGCAAACATCTGAAGATAGGGTTCTCCATAGCCAGTAAAGATTTGGCAATAATATTGAATTAAACATGCCTTGCACTTGGCTCACTGAGAACATTTCATTTCAGCAGAATTGCAATGTTCACTAATGACTGAAACCTTATTATTTTTGTTAAAATTATCTAGTATTTGGCTTTATTTGCTTCAGTCGTGGGAGTTCATTCAGTCTTTCTTTTTTATTAGTTTGGGATATAAGGGCTAGTAAAAGCTCTGTCAGCTCTGGAGGAACAAACTGTGTGGGCTGAATCTCATCAAATTCACTGATGTTATGCTGATCATGTTTAATATCTGTTCAGGGATGTAAAAACTTTTTTCCAGGAGTGAGATTGTACTGACTCTGCCCAGTACCCATGAAAAGAAGCTAATCTAAGGGCAACTGAGGGAATACTATTCACTGGTTAAAAATTCCTATTTTAAACAGATTCTAAAGTTGGCTCTAAGCAAAGACACTTTTTCCGGATTAATAACCCTCTCCTTTCTCAGAATCCTGAGCAGATTTACATAGAGCCCTAAAGTCAGTTCATAAAACATGTTTAAACTGGCGGAAGAGAGTTTTATGATAGAAAAAGGTACACTCTTTTTGAACCTATATAAAATTGTACTCAATATTTCTATTATATAAGGCAGCCCAAACCTATGGATGTGTTTATTATTTACTACCTCCTTTCTGTTAAAATATATTTTTAAATGCAGCCCTCCCTTATTCTCAAATTATTCAATTTCATATCAAAGTGCTGAAAGAGACGCCTCTTTTTAAACCCCTCCTTTAAAGAAAATAAATCAAGAGGCTAGAAGAGCGTCCTATAGCAATTTATTTGCAGCTCTGACTTTCCAAAAGATGTGAAATCAAAATGAGCCTGAGACTTGCATATGCAGGTCCCTGAAGAAGTGAGGCAATATTTAAACCTGCTTTCTCCTTTTCAGGCGCTTGCAGAACTCCTCTGCTGCTCCTCTGCCTGATCTTCTCCCTCTGAGATCTCAAGCTGCCAGTCTCCCTCCTTTCATTTCTTTGCCTCTCCGTGGTACATGTGTATCATCTCCTCCGTTCCTCTGCCACCACACTTTCCTTACATCTGCCAAGGATCCTTCTTGTTTTCAGGCATCCCCTCAGCTGCAGCAGAGCCCTCCCCTTTACGCCTGTAGAAGCCCAGCTACCCCGGCAAGCGCCTGGGAGTGGGGGACTGCCCATCAGCAGCCACGCTAACCAGCTATGACACCGCCCAAGTCCTGCCCGGCCTCACCTGTCCCCCGAGGGTCAGTGAGAAAACGCCTCTTGGATGCTGCAGGAGGAAGGCTGGACCGTCGTCGGTAAGGCATGAGGGAGCAAAAGATCGGATTTCCGAGATCCCAAATGCTCCTCGTGAGGCGCAGGCTGCCCTTGTTGAGCACTCCCTTCTATGGGATGTTGACTGCTCAGTAACTTTTGGGGTCAGATATACACTGCAGCTAAAAGTTCTGGCCTGTTCAGATAACTTATTTAGCAGAACTAGAATCCCAAGTGATTAGTTTTCTGAGGAAAATCTTCCACTGAAATATTCTGTGTCACATTCTCCCTATCCTTTAATCTATAGGCAGTGCCTTGAAAACTTATTTGGAGGTAATTTGAATTTAAAAGAGGAAATAAATCCACCCAAATCATCCCAACAGCAGCTGACTTCACTAATCAAGAAAGATTTTTACATAGCCAGGGATCTTTCATCAAAGACATCATGAAACCTTCACTGGAGTCACTCAGGACTTTGCAGGATATTATAAAGCATCTTTCATTCAAGCCCTGTCTAAAATTCATTATTAAACTAAGACTGTCAGAAAAAGAGGATGAGGGTGGGCAAGCCGTGTGTGAATGCAAGGGGCTGTGCTCTTGCACAGAGCCTCAAACAATTCCAGCACCCATACTCCCCCCCAGCACCCACCGCGGCCAGTCTTGGAGGGGAGAGCCTGCTGCCCTCAGCCACGCTCCGTCGTACTCACCCGCCACATGGCACAAACATTCTTGCAGGCATGGTGAGGTGACACGTTTGTTCTCACCACCTGATTTTCATACCCATAATATTCAAGTTATGAAATAAAGGGCTGCCTCGTTGACATTTTCTGTTTGTTTTTGATTTTGGAGTTTTTAGTCTGTGACAGACCTGACTGCCTCAATTCCTAGAGTAGAATCTCAAAGACATCTCACTGAGTGGGAGGATTTCAGCTCAATCTCCCACTGAAATGAGGCTTGTTTCATCGCTCATTCTGCACGTGTCAGTACAAGCTAGTCTCCTGCTTTCTAATCCATTGCTGAATTTCAATCAAATTTGACAAAGATTCTGAGAGTTTGGTGAAAATGAGGCAGCAAGCTAAAGGGCCGTTAGTTCCCCACTGTGAACAAGACAAATAAGATCACAATCTTCTTCTTCTTAGGCAATCAGAGACTCAAAACAGTTGAGAGAGAGAAAGAGAGTAAGGGAGAGATATGTTGAAAGCCAGGCTTTTTGCTTCCTCTGCCCAAGGAACTACTTGTTCCGATGTTTCTTTCTATTCCTGAAGCCAGGACTCCCATTATTCCTGCCACACCAGCCATTACAATTCCACATGTTTTATAGGGAACACAGTGCATTCTGGTTTCCAAAACTTTGTTTTGATTTATTTTTATTTCCTTTTTTTTTTATAGTTGGAGAAAAATCTGTGGAGGAAGCAAGAGCTGAGAGAAAGAGAGCCTGTTACTGCTTGTGAACTGAAATGATGGCATTTTGCTGAAGTTGTCCTGGTGATATCTTATATGTCAGTGGTCACTACTGGGTGAATTATTGACAGTTACTGCTCTGCATTATTTTGTTCCCATCCATTGGCTCTGTAAAGAGTGTGGCAGGTGACAAACTGCATGGTTCGATGCTCAGCTCTTACTGACCAAAGGGCTTCCAGGAAACACTGAGTTGCTGAGAGACCTAGCTGTGAGGCAAGTACGAATTATGTTAGACAAAAAAGAAAAACCTTGATTAACAGAACAAATGTGGATCTTTTCTGCTTATGGTTTAGGGTAATCCTTTATGTCCTTGAATTAGGAAGGCCAATGTCATGCCAGCTGTATTGGCATGCTTGAAAATTCAGCCTTTAGCACAGAATAATGATGAAACTTGGCTTTATAGGAGAAAATCTGATTGAGTTCCAAAGATGAAAATATACCCCCCCAAAATAGAAATAATGCTAGTAATTAGCTAAAAAAGAGTGAGATTCAATGACTTAATAGTACCATTCAAAGAGTTTTAAGCTCTTTATAATTAAGAAAAAGTTTAGAAGAACGTAATATGAACTCTCCTGTTATGAATGGAGGTAGTTTGCTAGGGGTGTTTTGGCAGCAAAGTAATTCCCAAAATAGAGTACTGGATTCACTCCCAGCTAAAAGGAGCAAAACTTGCAGATGTTGCTAATGCAGACAAAAACTAGAACATATATATGTGACCAGATGCGGCAGTTCTAAGAATTGCATCTGGCACAGAACATGCGGCTGTTTTAGCATCACACCAAGGAGTGTTACTCAGTACTTGTGTACCATACCTTTCAGAAGGCCCCAATTCAGCAAACAATTTAAATACATCCTTAACTTAAATATGTAAGTACTCCCAGTGGGATCACTGATATGCAGAGGGACATGTTTAAGCAACTTGCTGAATCAAATAATAAAATCCCTAACAATCTGATCTGACAATGAGTCAATTGACTAACAAGATTCACCATTTTTTCCTGGAGACAAAAGCTCTTTTATTTTTCTGTACTTTATTTGCTGCACTCTATTTCCTTCAGATTTATTTTTTCTCTTGGGTTTTGGTTTACCTGCTTCCTATTGTTATTGTTCATCAAATATTTCATATACAAATGCTTTCCAAAACAAGGCAATCAATCCAGAGCAACATATTTGCAGTAATACATAATTAACTGAGTATTTTTCTGTCATGCAATGGCTGTAGGATTTACAAAATTATTTTCTGCATGCATTTATGCTGATAAGCTAAGAAAGTAAATAAAATTTCATACAAAAACCTAAAGAGAGCAATAGATGATAGTTATTTGGCCTCACATTACACATAACTACATTTTTGATTTTCAATTATATTCACAAGATGAGGAGGAGTTGTTAGGAAATTATCCACTTCACTACTTTCTTCTTTCTTCAGCTCTGGACTGTCCCATCTGTCTTGCATTCATGAATTTTCTGTCTGAGGACTACCAGCGATGGTGCAATGCAAAGGCTTGAGAGCATTGATTGATTATGAGAAATCAGCAGATGCCGATGTTTCCTTAAACAAAAAAAAAAGTACAACATGCAATTTCCTGCTTCTAACAAAGGAGGTAAGAGACCCGTTGGTCAATATTATAATAATCCTTTCCCTTTTTTTGTTCTTACTTTATTTCCCTCTTTCTCCATTATTCTCTTCAAAACTAAGACCACTCAACACCATCAGTGTAAAGGAAGCAACACAAAAGCATCTCTTGTTCCCATTGCCACACCGGAGAACTGACCGGGAGGCACATTCAGAAGGGCCGTCGTCTTCCTGCCCGCTGCTGGCCGTGCCATCCTCAGTCCTTGGCCTCTCTCCTGACCATCCAGGTCTCCCATTCTCCCTTGTGCCAGCTCTGGCCCTCCTCACGCTTCTCCATGAGCCAATTTAATGTGTTAACACAGCAGTTGGCTAGCCAGATTTGTCACTGCTTTTGCTCTCTGCTGTCAGGAACGTCCACGGCTGTTCACAGACAAGTCTGGTGATCACCAGAGCCAGCCCAAGACAACTAACTGGTAGGTATGCATGGCCCTGAGCAGGGTGGCCAGTGGGAGAGGGAAGGGGGGAAATCCATCACTGAACAGCATGTGGCTCTTCAACTGATCCACAAAACCGTATGCTTAAGATGATGCAGGTTTCCCAAAGAATATGAACAAGAGCCACTTTTGCTGGATAAAATTTCCATATGTGGTCAAGGAATCAAACAGTGCCTTGTCTCCTAAGGAAGGGCACCAGACCCCCCACTTCCACATGTACTGCAAACAGTGCTGCGGACAGCTGGGGACTGGAGGGAAAAAAACCATCACAGCAGGCCGGCAATAGTTTACATGCAAAAGGAGGTTTAATTCCTTAAACGGCTGGTAGTGAGTTATTTACCTAGCTCTAATGCTTTACCTACAGGAACATTATGAGGATTAGCTGATGTTTGTGAAGTGCTTTATGGATGAAAGTACGAAGTGTCCAGGACAGAGGCTACTGACACCAATTGCTTTCTGGCATTCTGCATTATACATGCAAGGGAAGCAATGAATTTAAACAGGTTTACTAAAACCCATTTGATTAGAAAAGAAATCACTCGTGAAAATGCTCAAAGGCAAAGCTCTTCACAGGGAAAGAGGACAGTCCATTCCCTCATTCTGGTGCAGTAGGACACAGTAGCCCTTGCCATCTAAATAACATGCTTTAAATCTGCTAAGTGTGTGAGAAAACTCATTCACCAGATGCAGCAATGCTGTGAAATCCTTCCCCCGAGAACTAAAAAGCAGCAGATCGCAGTTAAGGATTTCATGATGCATCCTGGAAGACAGCCCTTTCAAAGCTGAGCAGAGGGGTCATTAGGCCATATGCCCTGGGAGCAGGTCACCCAATTAATTTCCATTTAGGATAGCAGAATAATTGGCCTCTGGAGTAAAAAGTGCTCATTCAGATAAAATCTAGATGTTGTAAACTTTGAGATTTACCTATTCCTAGTTATTAACCTTCATCAGATTTAATTAAGACCTGTGCACTGAGAGATTTTATACCCATGTCATATTTTCTAAAGGGAGACTACATACAATGTCCTCTACTCCTTTTGCTTTACTGAGTGGGAATTCTGTCATCCAGTGTTTTCCTGCACACAGTGGAGAACATCTGAGAGTACTGTGTCTGGAGTAACCTTTATTTCTGCAGTTCACATGGAACATTAAGCATCAACATTTACTTCAGGAACCCTAGTTATTGCTGCCATATGTGTGTTTACATTAATTCTTCTGTGCAATTCCTTCATCAGCACTAAATATCTGACCAAGTGTGAGAAGCTCCCTACTTTAGAGAGAGGAGACATAGCCCTGAGTATTTTGTTCAGTGTCTCAGCAAGCAGAGCGCATCTGTATATTGAAAGTTTATGTGGACACCCACTGTCAACACACTGATGGATACTGAAGTTACTGGCATGGTAGAGCCATACATGACTGTCCTGGTTTCGTCTGTAATAGTTAATTGTCTTCCTAGTAGCTGGTACAGTGCTGTGTTTTGGGTTTAGTACGAGAAGAATGTTGATAACACCCCGATGTTTTCAGCTGTTGCTAAGTTGTGTTTAGACTAAGTCAAGGACTTTTCAGCTTCTCAGGCCCAGCCAGCAAGAAGGCTGGAGGGGCACAGGAAAGGTGGGAGGGGAGACAGCCGTGACAGCTGACCCAAACTGGCCAAAATGGTATACCATACCATGGGACATCATGCCCAGTATAGAAACTGGGGGAGTTGGCCGGAGGAGGAGCGCTGCTCGGGCATTGGTTGGCAAGTGGTGAGCAATTGCGTTGTGCATCACTTGTTTTGTGTATTCCAATCTTTTAATAATTATTGCCACTTTATTGTTGTTATTTGTGTCATTGTTAGCTTCTTCCTTTCTGTTCTGTTACACTGTTCTCATCTCAACCCACAAGTTTTACCTTTTTTCTGATTCTCTCCCCCATCCCACTGGGTGGGGGGCGGGAAGTGAGTGAGCGGCTGTGTGGTGCTGAGGTGCTGGCTGAAGTTAAACCACAACAATGACCTAAACCTCAGTAATACAGCATTTTGCATTCAATTCAATTACTTCATTGGAAAGATGTCTAAAAAAAGACACGAGCCTTTAAGATTCACAACTGAATCGGACACAGCTGAGGTGAAGCTGATGTGAGAGGATCATATTCCAAACTTCTTATTGGGAAGCTCTGTTCCAGGAAAAAATCTATAAGGGCTCTAGTTTGGTTGTCTATACAAAAATAAGGAAACATTTTTAAAGTAAGTTTATCAATTTGATGGGTATTGTACCATGCCACAAAAACTATAGAGACTGTAAAATGACAGAGTATGTGATTTTTTAATTGCTGCAGTTCCTGCCTAGATTTCTGCAGTCCCTGGAGGTTTTCCTGTGCTTCAGTGATTCATTTACAAGTCCCATGTTTGCAAGTGGCATGAATGCAGTATTAAAACCTACAATGGTCATTTGCAAACTAGTCTTTTTTGTCTGTAGGGAGCTGAGCAGCAACATGATACTGCTGGCAAGAATGCCTTAAAGCATAGAACTGGAACTGCCACTGATGAGACTGCTGCATTAGAAAGAGCCATCCTTAAACCCAGCAGGCAGAAGCATCACCAGAAATACAAGAAGACGGGACAAAGGGAACTACTGCTGCTGTAGAAATAGCCACCGCATAGGACCTGCCATCCTCCCCAAGAGAGTGGAAAGAAGATCAACCACTCCTATGGTTCAAGGTTACTTTTAGTGAGATCTGCTCCCCATTTCATGAGACTCCTGGGATGTTTGGGAGGGATGATTTTCAGAGGACTGTAGCAGGCTGTGAGGGAGGGTAACAAGGTCTCTGCAGCTCATCTGTTCCTCTCCTGAGATGTCTATCTGCCCCATCACATGCAGATACCCTATCTTCACCTCCTGCAAGGCGCAGCATGTGGTCTCTGAACAGCTGCTATTTACTATGAAGTGCCTCCCCAGCATTGCAAATGGTGGTAGGGGGGTACAGGCCAAGGGAAGAAAGGGGGTGTTGGACTTTTTGCCTGATAAATCCCCTTCACAGACCCCAACAGGAGCATAGATCGGTGCAAAAAGGAGGCAGTTCTTTCAGCAGGAGCACTAACCTCTTAATGCATAAGCAAGAGAGTCATTCTGTCACTTAAGGCCAGAAGGCAGAGCTGCACTCAGGATGAATGGGTGAAAGCTTCAAAACCTCTCTGAGACGGGAAGAAAACCACACATTTTTGCTGAAAATTTCAGCCTTCCAGAGCCTCCTTCCCCTGAGGTTCAATGTAGCCTCGCTTAGTGTATGCCAAACAAGACAGGGAACTTTGTTCACTGAGTGGGAAGTTAGAAATGTTTCCAGGAGCACTGTCATCACTATCATCTTCACCCACAGGTTCAGAGATGACTCAGTGCATCTGAGGATGCCACTTTTGGAAACCAAGCTGAGCATGCTGCTTGTGCCAGAGACAGGGCTGAGGTCAGGCTTGCTAAACAGGCGTAGCCTTAGCCCTATCAGTCATACACTAGTTCCAGGTGTTGGAGTTGTTTGACTTGTTTAATTGAAGAGAAAGGGGGTGCCTGTGTATTATCGTTCTGCTGATAAAGTCAGTACAAGTTAGCCTAACCAGATCTGGCCGTGAATCAATGGTCAGAAACTGTCTGGGTAATATCATTCAAATTATGTGAAAGCATGGTGTGTCTATATTTGAATGATGATGTACTTTACTTAAAAAGGCTGATATCTAAAATCTCTGCAGCATCTTCAAGCTTCAGTAAGTAACATAAAAAAGGCTACATCTTTTTCTTTGAATGCTGTGCTGTTTCCATTGCCAAGCTGGTACTCTCTCAAAGAGGGGAAAATTGTTCTCCTTTAAGCTTATTTGTTTTATACTAGTAAAGATATCTGCTATTTCTAATAATTATTAATGACCATACTTAAAAATATCTAGAACTTAAGTCCATTTTTAAATAAACCCACGTTTTTCCTGATTGTATCTCAAATGCTAGCTCTATGATAAAGACACAAAAAAGCAGCATGAACAGCTCCACTGGAGCAGCAGAAGAAAAGAAATTGCCTAGGCAAGATCTGCTAATACCAGATTGGGTGGCATGGTACGTTCCAAGTGTTTAAAAATAACAGTATGACACTGGTGTATCGATGGTGCAAAATCAAAGGACCGCTGTTCTGGTTGGTAGGTCAGGAGTCTGGCATACATGGCTATTTTAAGTGATAATAAAGTCTGTTCAGTGACAGTATAACTAAGAAAATGCTACTAGAAAAATTGTTGCTCTGTTACACCAGTGACTGAAGGAAAATTCTGGTTGCAAGGCTTGCTGTGCATTGCAGGTTGAATCTGTCCTACTTGCCATGCATTTGTTCTGGCAAAAAAATGCACATGTAAATGTTCACAAGCAACGTGGACATGACGAAGGGTGCACAGGTACTTGAGTAAAATCCATTAGTCTGAGCAAGGTAGCATGCCTGCGCTAGTTATTATCACTTGGGTCTGGGGCCAAAGTGAGATGATCGTGGAATTGGCTGCCATAGTAATTATTCTATGTTTGTCACTGCATTTGTGACTTCCATGTTAATACCAGTGAAATTAAAAAGCTTATAAAAGTAGGAGTCTGCTCTGTCAAGCATAGAGATATCTGAATGAGAAGTCCATAAAGTTTTAGATTTTGTTTTCTTAGATACAAATCAAATCACTCAGATTTTTCAAAGGTAATGAAATCCGTCACCCACCTTCAAAAGTCTTAACCTAAACCTTAAAAGTCTTCTTTCCTTGGTACCCAGTAAAGTGGACAAATTTCTCTCATTAAAAGACTTCACAATCAGAATTTTGTGAACAGTGTGAATTTCCTGTTAAAGTTTTGCCATTAGTTAAATATAGAAATGGAAGAGTAACTCTCAGAGTGGATCATTTTAAGTCTTCTAAGAGGATTAAAATATCTGATTCAGAGACACAGCCATTAGATGGATGACTTTTCAGAGTGAAGCAAAGCTCAGCCCTGCTCTGATGTTTATCCTGAAACTTCTATACTTATTAAAGTTTACTTTGAAGGTATGTTGCCAGTGTGTTGATTCTGTATTACAGCAATACTGAATGTGACTGCTCATACTTAAAGTGACTTTTACTTTATTCAGTAAGACATATGAAGCTCTCAATAAGGAATGAGATTTTTTTAGCTATGCTCCCCATTGGCTTAAGTTTACTGGGACTTTTGAAAGTCTTATTGATGCTCTGCTTCAGGATTAGACTGGGAAAATAACCAGATTTTTTCACATTCTAGACCTAAAATCCTAATGCCAAAAGGAAGAATGTATTACTGCTGCTGTTTGTATTGCATTGCCACCTGGAGCTCAGACTTGACCCTTGTGCCTGGCATAGTGCAAAGCCTCAGCATGACATGTCTTTCATCTAACAGCTTGTCTTGTCCAGGTAAGAGATAATGTATCTAAGTAACATCCGTCATTTACATATTTTCCCCAGTGGGGATGGCCATCATTTTGGCCAAACACTTTGTTGATGATACATCAATCACCAAAAAAAGGGGTCAAGTACCTTGAATTACTCCTAACTGGTAGCAAACTAAACTAGCTGTTGAACTTCCAGTGTTGTTTCCACTTCAGCAATAAACTGCAGCACACTGTCCTCCTGAACTGTATTGTATGTCTTTTTGTAGAAAGAAAAATAGTCACGGAAAAATATGTGGTTAAAAGCATCATTCCAGAATTTGTGCTGAGACACAACCAAGGTATGTCGGCATGCTTGTGCTAGGTCTGCCGGCTGCTTTTTTCAATCTTTGCATAAATTAAAGCAAGCGAGCAAAACCTAAATATGTGAGACAGAATTGGGCATCCTCAGTCACCTGTGACTCAGCACCAAACTAGATTCTGAACCAAAACCAAGCCGAGCTCCAACAGTCTTAACAAGCTCTGTGCTAAACTCCAATCGAACCAAGGCAGGAGTTTTTAGGCTCTGGCCTGGAGTACAACCTAAATTAAAATCATGCCAAAATTTATGGTGAAAAGAAATAAATGAGCAGTCACTCATTTTGAATTCATTGGGCATGAATTATTACCTTCTTGGAAGTGACAGCTGGAAGAAAGTCTTCAGGCTCTGCTCAGACCGTAACACACTCGCTATGGCCTTCCGGGGAGACGTGGCAACACAGTTTATCAGAGAATGAGTTGAACACAGTAACTGTACTGTGTTAACACAGGAGACTACTATTTCATGGAGAGCTGGAACTGGAAAGTACTTCATGGTGCTGCAACTACATTGGTACCGTTTGTCTCATTCTAGATCTGTATTTCTTTTTTCTATTGCAGACCCTTTCATCTTGGAGAATCACAACCTTCTCAAGAGTGCAGGGGTCTTCAGCAGAAGATGCTTAATCCGACACTGGCTTGTCTTGTAATTTTCTCAAAAGCCTTCAGCCCTACAAGAAATAAATACAGTTGAAGTGTTGGGGTGAATTTACCAAGCTGTGCTACCCCTGCATTTATATTCATTCATTCATTCATTCATTCATTCATTCATTCATTCATTCATTCATTGTCTTCAGGTTACTAAGTTACTTGCACGAGCCTCAGTGATTTAGTTTATAAGCATAGCATCAGACAAAGCTTACCAGCTGCATAGAAAAAAGAGTGTGATCTCTTAGAGAGTCTCATTTTTTAAATTCACTGTGGTCTGTTCTGTGCTTAGGACTGAAAAGTTATTTTCAAGCCTCAAACAGCAGAAATTACTTTTATACATTCCTTTCTTAGACGGCATAGATGGAAATGAGATTTTTTTTTTTTTTGCTTAAGTATGGTTTTTATCTGTTCAAGGGGCAAGCTACATGTTGTAAAGGCTTTCACACCCTGGAGGCATATCTTGAGGCAGATGCTGAATATCCAGTCCTTGCAGATGAAGTTGGGTTCTGTAAGATGTGCCTGTCTGTGAGCACGCCTGTCTCTCCTTGCTCTATTTCTTTTCAGGACTTTTCAGGAGGAGATTCACTGAATATTGAAGGAAGAAGGGAAGAGTTCCTCCATCTCTGTCACTAACTTCCTGAATTACTACCGCCTCCTCCACTCAACCCTGGCAGTGTGTGTTGGACGGACAATGAAACGGATCCTCAACTGCTACAAAACGGCCACTGATGCCATTTTACTGATAGCCACGTTGAGAGTCTGTCCCACTCGGGTGGGTGTCTGGTGATGTATGTTGCAGAGTGAATGTATGTGAATCTCTCTGCAGTTTATATATAAAACATGTTGGTAAAGGCTACTTTCTACAGGTGTATTAATCTCATTGTCTCCAGCTTTTTATGGTTCATGGCATGCATTAACCAGGTGGCTCATATGAATAAGAAGCATTGAGAGACACTGAGTTATGGAAAGCTTTTATCTGAACAACATCATTGTACTAAACAGCCAGATGCATGTGCTACTCTGTTTTGTTTAACACACCCCTGTTTATTCCCATAGAAAAGCCAGGCCATTGCTTCTAAATTTGTAATCTAATCTCCAACATCACACAGGCCCCAAGATTTCTGACGTTATTAAAGTTGTACATTTTTCCCTGATAAAATATTAAGAAGTTAGGTTCAAGTTACTTAACATAAAAATATAGATCAATATTAAAAGCAAGAAAGTGAGAGCACTAAAGAGAAATTGAAGCAAAAATACACATTCAGTATCGCCACCCTCAAACACTCTCCTTTGCACTAAAATTTGTATTTTGAACCCAAGTATGGGGTTCATGTTTACTGTTTTCTTGGAAAAACAGAATAATTTTGACAAAACCAAGCAGAACTCCACAATGGTTAATTTTATTTCCATACCACATGTGATTACAAAGAGAGAAGCAGTGATAAGGATATTCCCTTGACATGACTGCCTATTCCATCCCATACTCTTCAATAACCATTCTTTAAATAGTGGGACACTCACAGGGTTTAATTTTCCCAAACTCATCCTATCTATGCACAGAATAGAAGTAGTGATTAATTTTTCAAAAGGCTTTGTTAAAGCCTTCACTGTTGAAAAATTATGCAGTAGGAATGATAACGCAAAACACGATCGTTGCTGTTGTCTTTATAAAGCTTTCTCTTCTGAAGTATTGGATTTCACCAATGGATGTGTCTAAATACTAAGTAGAAATTTTTTTGAACTGAGAAATAAATATTGGCAGAATTGAAGCTTTTGCCAATAATGACCTTGTGAGAATATTAATCTTTATGTTGAAAAGTCATCATATGCATAGCGTTTTTTTAATGCCTTTTGTTATTGTTTTTGTAACATTGAATAACTAGAAGTTTGTGCAACAGAACAACAGATTGTACCAGGGAAGAAGGCACACCACTCCTTCCAGAAAGCAGTGATCAGATGTCTCAGGCCACACTTGGGAACGGTCCTGACATGATGGTATTTTTCCCTGAATTTTAATGCACAGCAAGAAAGAGCGAAAATAGCAATCGTGGGTGTAGCAAATCAGCAGGCACCAGAGCCACAGACAGAGAGCAGAAGACAATTCCCCAGACACCCTTCCCATCCAATTTTCTGTGCCTTTGGCATTGTCTGTGACTACTTACACTGAATCTCATGACCTAAATGCACAGGGGGTACCTTTTTTTTAATCATCTAGCTGTAGAAGGAAGACATGGTTTAAAACAGCACAACCTAGTGCCAGGAATAAGAAATTTTAGGAACTGATCTTGCCTCTTGGTGGTGTCAATGACAAAACTAATGTCCTCATCTTAAATCACTGAATACTATAGCTATAAAAATACAAAATAAGGAGAGGGAGGAAGACAAGCAATTCTGTATTACAAAGCATTGCTAAGCTATATGGATTTAGTATGCAGGCATAAACACTCAGGGCAGGGCAGGGCAAGCTACTTGCAAAAAGCTTACTCAATTTCACATTCAGCTTTCAGGCTGAAAGCAACTAAACAGATTCTAGCTGGTTAGTACAGGTCACACTAGTGAAAATATGGGCTAGCAAGCAAAGTGCAAGTCTAAGTTTCCCAGGGGGTTTATATTTAGTTTGCCAGCCCACAGAGCAACCCCTCCCAGTATATCGTTAGTACTATTACCTGCATCCCCTGGACTAGAGCTCACATGTGCATGTCTACTTGCCATGAAGTTGCACCTTTATTTCCTACACTTCTTCTTGAGATGAAGCATGAAAGATAAATTCCAAAAGAAAGAAAGAGATCAGATGTCTCTGTGGTTTCTTAACCCTTCCTCCTCCCTCCCCTTGATATTTAATAAATCAATTCACATATCTTTAGGATTGTGCCTCAAGTTATGTTTGTGCCACTCTTAGGATATCACTTGTACTCATTGATATCCCACCTTCAGCCACATTCTTTAACAGTAAGTACTACCCTGGGCACCCTATGGTATTCTGTTATCCTTTAGTACGATGCTTACGACCATACTTTATTCCTTTCTGTGCTAAGCCTCATGACAGATTTCTGTTGTACGTCTCCCTTTAGTGTGCATAAAAGCAGCAACGGTTTTGATTTGCCCTTTGATCCTTTTTTACTTTCCTTTAATCAAAGGCTGACAAAGCATTATGGCAAGACTGCATGAAAGCAGGTGTCCAGGAGAAACACAAGTGTACAGCGTGCCCTCTGTATTAAGCAGTATCAAAATAGTGTCTCTCTCCAAAACGATGATAAGTTTGAAGAAAAAGGATAACAAATAGAGCCTTTTTCATGTAAAATGGGGACATCCATAATGTTTCTCTAAGCACAGAAAGGTAATATGGGTCCCTATAGCAACAAGATATTCCCATTCTGCCCCAGGTAATCATTTAGAAAAATTAAAACTGTCTCACGTAAGTATGTGGAGATTACTAAAATTGCAGGTAACAGTGCAAGGATAGAAATAGAACTAAAATGAAATTATTTTAAAATACACTGTCTGTGCAAGATGTCAAGTCCTAGTCAGATTATAAAAGGGATTAAATAACTTCAAAGGAAAATTAATACATAAAGTTGATTCTTAATATCAGAACCTGGTCTGCCTGGGCACAAATGTTATAGTTTCTTTAGACCTCAAAAATGTTAATTTCTTTTTGCCTGCTACCAGCACAAATTGCCTTGCTGAATGAAGGACAAATGCCCATCAAGTAATTTGTCAGTTTTTGCCTAGCTAAAACCAGCGTTTCTTTACAAGACAGAAAATGTAAGGAAGGTAGATGCTGACATATGATAAACTGTCATCATTTTACTGGAGATATTCAGTAATTCTCTTGTGGCTATTTATAGTCATGCTGGAATTTAGGAAGATTTACCAACCTGCTGATACTGCCTGCCCTGTGGAAAAAAATAAACCTCCTTACACGTCTCAAATGTTTTTTAAAGCAGTGAATAAAAATGGAGTAAGAACGGAATGTTCAGAATTTTTACAGCATCTTTTTATCCCTCCAATTATTTGTTTTTTATATTTTAATCTCAGTCATTTTATGTTGCAGTAGATTTGTGTTTTCTGAACACAATCCTGAACTAAATTGCAGCTAGCTTTATTCTTTCCCAGACTTCATTCATTTTGGATCATCTATAGAACTTAACTGCCCCATGAAAACTGTGCGGTTTTTAATTAAGTTTATTTTAGGAGCCCCAAACTAAGAACACAGTGTAGTGCTAAAGAAATCTAAACATTAAATAGTGCAAATAAAAGCTAGATCATTTTAGGGGTGTTTTTGCTTTGAAAACAAAATAGGACCAGAATGCTCAACTCTTTTAGTCTTGAAAGAAAGATCTTACACTGAACTAATATAATCACAATTAAGTTGAAAACAAGCTGATACTTTCCACAATTCTTTAATTAGACCCGAATCAATTGAGAGTTATTTTTCTTATACCAGATTTTCCCCAACCTCTAGGACTTTTTCGGAGCATCCTGACTTCAGAGCAACTGAAATTCAGTATGCCACTACAGGGTTTCCAGTGTTAATTTCTCATGTAAGTCTCCTGTTAGCTTTTGTTGGTTTTTAGTATCACCCAGATGTATGTTTTTAATCATGAGCATTATAGTGATGGTTGTTGTGTTCATTAGCTGGGACAGGATAACGAGGACTCCTGGCCAGATCTCTGGGATTAAGGGTGATAATAAATTGTATTAGGTGTAGACCTGTAGTACAGCATGAAGGCAACACGAGGTTTCACAGATATTTTGTGTCAACAGAGGAATGGCGTGACTCAGGAATCGCTGGTTCCTTTCCGGGGTCTAAGGAGAACTGGTCTGCATTGGCCACAGCCTATTATGTCTCTCTTGCTCTGTTTCTTTCCCATCTCTGGTTCCTTGTTCACAGCCCATTTCTTTCTCCAGGTTGCTTATCCACCTCCTCATTGCATACAGCCAGTCTCCTCGACCTCATCTCAGTCTTTCTCCAGACTTCCAGTGTCTGGCCCTCCATGTGTTGTTGCCTTTATCCATTTGCCACCCTCTACTTCTTAGCCTTGACAGCACCTCACAGCAATGTCCCTTTTAAGCCTCATGAGGTGTCCTTGCCTCCTCAGACTTTATCTTGATGCCCAGTTCCAAACTCGGTGTCCCACAGGACTTGATATCTAAAGTCTTCCCACAGGAACATAGGGATGGGATCTTACAGCCCAGATGCCTTTCTTTTTTATTGCAGGAAACTACTTCCTAAACCAGATCAAACTCCAGACAAAAATTAAATATTGTCTGTTCCAGACCTCTTTTAACTTCCAGACCAAACTTAACCAGATTCAGTTTATACTCTTTTCTTTTGTGCCAATATTGCCCACACTCCATGTTAACTGATTTACTTCCTGAGAGCAAGCACATCCGCTTTTTTATTTTTTACTAAACTAAATAAACTATGCTCTAAACTAAATAGATTATGCTCTCCTAATCTCCCTTCTGTAGTTAAACTTTTCCATTACCCATTCATTTTAATCCTCCTGCTCTGCACCTGTTCCAAGTCTGGATTCATCTTCATTAACCATCCAGAATAGAACAAAATATTGCAGACACGGTCTTAGACATTAGCACTAATACTTTCCTTTCTGTACTGGAGATGCTACATCTCAAGATTTCACATCTATTTTTGAGGCTATGTATGTCAGACCGATGTCTCATGTATTCCCATAATAGACTAATACTCCTGTTTTCTTTATCCTCGTCAGTTTTCAAGAGTTGACAAATTCCAAATTTATTGAGGAAATTTGTGTTATTCATCCCTAATCCCTCTTCCTGCTATTGTACTGAACCCTATTTGTGCCACTTCAGTTGTCAGTGATATTCTGAAGTGTACCCTGAATGATATTCTAACTCTTCTTGAATATTGTCAGTGCCTCACAACCAGCACATGTAGCACACTGCCATTTTTGGTGTCAAGGTCATTAATAAAAACATTTAATGAGTTCTGTCTCAAGACTGATATTCGAGGAGTAATCACTCTACAGCCAGATAGATGCTCTTGCAGGACAATCTGGAGATCCCTTTCTCATTTTTTCCTTACTAATCTTATAATTCTTCTATAAAAACTGCACCTTCTACAGTTTAACTAATAGCTTCCTATGTGACATCAGGCAGAGAAAAAGACAGACTAAGAAAATGCAGTATCTCTAATCTGTAAAATCAATTCCCTAACAAAGAAAGGTGTGAGGTCAGTATACTGTGACGCTTCTTCAGCAGAATCAAGTTATATTTTATGCCATTTTCACTTACTTTATGCTTTCAGTTATTCTCCCCACTAACATTTCTGTGAAGATTGTGGTGGGTTGACCCGGGCTGGATGCCAGGTGCCCACCAAAGCTGCTCTATCACTCCCCGTCCTCGAGTGGACAGGGGAGAGAAAATATGACAAAAGGCTCGTGGGTTGAGATAAGGACAGTTTAATAAAGCAAAAGCAAAGGTCGTGCACGACACCAAAGAAAAACAAAAGGTTTTTATACTCTACTTCCCATCAGCAGGCGACGTCTGGCCACTCCCTGGGAAGCAGGGCTTCAGTGCTCGTAGCGGTTTCTCCGGAAGACAAACATAAATGACAAATGTCCCCACTTCCTTCTCCCGTTACTTAGCTTTTATAGCTAAGCTGACGTCATACGGTATGGAATATCCCTTTGGTCAGTTTGGGTCTGCTGTTGTGGCTGTGTCCCCTCCCAAGATCTTGCCTAGCCCCAGCCTGCCAGTGAGGGGTGGGGGGAAATGTTGGAGAGACAGCCTTGGTGCTGTGTGAGCCCTGCTCAGCAGTAGCCAAAACACTGATCTGTTATCAACACTCTTCTAGCTAGCAATACAGAGCACAGCACTATGAAAGCTGCTATGGGGAGAATTAACTCCATCTCAGCCAGACCCAATACAAGACATGCCATGCCTAGGAGGCCAAACACATGAACCTCATTATAACACCCATCCCCCCACCACACACTTGTCTCAAAGACTTTTACTGTGTTTGTTATTGTTTTGCCATATGGTCCAAACCCACAACATAATAGCTCTGTTCAAACTCCTTACTATGAATCTTACAGACCCATGCGTCAATTCTTTCTCTGTTCTCTAACACGTGGTATATCTGACCACAGTGGCTCAAGTGCACTGTGCTCTTTGTATGCTTCTTCCAGTTCAGATGAGCTTACTTCCAGTTCTGAACTCTCACCTCCTTTACACATCCTGCCTTTGACCCTGTACTAAACATCCTATCCTCCTTATGGAGGTCAGTATCTATTAGTTAGCTCTGCAGATGTTCAAAATCAAGAACGACTGATTCGGCTGCAATAACAAATATTCAGCACAGCTGCAAACTAGATCCCACAGGCTGAAGTAGGATCTGAAAAAGTGAGTGGTCCCCAGTTGGCAATCATTTGCCTTCCTTCACACAGGAGGAGACAGAATCCTGCTCCCAAGGCCAGAGAATTCAGTTATTTAATTTGTCCTCAACCCGCAATTCTCAGTCCAAGCCTGTGTGTGCGCCCAGATGGTCCTGTTCTCCTATTCTCCTGCTAGCCTTGCCTGTAGTTATTCCCTGATGCAAACTGGGTCCAGGGCTTCAAGCAAGCTAGCTACACCTAGTCCACCGCTAATTTTCTATGCAAAGGAAAGGCTTGCAGGCATGTTTTCAATGCAAGTGGCAGTCGGGCTAGCAGCAATGCAGCCTGGAAGGACGTGTCCCACAGCTCTGGCTCTTAGGCTGGCTCTGTAGCTGACACTTAACAGAAACCAGATTAAACTGAGGACAAGATCATGGTTCTGAAAAGTACGTTTAAGGCAACATGACACATCTTCCAGCTGAAGCTGGGATTTAAGGATGCACCAGTGCTACCATTTTAATTTGGGGCCAGAACACAAACTAGAGCCCCAACCTGCTGAGCACCCACACTGCTTACCTGCTGATTTGTAAACTAGCATGCATCAGCTGGCTCCCCAAGCAAAGGAGCTTACATGCAGGGCTGGGGTATGCAAGCAGCTGGCACTGGCCATGCTCAAAATGACTCAACACCCAGTCTTCAAAGGGTGTCCCAGCAGGCTTGGCCCCTGCTTCCATACCATTCCACTCATAGCATCTCACCACAAAAATGAGATCCCTGTACTGGAATAAACTGAGGTAGTCAAGAATGCTAGTGGACTCTGCCACAGGAGAAAAAGGGTCTCAGAGAGTTAGGCTGCTTGGGACTGTGGAGAAGACAAGACCGGATAGGACCCCACATAAGCTAGAGCAGACAGCTTGCTTGCCAATTGCTCAAGCAACTGAAGAAACTCAAGCCCACCACCTTCCTGCACAGGTGTCAAAGGGATATCCCACACCCCTGTGCTCCTTTAAAATCACAAATAGTGTCAAAACAGTGGAGGAATCTTGGCCGCTGTGAACAACTACAGCAGGCTCTGACTAGAAATGGTTTGTTCAAAGTCAAGTAGGAAACCTGCTGGCACAAAAAGGAAGAAAGCTCAGTTTTTCCAAATTTCAGAGATAATTTCAGCCATATTTGTTCACACTTTAAAATAAAAATTAAAGCTTTACAGTTGAAGATGGATGAACTATTCATAGCAAATAATGTAGCCACCAAACATAGACTTTTAGTCACTTTATGTATTATCAATGAATAGCCTGATTTTTATGAATATGCTCGTTAGTTGTAATTGTTTAACAAATGATTTATCTGAAAAAGTTTCATCCCCTGAGTTGTCTCTGATCTACTTGCTTTTTGATTATTCACTAGATGTGGTACATGATTACTTTGCTCTCTCACAGAATAAGTGAAGTATTATCAGTATCTGTGAACACTTGCAGCATGAATATTCATTTGTGAATGCACATGTTAAATGACTTGTCATTAAAGGCATCCCTTATTCCACTATAAAGAGCAGTTTAGCTCTTTTTTTAAAATAAATGTAATTTATTGTGGCATCTATTCATTAGAAAGGTAACTTTAAAAATACAACTAAGTAATTATGATTAAATGTTAATTCATCCCTTGCTGCAAATATTTTTCCTTTTAAATACACATTTTAAATGCTGTTATAAACATAGAAATGGGCTTCTTAACTCTTGCACAGCCAAACGCACATTTTAGCATGGGTTATCTTCAGAGAATCAGCATGTCTATACTGAAACCCAGCTGTACGATAAAAATTTGCATTCACATATACTATGGCTTCCTGAAAGAATTTACACTGTAGGACACTGAGAAAAGTGATGCCCAAAAGTTAAAGAGAAAAAAAACGACAGGGAGAAATTGTAGACATTCACAGGAAAAACTAAATTCCCCAGGGAACAGAAAAATCTCATAAAGTAAACAAGGTGAAGTGCTGTGGAACAGTTAAAGAACTTGACAGCAAAGAAAAGCTTGTAACAATAAATAACTAAAGAGAGAAGGACTCTGAAGCTGGAAACTCCGCTTGTAATTCAGGCATATTAAAGGAAATTTCAGATCTGTGTAAAAGGCAGGCGTTAATTTGTTTGTTTACATTGGAAACTATTACACTTTTTTTAAAAATTATTTTTTTCTTTATCCAGAAATAGCACTCTGAGCACGACTTCTGTGCTGTTTCAATTGCTTTGCACATGTAAAATCAATACCTGCTAAATATGGCATACCAAGTAAGGCAGTGACAAATAATGGACCACAATACAATTTGTTAAGAGTGTTTCTGCTGTTCTGCTAAAGAATATGGTTTTAAAGACTCCAGTGTCTGGGGTACCCACAGTGAATTGCCCTTATAAAAGCTGTGCTAAAATTCTTAAGAAACACAACTTCAAAACCAGCAGAAAGAAATTCAGATCCCTGCTTGGTGCCACGGAATTCCACGGAATGGTTATAATAATTGCATAAAATACTACCATACAGTTCAGTAGGAAGTTGAGAGTCTCTTATGTAGTCACTATTCCTAATGAGAGTATAGAAATTTTTTATTAACCATGAGAAAATGAAGCAGATTATGTGATAAAAGGTAACGTAAGTTAAAGCTTTTTCATCCATAAAACAGTGAATATAAAAAGAAGAGCAAAACATGGGTGCAAAAGGCAAGTATCTCTTTAGAAGATGTTACCTGCTCACTTCCTGCAGCAATTACTAAGTAGAGGCAGATCAGCAGGAGAAACAGGAGTCTCCTGTCTCCAAAGGAAGGAAGGAAAAAAAAGCTGCACTCTAAGCCTACAAATAGCAATTCAGAATGGGCCAAAAAGGACGCAGTGGATCAGACACGATCAGGGAATAAACTGCGTCATACAGTCCAGAAAGTAAAACCTGGGACTTACTGTGAAGGAATACAAGACTAAAGAGACTGACTGACTGCTGTGTTTTAAGTACTGTGTATCTTCCAACAGGAAGATGGAGATAATTGATGAAGCAGGCATTTAGAGCTTGGGCTTGTGTCCTCGTTTTGGCTGGGATAGAGTTAATTGTCTTCCTAGTAGCTGGTACAGTGCTGTGTTTTGGGTCTAGTATGAGAAGAATGTTGATAACACCCTGATGGTTTCAGGTGTTGCTAAGTCGTGTTTAGACCAAGTCAAGGACTTTTCAGCTTCTCATGCCCAGCCAGCAAGAAGGCTGGAGGGGC
>JAVKLA010000047.1:16498117-16511106 GCA_034782735.1 Sagittarius serpentarius | reverse complement strand
CATCCCACTGGGTGGGGGGGAAGTGAGTGAGCGGCTGCGTGGTGCTGAGTTGCTGGCTGGGGTTAAACCACAACAGCTTGGCATCCATGGAGAATCCTGCCAGAAGTCTCACTCTCGCTCTTTGCTTTTTAGCTTTAGCTCTAAGATTATGGAGATATCTTATCCATGGGCTTCAACAGAAAACATTATCTACCACTGGAGAACTACACTTGGTACTTGGAAACTGAAAACCAGAAGAAAAGGTGATAGAAGAACAGGTAGAGCAACTAAGGAATCCAGTGTGCTTAGAGTACCTACAACTGCAGGAGTAAATGGGAAAAGGTCCAAACAAGAATTTGATATCTTTGTGAAGCTGGGTAGAGCCACAGCAAAGAATGATAATACGTTTTAATATGCAAAGTTGAGCAGACACCTAGTGTGGAAGCAAATGCAGACCAAACCAGTAACCGCTTTTGGACAGAGCTGCTATATTTTTGAAAAGCAAAATAATTTTCCAAAAGGCCGTAAACAAGAATAAAATGGACTGATAAGAACAGAAGTGTATATATTCTCCAGAACGAAAAGGATTCAGCAGCAATCAAGATCATTATAATAGTATCACTAAGGATTTTCTAGTGAAAGAATTAGGTCCAGCAACTTGAATAGAACCTTGAATATAAGTGGAGCATGTGTTAATTTTAAATTGGACAGTAGACATCAGGTCCAGTTGCACATCAAAATTACAATTAAAAATTGAAAAGAAAACCTAGTCATGTGGAACACAGGTGGTAAATCTAACATTTTACTTTGGAAAGCCTACGTCTAGTGTGAATATTTGTGAGTTGGTTTTTAAGAGTAGCAGAATCCTGAAAGATTATGTAAATTGTCTCTGGTCATCGTTCCCATGCTCCACTCTATGTAACTGAGCTTCATTTTAGGACTAATATCTTGAAAATTATGCTGCATATGAAGGTTAGGGTACCAAAAGTAAACCAAAGTATTCGGATATCTCACTGTAAATTATTCCTGTCTGGTTCGTTAGTCCTAGTATAGATGTTTAAAATTTCCAAAATATAACTGAAGCTATGTTGCCTATGCTCATCTTTTTATAGATGTATTATTCATACAACACAGATTGAAGACAAATTGCCTCAATAAATTGTGTTATTTCATGCAACAGTGGGTATAACATTGTTGTTCTTATTGTGTTGGCATCATTGGAAAGATATTTGATTGTTGTAATGTCATAGACCTTTTTTTTCAGTTTAGCACCATGCAGTTTATTGCTTTTAGCTGATGTTTTGATTTTTGTTCCCCTGCCACCAGATATCCCATTTAAAAATTGTAATCATGTGACTTCCTTTATGGTGAATGAGTACTATTTTATAAAAATCTCTAATAGAATTTAATTGAATTCATTGGAGATTTCAGCAGTTCATTCTGTCCTGGAATAAGAACAGATACAAATTTCCCCCTCTCTATACTAATGGTGAAAACATATTTATTATAATATGAGACTTATGAATAGAAGACTTTCTTAGATTCTGACTTGAAATACTGTACCATCAGTTACTGGAATCTTACTGACTTAAAAAATTTTAAGAGCATGAAGTAGTTGCTGAAGGTACAGGAGCCAGCAGGAAAACCCATATCCCAATATTTTCCTCTCAGGTTTAAGAAAATCTCATCTGAAGCTTGATTGGTTTATTAATTGATTGATTTTGTCCAAATTGGCAATGCAGTAGAAGAACTGCATGAGGAACATTGGGAATTTTCTGTATTTTGGCTAAATATCGTCATAAATATTGTATCTCTAGCCAGGGTGTTGGGTATCTATTCGCTGATATTGTTACTCTATGTAGATAGAGTTGAATGAACAGGATTAAAAAAGGAATAATATTTCAAAATTTGAAAGTACTGAGGCAACTTGTACTACTTTCTCCAAGTCAGGATAAAACCCAAAATGGATGGCGACACCCTCTCTCTAAAATAATTTCTTGTCTTTCTTGTGAGTTTCCAAATCTGTGACAAAAGAGAGTGAGAAAAAAGAGACAAATATAGATGCTGATAATTATAGAAAAAGCCTTCTGGCATGTCCAGAAATAGAACGCAAACTTCTGACTCATAGGTCTGCATCCTGGCCACGGCACCACACTGCATGTCCTAGAGACTTATTTTTATTGAGTAAATGCGTATTTTATAAATATTAAGATTGAAATATATTGTAAAAATGTCACCAAAATCTCATTTTAAGTACTGTTAAGAGTTTACTGTGTTTATACACATTTTAAAATAATGCTCCACAAGAAAGCCCCCAGACTGCAAGATGTTACATCATTTCATTACTAAGGCTTAATATTTTATAAATCATCAATGTTAATTTATCTGACCTGGGCTATGATAATCTTTTAAGTGCAAATAATTGGAATTTTGCAAGGATCTTTATTTTATTAGGAAATACAACAATGCCAAATGATTAAGGTGTTTTCATGAACAGAGACAGTATCATGCTATTGTGAATGAAATTATTTTTAGCTTAACATTTTGTCAATACAGAGGAAAGCTGTCTGTGTTCCTGGTCTTCGTTATCTATTCTCTCTAACTTCATTGCATTGAGGAAGACAGCCTGTAAACAGTTTGAAGGAGATTTTAATTAAATAAGCCTAAATATAAAATGTTCTGTTTTCTATGAAATATATGGGTTTCGTGTCCTAAATGTGTGCCCCATCTGGGTAATACTCAGTTCACTGAGTTCTAGAAGATCATTTGGCACTTTTTGCATACAAGTATCACCCTGTTCCTTGGATACATAAACTGTAAGAAGAGAATACAAGTTTGGGAACCACAAGAAATACAGATCTAGAGCCCTGCACATATGCAGGTTTGTAGAAACAATAGACATATATAGAAACATTCTTTACATGTTATGACTATTTTGGGGGTGGGGTGGGGAACAGCACAATCTTATCTTTTAACAGATTTTAATATATGGGAAAGTAGAGGGTTTGGGGTTTGTGGAATATTGTTTTCCCTTCTGTGAGCACAGGCAACCAAGCAGTCTGGATGATCTGCTCGGCACAGAGGAAACTGATCTTCAGGAGAATAGCCTAGCTACAGCCAGTGACAGTAAACGGGCAACAAAAGGAGACAGAAAAAATCAGCTCCTATTTAGTTAAAAATCTAAATGTTGAGAACAAAATGAATCAAAATGCCTGAAGAAATGAAGACTCTATGTGCTGATGTACAGGCAACAGGCAAGAGACATTCAGGCTGCTTGCTTATGAGCACACATTTCACTTATTCACTGAAGCGGGAAGGGGGCATATTAATCAAGTGTTTAAAAACTTGATATATTAGAAGGAATGGACAGCAAAAGCAATGGAGGAAGGGTGTTCTTGCTCATTCACCACTCCCAAGTCATTGACCGCCTGGGACCAAAAGGCCTTAAATCGTCACACACCACCATTCCAACAGAAATATCACAATATGAGTACAGCTGGCATGTTCTTCCTTCCATCAAATCTTGAATGCAGAGTGAGCTCCAAAAGTGCTCTTTAATAACATGAAGAGGGGGAAATTAATTATCGTGGGGCCTTTCTTTCTGACCGACAGATGTTTCAGCAAAAACTACACCTCTGCCCCTACAACTTGTAAAAATATCGATTAATATTTCCTGACCTGTAACTGTGTTTGACCTGGGGGCATTGTATACCACAGAAAGTGCTTGATTATCAGGCTAGTGGTGCCTAATTCAATGGAAGTGGAGGAGTCTGATTTACATTTCTTATGTGGAAACAGAACCAAATATATAACTGTGTAACCACTATGTTCTAGACATGGTGCTTTAATAAGGCCAACTTTGAAATGCTGACAAAAATTATGAATTAAATCAGTCAAAAGAAAAAATATAAACAGAAGCATCCGAGAGATGACTGGAACTATTTCACATTATATTCAAAATCCACAGTCCAGAAAAGTGGAAAAATATCCACACTGCCTAAAAAGTAACTTAGTAAGGGAAAAAAGCAGGTACAAAATTATATTCACTTTCTATAGGTATGTGTATATATTTTAAAAATGGAACAGAGGGAATATATCCATAACTACTCAAAGTGTTCTGATTGTGGTTCATTATTTTAAAATGTTTATAAACACAGGGTAAACTCTCAACATAGTGCTTATAATAAGATTTTGGTAAGAATACTGTTCATTCCTCTGTTTAATATTTATGAAATAAGCATTTACTTAGTGAAAGCAAGCCTTTAAGTGAAGCAGTGTGGTTCTATGACCAGAATGAAATGAATATAAATAATATAACTTAGAAACTAAAAGCTACAGAAAATATATAAAAGGAGGAAAAAGGAACCTGATGAAAAACCTCTAGCCAGCAGAGTTAAAAACAATGCAAATGGAAAAACAATGCAAATGGGACTTTTAAGTAAACTAGGAACAAAAGAAATCCTGAAAACAGTGTCAGTCCATTCAATTTAGACAGAAATTCTGTTCTCCTCTGTCTGGGCAGAACTCAGAACTACACCGCAACAATGCAGTCTCAGTGCAGGGGGAGGTGGTAGACTTACGCCGCTTAATGCAGGAAAGGCGGAGTGGTCTGTCAGAACTGTGCTTTCCCAGCAGTGGGATGATGCAGCTAAGCCCTGTGGTGATGAGGGCGCTGCGATAGTTCCCACACTACCAATACTCTGGTCACTGCTGCTTAACTGCTTCCTTAAGTGAGGTGTTTCTAAAGGAGCACATCCATGTAACTTGTATTTTAGACTGGAGCTGATTTTTGTTGTCTTTAGCTTCCTACTGGGAGCTACGTCTCAACCTTTTGTTAGTTTGTTTTCTCTGAAGACTTCCTGGCAGGCTGTGTGGAGAGGACTTCTGTAAGATCTTGCATTCCCACCTCACCTGTAGCACGCCAGCCAGAGAGCTGGAGGAGAGCTGCTTTGTTAACCTTCCAGCAGAATGGTGGAAAGCCAGAAACCTGGAAGTTCAAAGAGTACTGACCTGCAGACTGCTAAGTGCTCCGCTCCTTATCAATCCAAACTCTCATGTGAATCTGGGGAAACAAGCCAGGAAGGCTACTAAGGAGCGAGGAACAGCAAGGGCCACAGAGTCTTTAGTTATGGTTCAGAGAGTCATGTGAATTGCCCCAGAGTCCTGATTCTTGGCCTTTCCTTTTCCAAAAGGATTTCTTGATCTGTCAAGGCTTGATTGCGTACTCAAAAGTGAATGCATTGCAAATCCTGTGCAAAAAAACTGCCTACACAGGTCCTGACATCAGCTAGAGGAAGAGATAGCATAGGAGACTGTTCTTTTAATGGAGATGACTTAAGCTCCAGCTTTGGTATTGAGGAGAAGGGAAAAAAAATCCCAGCACAGGGCACAAGTTTTAGGTAGAGTAATGTAGAAGAAAACAGCACATCATCAGGAGTGTGTTATTGAAGATGGGAAAATACAATAGGAATGGTACTGCTAGTCCCACAGACACGGCCACCTAAAGATGTCCATGCACTTATCCAATGCCACTATGCTCCAGGCAATGATCCAGTTAGGCTGGGGCTTGGGGGTCAACTGTTGGACCATCAGTATGGCAGCATTGCTTGTGCAGGAATAGTAAGCCATTTATAGCACGGCAGTAGAAAGGGGAAGCCAGAGGGATTTCTGTAGGATCTGTAGCCAGAGGAAGGCACTGTCCGGAATTCCTGGTTGGAGGCTTGGGAGCAGGTCTCAGAGACACCACAGTCTCTGTCATCACCTTGTACCTACCAACATGCTCTTCAGACCTACCCTCCGTCCCGCAATACCAAGAGCTAGAGATCTTGTTTCCATTTTGATGGGCACTACACATACATGAAGGGTAGAAGGACTTCTCTGCCCAGAGTAGTTTGGTAGACACAAGAAAAATCATTTTTAAACAACCATCAAATCGAAGCCAATTATTTTTTATGTCCCTTCTGGTCCACAAAGAGCACAGGCCTTTTTAAAATGATTTGTGTGTAAGTTATCTGTTCCTTCTCCTAAACAGTGCATCGTTGATCAGTTAGATAGTCTTGCTTAGTCCCATCTCAGAGTTTTAGTTCCTCAGTCAGTGCAATGTCCATCTACACCCACCCGTAGGCAACTTTTCACGTGATTTGGGAATGCTCAGCACTTTTTCAAGACAAGTCCTTCCTTTTCCCAGGACTTCTTCTGACCACGCAGAGCTGATTTGTCACAGCACTGTGAGTCCCATGCCAGCAGTAAGTTTCCAGCTCAGTTCCTCGCAACATGCCTGAACTAAAACCTGCAGTACAGTCTTCCAAAAATGGCACCATCCCAGCTTTACTTTGTGGCATACTTAATTCTCTTAAAGCCCAGGGCATTTCAGCAATGTTGGACTGGAAAACCAATGCAGTTTTACACTGCATTGAAGGTCATGTCTGAAGGTCTTTTATATTAAGCACTCATAGGCCTGTGTTTCCAAAAGTGACATGATTTTGGAGTTTTCAGTTTTACGGGTGCTTAATCAAAAAGGCTGTAAAGCATTCATTTTAGCTGAAACTGCTGAGGATCAACTCTTACAGAAAGAAGAAAATGGTTAAAAAGAAAAAGAAAAAAAGGCAAATGAAAAGAGGAAGGGGGAGCAAAAATTTTGGGGCACTGTCTCATCGCTTTCCCTACAGTAATTTTTTTTTCCCATTTTTTAAAACAAATTTATTTTTGGTGAATGCATCAAATCTCCCTTTTCCTTTCTTTGTCTCTCTTGGAGTACGCTGTTTGAAAAGTTACTTCAGACACATGTATTTTAAACTATTTACTTTAAATTGTGATTTGCATACTGCCATGTATTCAAATGTAGTTGTAATTACGGTTGTTGGGAGTGACAAACACCAGGAGACCATCTATCAAGCTAATTTATCTCCCTATCTGTATCAATATCAATCCACTCACTGTTCTTCTTTTACAGTATCAGAGATAATATGCTATTTACAGTGTTATATATTTGCCAGATGCACGTTGATTAAGGGAGAGGAGAATATAAATGTGTCTTTGGCTGGTTTCTTCATTCAGCTGTCTTGAGAAATATTCAAAAGTAATTTCCATTAACTGCTGTGCTATTTACTGGTGAGGACAGAAATGGTCATTAGTGACTCCCTGCTGCTGAATGCAACCCTCCACTTGTTCATCATAATTCTTGGGGAAGGTTTGCTTTAAAACAGCAAAAGAATGCTAAAAGGAACTTTATGGATCATTGTTCCAAACCTGCTGCCTTGTCGCAAATGCCAGCATAGACTGACATTTATTTTTAAGCTTAGGATGCGAGTTTTAACAGCTGAAGCAAAATCCATATGGGAGCAAAAGGAACACATTCTCTATCAGAAACTTCAGTAAAAGAGGAAAAGAGCAGTCAAGAGTCCAACTAATTTGGTATTCTCTTAAAAACCTAGGCTGGGGTTTTCAACATCTTAAACCAGGAACAGTTTCTGGAAAATTTTTTACACCTTTTCTGTTTCCTTCTTTGTGCCAGTATGACATGCAGAACTGTCTGGAATAGTATAGGAATAGAGTTCCCTCCAGTTAAACACGGGGAAAGGACGTGCTGCTTAGTCATGCCCTGTGCCATCCTATGCTGTTTCGAAAAGCTTGGGCAAAGAGATCTGATGTGCTTGTTAAAGTAGCTGCCCGCACCTTAGCCTCCCTAGGGCTGAATTTATTTAACGAATCGTTTTAGGATGTACTGACCTTGCTTGGGCCTTCCTGGGTCATATTTTCTGATAGATGAACTATTCTTGAACAGTTTCTCCATTCTGTAGGACATAAATAGGCTTTTCTTTAACAGCAGATGAGTACTGTACATGTTCTCATCCCACCTAGCTATTCCACAACCAGTATATGTACTGCATAACCAGTATATTTTTTGTGGAAGTTGGGAGAAAATGTCACTTCGCATTGTTTTTATCATTCCCATATTTTTCTCTAACAGTATCTCAAGGTCGTAGCAGAATAGAGAGTCTTGTTCCCCATCAACATTGTGATAAAAAAAGCAGTAAGTTGCATTTATTCTTTTTCTATAGTATTTTTTTACTTTCCCCACAGCATTCTGGCTGTTCAGGAACGTGACAAACCCCGTCTTGCTGGGAGGTAACTAGAGGTTGCTTTTTTTGTGGGAGTTCAGCCCTACTTAAGACATATGATGTGAATACACACAAGGCAGCAGTTTTCAAACATGCCCATATAGCTGATCGGCTCAAAACCATCAATAAATTGATCCATGGAAATGAGTGGTATGGTAAAAAAGCAATACAAGCCATTTCCATGAATCACTGCACTTTTGGCAAATTCATGTGCTTAATCACTAGTGAGAGCTGTCTCTCTTAGGAAGACTGTCTTGCAAAAGTACCAAATGATCTTTCCTTCCATGTGAAATTCCCCGTTAGTCTTTTAAAAAGACTCTCCTCTCCAAAAGAGCATATGCAATATTCCTTTAAATATACAGACACCTAAAATGTACCCATAAATTGATGCTAACATGCATATCAAAGTTTTTCTACAGAACTGTATAATGCCAGAAGCACTTTTCTTTTTCATAAAAATCTTAATGAAGCTTAAACCAGCAACTTCTAACATCTTTACTTAGAGATATAGCACCTTGTAGGTTTTTTTTTAATAAATATGCTCACTTATTTCTCTAATAACATGCAAAAGAGTGTATAGGTTTACATACACATCAAAAGAATAAGGTGATGTTATATAGGCAAATAACATTTTAGCATATGGGAAAGATCTATTAAAATAGGAATAAGGCCCCATGCTGACTCCATGAACTCTGCTCTGACAGGAGCAATGAGATTTATGACTTAGAACCGAGCTCTCCTTTCCACCAAGAAAGTTCCTCACATTCCAAAAAGCATCTAATCTCTTCAGGAATTTTTTGGTTTTCTTTCTAATTTGGGGAAATTTTCATTGCTTTTCAGCATTTTAGGTTAGGAAGTACTGTTCAGGTATGGGTTACAGCCAACAAAAAACTAGAGGAAAATTCCATTTTACACCCACACGATTGTGACCAGTGGGGAGGCTTGCAGTTTGCAATATTAAAGGAAATGCATAGTCTTTGCAAGTATAGGGTCTTAGTTATTTCCTTTCTTCAAGGAATGATAATGCAGTAAATCATACACCTATGAAGTTTTATTAAATATTTATCATAAAGATTTACCAGCCTTATTAGTTTCACCTCTGCCAGCAGTGGAGCTTTCACAAAATGGAATGCGATTTCTATTTTCCACTTCTCAGCCTTTGACTACAGTGCATTAAGACAATACAATGATTTATTTTTCCAGATGTGTTTTTCTTTCTTTGAACATAATTTTCTTCCTGGTTTTAATTTTACACTTGACTGAGGTGTATAAACTGAAGGAGCTGAGCTAGTTTTGGGAAAATACATATGTGGGTTACAAAATGCTTGAATCGTCACTTTGAAAAAAAAACAGTTGCAGCTATAAGATCATTATCTGGAGTCCGAAAACAATTTCTTTTTTAAAAACCCCATGATTCATAGCAGTGGCACAACAGTAGTGTAAGAAGCACTTCTCCCAGTTTAGATGAAGTGATGGGCTCTGGAGGTTTGTGCTCCGTTTCTAACTTGATCTCACGCTTTCTGACTCACGTAAGACAGAGGTGACCAGACAAGGGCATAGGGAGGAAATTAGGAGTGCAAACATTGTTTGGGCTAAAGCAGACTCTTTCTTTGGTTGTCTACTACGCTGGTTTCCTAAGTGTTGTCACTTTATGTAATCACACTGTTGTGGCTGTCTTCCCCACAGGAACCTCCTGTGGTTTCTCTTACTAACTTTTGAATGCAACAACCAGTAGCAATCAAATCTGACAGAAATGTAGACAACTTGGGAAAAAAGTCTGTGCAAGCTTCATGTACATAAACAGCCATCTAGAAAAGAAAGTCCCAAGGGAATAAATACAGAATCACAGAATGGTTGAGGTTGGAGGAGCCTTCTGGAGGTCATCTAGTCCAAGACCCGTGCTGAAGCAGGGCCACCTAGAGCTGGTTGCCCAGGACTGTGTCCAGGTGGCTTTTGAATATCTCCAACAATGGAGACTCCACAGCTTCTTTGGGCACGCTGTTCCAGCATTCAACCACCCTCACATGAGAAAAAGTGTTTTCTGATGTTCAGGAGGATTTTAATGTGTTTCAATTTGTGCCCACTGCTTTTGCCCTGGAACAAGGCAAGGGGACCTTGAGGACAGTGCGACCTTACCCTCCATTCAAGAGTGAGAAATCCAAATGAGAAAAAGAGGTCTTAAAAATGCCTTAAGTTGCAACTATGCTAAAAATGAAGTGACAGTAATGAGTCAGAACTGGAGTTTGGATTGCCTTTATTATGCAGATAGTCAGTTTGTTATTTTAGGTCAATATCCTTGGTATGTACTACTCTATGCAATGGGAGACCTGCTTTCTGCATTGATCTGTCTGTCTTCCTCAAGCAACCTAACAAGATTTCAGGCTTTTTTCAAGGCAGCCGTGCAAGTTTGCTGGGCACTTCTGGCATTTTCTAAATGAAATCAGCACAGCATTATTAACTAAAGCCATTCTTGAGGTTAATAACCTGAAAGACGGTCCCAGCCCTTGCAAGTTGTGCTCCCCACAACATTGTGTCTGACTTCCTTTGTTTGCTACAAATAGTTGCTCAGCAGTGATGCCTCCCAGTTAAGCAGGTGCTGCCCCTGGGCTCCTCAGCTCCATGACTGTGTCTTCCATTGACTTGCAGTAACACTGACCACGGGACTGGCTCGTGTCTGAGCACAGGCAGGTTGCAGGACAAGCCTGCCGAGTTTCTGCCAACCCATTTGTAACTGGAAGGCCTGTGGCCCGCATCCCTCCTGTGTACAGGTCACTGCCTGAGGAATGTCTTTTCTCTCCTGACCTGAGACTACTGGATGTTCTCCAAACCACTGTGGTACTCCCACCTCTGCTTAAGTAGCAACTCCATCCTGTGGCAGCAATACAAGGTGGAAGATACAGACTAGCACTAGGTAGCTGATACCCATATGCATTTTTACTCCCATCTTGCTATAGTCCTGACATTGACTCCTGTGGTGGCCATACGTTTGAAGCTTGATTTCAGATTGCATGAACAAATATTTTGTGCTGGTTTGAATTCTTCATAAATTTTGGTATCCCACTATTTATGAAATCTTATTCCCGATTAATAATTTTGTTTGTAAAACACCTGGAAAACATCATTAAACATGTAAATAACACTAATTCTGCAAAAGAAAACAATGACTCTGACTAAGAAGGTCTGTCTTCACTAAAACCTTATGCTATCGTCTGTACATTGAAGTAGCTATAAATATTCCCTCCTTCTAGGGTCCCCCATCCTTCTGAAAGTTAGAGGAAGGAGGGAGCATGGCATGGATGTGTAGGAGGGGAGAAGCAGCCCCGGTGGTGTCCATGGCCTCAAGAGAGGCATCCAGGTAAAGCTACTGATGCAGAGGTGGCAGAAGCTGCGAAAGCTTCCCTTGCAATGGCCTTGCTCACCTCCTGGCCTTGATTTGTACTTCCTACTGCCTAGCCCCGTGCCGCCTCCTCGGGCCTCGTACTTGCCAAAACACAACTTCAGTAATTACCCAGTGACTGCCAAGCCTATGCCAAAGACTACCAGCCCATATCAAGCCAACTGAGGGTTGCAAACCTTGAGATGCTTTATTGCCGAAAGCAAAAAAAGGAAAAAAAGCAGTTTGTTGCTGTACAAAGACATTACAGGGCATGTGGGATATCCTGCTGAGAACTAGCTCAGGCATTGGTTGAGGGATCAGCTCTTTTTAATACAGGAAGGCATATTAAGTTTCCTTTGTACTATTAAAATCTGTATCTTGGTGAATTCATTTGCCGACACGTTCAGAAAACAAATTCATGTAGTGGGGTAATTCTCCTTCCCTAAGCCTTGCATTTCACTTCCTTGCCTTCTACTACCTATGGCTTTTCTTTCAGTTGGGAAGTAACTGTTTCTGACAGCTCATTAATTGGTCTCCTATGCGACAGTTAGGAATAAGAAATGTCCCATTTGCTTTCAGCTTGCGCTGCTCTTGTGGTATTTATTTGTGAACTCTGTCTTTGAGCTTTTCATGCTTTTCTAGCTAAACACTCCATTCCTTTAATGTTTAGGATTTTCTGTCATGTCCAGACTGCACACCGTCCACAAATTAAAGGCGTGTATTACATTGCTTCTTTTGCTCGGTAAATTCTATTTGCTTTAATCATAGCTTAATTCTGTGTCTCCTCTTTTCAAGATCTGTTCTCTTATCCAAGATGCAGGTACTCAAAATTGCAAGCCTAGCTCTTCAGTGTTGTATCAGTCAAAAAGTCCTCTATGTTTTTCTCTCCTTTATGTAATCTCTGCTAAAATGCTCTCTCTAGATAGGTATTCATACATTTTCAGATGGAACTCAATACTTCTCAGATTTCTGCAATACAGTTTCATAGTCAGCCTTCCCTGTCTGGGATATGTGAAAACTATGAAGAAAATTTGCTACTTCAGAATCTGCTATTATCAGAAATAGTGCTACCTCCACCTGCCTTCTTCCTTACAGCCCCTACTTACAGATGCGGAGTGAAGTGCTGTTCTCCAGAGTTTCACTACTGGTGTGCATTTTTTTAAATCTCCTTTATTTCTGGCACCATGTGCTGTCCATCAATGACTCTGAGCCAAAGATTTTAACAAAGAAATGTTTCTTGCCATATCCAAGTTCTAACAGACGAGCACAGGATACTATGGGTTTCTGCATAAAACAATAACCTGTTGACCAAATAATACCAGAAACTTCTAAGGCTCCCTACAAGCTCTGTGACAGTAGAGCCGCTCTGCTTTTGTTACTTTTTTTCTGAAACTATTCTGAATTGATCTCTATGTGGATTGGTGGTGGTGGTGTTTTTAAAGCTCTTTGTTTTGGGTTTGTGTGGCAGGGTTTTGGTAGTGGGGGAGGGGCTGCAGGGGTGTCTCATGTGAGAA
>JAVKLA010000047.1:16476322-16486895 GCA_034782735.1 Sagittarius serpentarius | reverse complement strand
GCCCCCAGCGAAGAGAAACAAAACAAAACCCCGGCACCGCCACGCTCTCCCTCCTTCTCCTCTTGGCATTTGGTGGTTGGTTTTTTTTTTCTTTTTTTTCTTGGTTTTTTTTTTTAATTTTTTTCTTGGGGATTCTCCTTTCTCCTGCCAGACTGACTTGCACCTTCTTGATAATTTCTCTTCCCCTCGTTTTTTTTATACTCTTTTCCCTGCTTCCAAACCTTGTGTCTGTGTGTTTCAATACTATCACAACCTCTGCTAAAAATAGATCTTTTTATATACCCTTCCTCCTCTCTGACCCCATCCAACACCCCTTGTTAAGGTGAGTTGTGTCTTTTCATCACTTTTTTTCCTTGTGTGTTGGTTTTTTTTTTGGTTTTGGTTTTTTGCTTTTTTTTTTTCTTTTCCCCCCTTTAGGGCAGGTTTTAGGGAGGAGGGGATGTGGAGGAGAGAATTTCGTGGGGAGTCAGGCATGTTTGCAAAGCCTTATTTTCCCTTCTGCAGCCTCAGCATCATTCCGGACTGCTCCCTTTTATCCCAAGGATGTAGCTAGCTGATGAAAGTGGGGAACTACTCTTCCTTAGCACTGCATGCTTGGGAGCCACAGCAACAGCAGGGAGAAAAAAAAAAAAAAAGCTTCTCTTTTCTCCTTCGCCCCCCCCCGCCCCCCATCCCCCCCATTCCCTCCTCCTTTCTGTGTTTTCGTGTGGTTTTGGTTTTTTTTTTGGTGGGGTGGTTTTTGTTTGGTTGGGGTTTTTTTGGGGGTGTGTGTGTGCTTGGTTTCTGTTTTTAAGCAATACGCAGGGGACTTGGAAAGAATTGCATGTGATGTCGGGGGAGCGAGTGTGCGTGTGCACGTGTGTCTTGAGTGTGTGTGCGTGCACGCGTATGTATGTGTGAAGTGCATTTGTATTTTGTGTTTCTGGGATGATTGATAAAGCTTCCAAACAGCCACAGTACACAGAGTGAGGAGCACGGCAGAGACTCCTGATGGAGCAATCGGTCAGGGATGCAGGAAGGCTACAGAGCTCTCCACAGAGTTCTGTCCCTTGTGCTCCAGGACATCTTTCCATAGATCATTACTGGCACCTTCAAGGTGATGGCTCTCATTCCTCTCCTGGCTTCTCAGTAGAGGAGCGCTGAGAGGGAAAACTTTAGGGCTAACGTGAATTGATAGCGTTTCTGTTCCTCCGGCAGCCCGAGACAGTGTTATTCCAGGGATAAGTGGGGAAAATAGCGTTGTGATCCAGAGCAGGAGGATCATTTGCTGTCACAAATTAGTGTTCAGTGAGAAAACGAGAGGTGAAACATCTTTAGTTTGGCCAGCCAGCAGAAGCATTGCAGCCCGGTTTACTTCCCAATTCCAAAGTTGTTTTGGACTGTTTTTCTTTCTTCAGCTCCTCAGCTAACTATTCGTACTGACGACAGGAATGTGTTTCTACAGTAAAACAGTCTATTATAAATCTGCTGGGGAATGATTTATTATTCAGAGGCAATCAAGTAATTTATCTGTTTCATAGATTTTCCCCCAGTCTTTTAGTGTGCTTTCAACTATGTATTTTACCTATGTGTGTGAAGTGGGGTAATACAGATTTTAGTTGCATTTTAACAAGGAGTTAAGGCATAACTTGCAGGGTGCCATTTGCAAAGTCTCACTTAATATAAAGCAAAATAACAGCCCCTAGCTCTTTTTCATGGATTTTTCACATCTGCCTTGTTCGTTTCAAAACAAGCAGGTGATTTTGCTTAAGAACTTGGAAGGAACACTGACTTGACAAGGATAGGCAGTTTCAAATATGCAGAGCTCAAAATTATTACACTTGTCTGACTGTGAAACTTGAATTTGTTTATGAAATCCAGTGGATCCAAAGTACATGAAAGAGCACTTTGTATACTTAGTTTTCTAACAGGTTGAATCATTTTTGCATCTGAAAGTTTACAAATGCACTAAAAAGGTTGCTGTCATCTGTGTTGGGAGGCCTTCATGCTCTACGGATACAGGAACATTAATGTTGCCTGTCTAGTTAATGCAATTCCAAAATAACCTGTCTTTCCGCATGCTGCGTAGATGACGTTCAACAAAAATGAGCAGTCATGGAAGTGGTCTTGTGCTATCAAGAGTAATTTCATCATTTCTTTTTCTTGTTAGCCTAAATTAAAATATTTTACACAAGTTTGCCTTGGGATTTTTTTTTTCCTGCTGTGGCTGGCTGATGTTGTGAAAGCAGGAAGCGTGCTTTGAGTGAGTTGTGCCATTCCTAATGCTTGATAGCAGCGACGGGAGAAACACCTGATGTGCTTTGTACATCATCCCTGAAGGTATGCAGGAGTGAGAAAAAGAGATGGAAAACCAGCACAGTGCACTAGCAGTTTAAATAAATAAGTAAGGGTGATGCATGTTAGCTTGTCAGCTGCTGTTCTGCTGAACCCTGACTACTGGCTAAACACATTTTCTTGGTAAGCACTGCGATGTGATACAGTTTTTCTGATTTGATAGAGTTTGCTGTTCAAATCACATGTAGCACAGGACAGCTCTTGTTCTGTTGGTATAAATCATGCCTGCTCGTTTTAATCCAGAGAAGGCTGAAATAGCCACAACTCCTACTGAAGTCACTAGGAGTTGCTTGTGTTCAGCACTCGTCAGGGTTTAGGATATTTCCGAAGGATACAATTGCCAACAGATCTGTAATGTCTCATTCGTTTAGATTTTACATTGGGTGCATATACTATGTTTACAAGTAAACATTTTCTTTTACCACAGCAACACTAAAATGTGTCAGGAAATGGAAAACTTTTAGCATTGTTTTTTTCATGGGCTTTTGAAGAGAATTCTCTTGGTATCCTTTAGTTGTTTGTGAAAAAGCAGTGTTCACTTCACCTATCTCTGCACTAAGTTCCTTATGCTGCTTGATTAGCTGTTGACATTGGTGAAGGAAAAAAAAATGGATGGAATGTTTGTACAAAAAAAAAAAAGAGCAAGTCAGGTGTGTTTTATCGTAACAACTGAAAGACCAAAGTGCTTTCAGCTGGATCTGAAACTGCTGAAGCAACATTAACGTTAAGTTTGATCTGGTGATCGTTCCCACTGACATGAATGGCAGCACACCAACACTTAGGTTATTCTGTAACATACTAACCTAGATTAAACGTCCCTTTAATTTATGTTTTGATGCTTGGATAAAACCTCAGACCTTGGATTTAATCACCTCTAAAGCCTTTTTTTGCTTTTGAAACAAGCCTTATAAAGCTGTGAACTGCTATAGACAGAGTAATGGAGGGAGAGTTCAGAAGTCACTCTGACTTTGTGGAGCTTATTGCTGTAAAAGTAAGGTGGGATTTCTCTCTACTGTTAGCAACTGAAATTATTTTCTTGTATTATTGCACTTTATTATTCTGCAATATCAGTCTAAAATACTTAGTCCAAGGAGTTTTTATTCTGTGGATGTGGTGCTTCCACAAATGTCTTGTCCTAAACTACAACTACCCATCAGTTTCAGCAGCATTTTGTTGCAGGGCAAAATTACCGTTTCATTTGGACATACTTATTGAGGAAGCTATCTTGCTCCCGGACTTTCTTAAATTTTTAGCAAAGGAAATGAAAATGATCACAGTGTTGCCTGGGATTTTTGGGGGTGGGGTCCAGTGGTATTATCTATATCCATGCAGAATGCAATCACAATATACATTAAAAAGCAGTAGGATAATCCTTCTAAAAAAAATTAATACATCTTTCTCTTTAAATTCCTCTTTACTAGTTTTAAATGATACTATGTGTGTGTTTCAATCTGAGTGTATGTTTGTAATTTTAAAATGAGGTTACTTTATGCAAAGCTGACTTTTTATTTGCGTTTTTTCTGCTAGAAATAGATTTTTTGTAACAAAATAGACTTTTTTTTTCCTGCTGTATTTGCTTACACATAAAAACAAATGAGTATTTTCCTGCTAGGAACCATGTGTAACTCTGAAGAGCCAGCTGCTGAACAGAGCTACAAGGGGTTACCTCCCCAGTCTTGGTGAATGCGGATGAGTGTCAGGGGTAACAAGTGCTTGGGCATGGCAGGGGAAAGGAGAGTGCGGCTCTTGGGAAAGCGGAGTATCAAACTATCTGGTGCTGGAGTGGCCGTGTGCTTCAGGGCTAAAACAGCAAGTCGCTTCCTCACCCTTAACGGTATTAAACTCCTCTGTCTTGCGGTTTGCATTCAGTGATCTGCTTGGTTTTCCCTTTGTATTAGAGTAGATATGGAAGACTTAATTACAGTCTGGTAGCGCTAACACAGCTCTCTGATGACAACTGTTTGTAGGAGGTCAAACGGAAAATAATTGCGGAGCGGAGTCTACAGCTACAGTGTTTCTTCTTTGTGGTATGTTTTCGTTTACACCAGTTTTCCCCGGATTTGCATCCAGCTGTTACACCCTACTTACCTGTGTAGGCTGGAGGCTGCTTTGTGTGGAGAAAGCGTTTTTAGGAAGGGGAGGAAGAATATTATTGCTGACTTTAGACAACACAATGTAACGGCTGCACCAGCTCAAACCAAATACAAGAATAGCTGCGGCTATTTAGGTAAAACATTCAGAATTTGTTTCACATGAATATGAGGTTTCATACTTCATGAAAGGAGACACATTTTTCAACATAATTCAAAGGGAATGCTCCTTTCAGAAAGAGACTCAGTAAGTCCCTATGACCACTCTTGTCCTGTGGGATTTGTTTGGAGCAGCCCAGTTAATACCTGGTTAAAGTGGGGTGGGGCCAGTTTCTCCCTTTTAATCCACTACTGGAACTCCATGCTTCTAACTGGGTGCCTATTCCAGCGCTGCAGTGGTATCAGTGACAAAATTTAAGCTTTTTTTATAGGGCAAAATATATAACGCACTATTGATTTCTGCCAGCGGGCAATGCTTTTAACAGGGTGTATGAATCCAGTCATTTTGATTATGGATCTGTTTACCTTGCAACATCCGTGACTTTCTCATCTATGCATTAGATATATTTAAATGCTGTGGACGCTTAATAGGCTATAAGGAAGGAAAATGCTTATCTTCTGTAAATGATAGATAAAATCCTTAATTTGTTCTTTCATTTGGTTTTGGGAGGTGTGGATGGTTCAGGACTACCCCTTATTTGATTAAAATCTGTCTCTTAGTTTGCTTAAAAATAGTTACAAAAGGATTTATTTTTACTAATTTTAGACAGTCTCTTCTGTATGCATTTAAAAAAATACTTAGTTTCTTAACGAGGTTTTAGGATAGACCACTGAGGTGTGATGAGAACTTAGCCCTCTTAATGACTGGTTGTTATTATACTTTCATTAACACAAATGACATATATAGTGACAAGGTCTTTTTCAAACTTACTGGCACTTTGCATACAACAGTATCTTTTATAATGAGTCATCTGGAGCTCCCATAAAGATTTTTTTTTTTGATCTGCAGTGAAAGTATGAAAATTTTAAACAAATCAAAGTAGCAGAGTTATTTGAGCTCTGGCAGAATAAAACAGCCATGAATGTATGGTTCCCTTATGAGTCATACCATTGCCATCTTTTCACCTGGGTGTTTTCAGTATAAAACATCTACAAGCCAGCCTTAGCAGTTTGGGGCAATACTTTTAGATCACGATGGCTGCTTCAGTAATTCAGGTAAAGACACACCAGAAATCAATGACAACGTGGTTAAAGGCAGGGAGCATCATCTGGGAAGCAAGTAGGGCCCTGAGGTGGGCTTAGGAAACCCCTCAGGAAAAACAAAAAGTGCCTTTCTGGAGGAGGAGTCAGCATGTGGCCATGATGTACTTCTAAGTTTCCTTGGATTTAAGGGCTGTTTCTATACATGACAAAATCTCAGTGGTTTACCAGCAATGCAGAATCCTAACGGAATTTATATAAACCAGCAGAGGCTGTAACGGGAGCAGAAAGGGAGAACTTCACAAGCGTAATGCTTATATTTACATAAGAATGTGAATGGTTCCTTCTCCTGTTGTGATAACAATGGAGAAGTGTGTTCTGTTTCATCTGTGTACCTTTTGAAAAGGTTTATACATTTTGACTTATAGTAATGAATGGGGAATGAATTAGACTAGAAAAATACGGAAATTCGAAGTTAAGGCTTATCTTGCACTTAACCTTATTAGAGAGGCATGGTCTGTGTCTTGGGAGTGCTTGTTGCAGCTCTGACAAACACCTGCTAAAGTGGCACTGAATGTGGGGTTTGTGTAATGCTTTTCCTACCTGTAAAATGGGGTAGTATAGTTAAGGCTAGATTCAACAGTTCCTATTCATGTTAAATAGTTCCTCTACTTCAGTGGGATTGCTTGACTAAGTAAGAGACTCTGAACCAGTGACAGCAGGGAAGGCGTGACGTATTATTATTATTATTATTATTATTATTATTATTATTATTATTATCTCAGAGAAGCTTATCTTGTATGAGATGGCTTGTGTTCCAGGCAGTCTGCATCACTAGACCAAAATTCCTTGGCACTTTCACTTGATTTCTGCAACGCATCACTGCTCGATTCTGTGGCAGGATGAAATAAATTGAAAGTCTTTTCTAAAATCTGAGGTCTAAATAAAGAATATGTTAAATATAGGAACATTTTAAATATTTTAATTGTATATGATAGTTCGAATTTAATGTTTTAGTTGTATGTTTCTGGATGTCCATCTATGTGCAATAAATTATTTTTGGATTTTCACCTAATATAAAAATACTTTATGAATTCTAGAAGCAGATAAATAGTTCATAGGTAATTCTTTACATGTCAGAGATGAGACGGTGGTGAGGCCGTGGCACAGGTTGCCCAGAGAGGTTGTGGATGCCCCATCCCTGGCAGTGTTCAAGGCCAGGTTGGATGGGGCTTTGAGCAACCTGGTCTAGTGGAAGGTGTCCCTGTCCGTGGCAGGAGGGTTGGAAGTACAAGATCTTTAAGGCCCCTTCCAACTCAACCCAGTCTATGATTCTTTGTTACAGATATCAACTAATTAGCCATCACAGCAACCCCGCCTTGGGTTTTGTAGTACATAGACAAAATTTTAAGCAGCAATAGTGAAAAGAGAGAGCAGGAACGGATAATTTATTTTCCTTCTCTTTTCTTTTTATAGTTAGCTTTCAGTGGTAATGTGGGATAGAGACTAGAAAAGAATTGTAGATTTGACTGTTCCTAGCCATCGGCTTAGTTTTAAGGATCCTTACGTCTTTTTGAGTGGGGATCGGTGCTTGTATTAGCATTTGGGATTGGCAGGATTCCCCTGCCTGGCAACAGGGCAGAATCTGGGAAGGTGAGGATTTTGTGATTCTTTCAAGTCTGAAGGTAAAATCTGCAGTGCCATATGGATAATATCAGATCATCCACTCCTCTGAGATCTTTCCAGTACATATTGCAAAGGCAAGCTCAGGCTAGATCTTCAAGGCCCAAATCTTAAAAGCAACTTCTAAATTTGCACTCTCACTCAGATTTTGCTTGTGCGTGGCACCTATGTGTGCAGCCTAGATGTGTAAGCAATGGGAAGCAGAATCAGGAATAGTAAAGTAGCTGGAATCAAGGACAGAATTTAGCAAAAGGGTAACAAAGTACATTTATAAGCAAAAATGGAAAAAGGTAAGTGTGGGGTGGTCCTTAAGACAGAGGATGGAAGAGAGAAAGGCATTGCACAGAGATGGAATTAATAAGATTTAATAGAATGCGAGAGAGAAAAAGCACAAGGCAAGTATCAGAGATGGGGGCTGGATTGGAAGAAAGCACAACTAATGGTAGAAGGTGAAAAGACAGGCTGAAAGGGAGCTGTACACTATCAATTTAAAGTATAGTTTCAAGATCAGCTTAAGCTGATCTAAATTCCAGCTTCTTCTGCAAAGGGAGTCCTGCACACTCCTCCTTCCTTCCTCCGAATGATGTGCTGCAACTGGTAATATGGAAAAAGAAAAATTCATCCAGATCAGATCCTTAATCCAGCTGACTAACTGCTTGTATTAACATTACAGCTGCCTCAAGGCAAAGAGGCGGGGGGGCAGGCATAGGAAAGGGCAGCATAAAATTGGCTTGCACCGATGACAGATCTGTGCTCTTGGTCTGAAAGTCCTGGTGAGATTCTGAGTTAGAAATTATTTAGAAGAGAGGCTGGCTAGGAAGACTTGGAGTGGTAACACAAAGCAAGGAAGAAGCCACCTGGGACAGCATTTATAGTGAGCATTTTAGATGGCTGCATGGAAAGGAAAAAAGATGCTCAAAACACTTAGGAAGCAAAATCAAGCATTTAAAAAAGCCAGTATTTTTGTTGCCCGTGTGTTTAATTCAGCATCTACAGGCACACCTGCTGATGCGGTCTTTAATTACATGATCAAGTGGGGTTTTTCCCCCGCCCAGGTCAGCTTGCAGAGAGGCAGGGTGGCCGAGGCTCCGGGAGTACCGTACCCCTCACGAGTGGCTGCCCTGTCCCTCGTGACAACCCCCTGTCGAGCAGAGCAGTGCCTGCAACTTGGGGCTTACTTCACCTCATGGGATCACCAATGACAAAGTCTGGCGCTCAGCAGTCCCACCGGTAGCTCCACGCGTCCCTCTCACAGCCTTCATGTGCATCTCCCTTCATGGGCCCCAGCGTATTTCATGCTGACTTGTATGGCTTTTTATTAATCCAGTATTTATGGCTCCCAAACAAAACATCTTTCTGCCTCTTTTTGCCTCATAGCTGCACCTGCAATGTGCTATACATGTGCAGCATGTGTTAAGCTCACTTTTAAATGGTAACGTATGCTTCAAGTTCCTCTTGGAATAACAAGAAACAATATAGAAAAATAAAAAGAAATTCAGAATAAAATGTCTGCAGAGAAAAGGAGGCAATGATTAGAATATGTTTTGTAATAAATGAAATATAAAGCTCTTAGGTCTTATTGGCTATCTTTTTAATGATTTTTTTTAATATTAAATGGGGAGATTATATTACGCATAAATATTCACACACACTCACACATCCAAAACCACATTATGGATTCCACTCTTTGAAGGAAAGGGTTGAAAAAGAACAGTTTACCCAGCCCTGTGAGAAATAAGATGCTAGCAGATGATGTCATGCTGTCTAGACTAGAATAAAAGATGTATTTTAAAAAATCTTAGCTAACTTATTTAAATAAAACATTTCAAAATTCTAAGAAATCACAAGTGCTAGCTGATGATGTTAGTTTTTACTTTGATCATGTTCTATGGGTTCTGGTGTCTTTTCATAATGCTTCTTTTTCTTCCTTTAAGCATACCTATGGAGAATTGCATACTCATAAGAAGACATGACTGATTCTTCTGGGTTATCCAGTTCAGTCCCTTGCTCTTGCAGCCAAGATATCATATAATTCCTTTCATGTACTGATCAAACTCTTCTTACAACTATTCAGGGATTTTTTTAGTTCCCAGACTACCATTTGGAGGCTGTTTCAGTATTCTGGTTTCTTTTCCCCTTAAATATGTTCGTGGCCTGCTTATATTACTTTGTTCTTGACCTAATCTTGTACGTCAGCTTCAATGGCCTTTTCTGCACAGTGTTTACTGCCCCAAAGTATGGAGCAGTCTTGCTCGCTGTCTTCTTGTGCTAGGCTTAAAAAAACAAAGTTCTTGCCTAACAGAGTTCAGCTCTGGTGAGGACCCCTAAATTCTTATGGAGGGTAGGCAATGGTGTAAAGTTAGACACAATAGGGTTCTGGTCAGGCTCCTCATTCATGTGATGACTAATATCTTAAACCAGTCTGCAGTATTGACCTTCAGAGAGCAAGTGATATGTCAAGTGCCTTACCCACATTTCTCTTTGGAGGTAGGTTTGGTCTTCCAGTGCGTAGTGCTCTTTGGGGTTTTTGCAGACTCATTTTCATTTGGCTTAGTTCTGGTTTCTTACTATAAATAGTTCAAGTAAGATAGAAGGAACTTTTGTTTATAGTTTGAAAAGAAATCCTTTTTCTCCTTTGGATTAAATTTCAGTTGGTGAGAGTTGATACTTCAACATTTAAACAGACACAGAATTCTAAGCAATCTTTCAAATAGGAGGTAGCCATTATGCTCTAAGTGAAATTATTGTCAAATCAGACTATCTAGCAGTCCTAATCAAGAATGCATTGGATTTCATGTGGATTTACCACTTGTACGTCATTTAGGAAGCTAGAAATTAGTAAGTTTTGATTCTGGACTCATTTTCTAATTTTAAAATTACTGGGAAAAGGAACGTGTATATTTTATTTTTGTTCCTTGAAGTATATTGTAAATAGAGGACAGGAAATACAAGTGGCTGGCCTTTTTATGTTTCAAGAATTTACTTGAAATGGCTTTCTTTTGAAAAGTGAAGGCCATCAACATTGTTGCACTCTCACCTTGAGTACTGTGTGCAGTTCTGAGCCCCACAGTTTAAGAAGGGTGTTAAGGTACTCGAATGCGTCCAGAGGAGAGCAACAAAGCTGGTGAAAGGGCTGGAAGGAATGTCCTGTGAGGGCCGGCTAAGGACTTTGGGCTTGTTTAGTTTGGGGAAAAGGAGGCTGAGGGGCGACCTCAGTTCTCCTTGCAGCTTCCTGAGGAGGGGACATAGAGAGGGAGGTGCTGAGC
>JAVKLA010000047.1:16429418-16476222 GCA_034782735.1 Sagittarius serpentarius | reverse complement strand
AAACTGGGAGGTGCTGTTGACTCTCTTGAGGGACAAGATGCCTTGCAGAGGGATCTAGATAGATTGGAGCATTGGGCAATGATTAATGGGATGAAATTTAACAAGTTCAAATGCTGGATTCTGCACCTAGGTCAGAGTAATGCCAACCACAAGTATAAATTCGGAGAGGAGTGGCTGGAGAGCAGCCCTGCAGAAAGGAATCTGGGGCTCAATGTGAGTCAGCAGTGTGCCCTGGCAGCCCAGAGGGCAAACCGCATCCTGGGAGGCATCAAACACAGCATAACCAGCTGGTCAAAAGAGGAATATCCCGCTGTATTCAGCGTTGGTGCGGCCTCACCTTGGGTACTGTGTGCAGTTCTGGGCCCCCCAATTTAAGACAGATGTGAAGGTACTCGAATGTGTCCAGAGGAGGCCAACAAAGCTGCTGAAAGGGCTGGAAGGAATGTCCTGTGTGGGTGGGCTAAGGACTTTGGGCTTGTTTAGTTTGGAGAAAAGGAGGCTGAGGGGCGACCTCAGTTCTCCTTGCAGCTTCCTGAGGAGGGGACATAGAGAGGGAGGTGCTGAGCTCTTCTCCCTGGTACCCTGTGATAGGACGCATGGGAATCGTTCAAAGCTGCATCAGGGGAGGTTCATACTACACAGGAGGAAGCATTTCTTTACCGAGAGGGTGGTCAAACACTGGAACAGGCTTCCTAGAGAGGTGGTCGATGCCCCAAGCCTCTCAGTGTTTAAGAGTCATTTGGACAATGCCCTTAATAACATGCTTTAACTTTTGGTCAGCCCTGAATTGGTCAGGCAGTTGGACTAGATGATCGTTGTAGGTCCTGTCCAATGGAAATATTGTATTGTATTGTATTGTATTGTATTGTATTCTATTCTATTCTATTCTATTCAATTCTATTAGTTCATTATATTTTCTGTTTGCTTTTTCTGTTCTTTCTCAAAAATGGAGTAAAGTCATGATATTGAAGCTTTTAAATTGTTTGCAACTTTAAAGTCATTGCCCCTACGTGTGAAATACTTTAACCAACACTTCACAAGGAAGGGTGAATGCTCTATAGTTAGACTGATATGACTTTCACTGTCTTTATCCAGGTATATACAAACTAATTTATACATTACTGTGTTATACAGGTAGGTTATTACTTATCTAATGTGGAATTATTGCATTTGTCATTTAAAAAAACCCCACCTTCCTATATTACTTGTCATTAACCTTCTGTTGGAAGATTCTTGTTTTTATTAGATATTTAAAAGTACCACAATAAGTAGTATCTAATACAACAATGCAACAATAGTATTACAGTAAGCAGTATCTAAAATAGTAAAATCCCACAGTGAATGAAGCAGCTGGAACTGTAACTCATATCAGCTGCCCAACACCAGACACTCCTTTCTGCTTTCTCCTGGGCCTGTTGACATTTGCCTCACCTGCAGAATGATTGTGCATGTTATCTGCAAGGTGTTAGTCCATTAGTAATGAGCAACCTTTAATCCTGGTGTAGACATCCTCTTCATGGAAAAGGGGGTGTGTCACACCATTAAGATTCAAGTATACCTATATGGGCAAATCACTCACTGATTTGTCCCATTTAACCTAGGGGGGCTGCAGTTTCTCATTTGAGTGTTTGTAGGAGTAAGCTCTGAGTCGTATTTGTCCTTCAGACCTGGGCATGGAAGGGATTCAAGATCTATGTAGGGGAATAGACTGCCAGCATGTGCATGCACAAAGGCTGGGGCTGGGAAGAAATCTGGAGTCCTTTGCACTAACTATATTCAGAAAACCAGAATGTTTATGCTGGCTGAAAAGAATGCAGCAATGCACACAAGTGTTGTTTATGTTGCTGTTATGTTTAAAAAAAAAAAAGGTTTTTTTTAATTAAAAAATGAACTATTGATCTGGCAAAAAAAATATTATAATAATATGTCATGGCAGTGTGACTTGATTTCCTAGGATGCTTTGGGTGCGTTTTGATTTTCAGATTTTTTTTCCACATGCTGTTGCTATGGTAAGAATCAGCACATCAGGGAGAGGTATCATAACAAATAATATCATAACAAATAACCTGTAAGAGTTTTGCATTTCCTGGGGCAGCACAGGGTCAGTTTGGATTTTCTACTGAAGCCCAGTCAAAAGAGTTTTCAAACTGTGGGCAGCATCTCTCTTGTTATTCGTGGACTAGTTTTGCATGGCCAAAATAAAGCAAGAAAGTCGACCTTTTTATCAATAAGGTTATTATTAACTAGAAACAAATTCTCACCTGCTTTGGAAAATTTTAGGTGTTCCATAAATCAGGAGGGAAGATATTAAGAAAAAAGTCAGAAGGAAATGTGATGAGGTAATGGAGATGAAGGTAAGAAGAGCATAATTAGAGATTTCCAGCTTTTGCAGGGTGGGGGGGCAGGGAGGGACGATGTAGCCCAAGGTTTACTCAGTTTGACTTTTAGGAATCAAGTCATGATAAAATTGGATGAGTACAAGAACTTGGAAATACCAGCTGTGGCCTATAATGGCATGCCAAACTCCTGCATGGTAAAGATTGATCAAAGTATTGGAGTATTGAAAAACAGGTGGCATCTTCAGATGGTTCCAGACCTAATTGCTGCAGCTCCATTACCGAAAGTACTTGTGTACCACAGCCTGCTAAACAGAGATCCTGTTGAAGAGAGTTTTGAATTTACTGAACAGAAGTTACCTACATTTCGAAATGTGATGAACTGATCTTATCACATGAAATAAAGCTCTACTTGGTACACTTTTTAAATAGTAACTGTAGTTACAGATTGGTTGTATGCATGGGAAGAGGTGGAGAGGGGAATGGAGACTCCAAGTTTGTCAGAGTAGCCAAAGCCACAGGAGAGAACAGGCAGTGGCTCTGCTGGAAGATCAGGAGATCAAAGAGAGTCTTTACTCAGTGTTAGAAGAAGAGTGGGTTTGCCACGTTACAAGGCTAACTCCCATTCCCACAGCAGGACACTGGGGAAAAAATGTTGAGAGGACTGCTGGTCCCCTCCTGAGTTACGGACTTTGAATATAGGAGACTCCAGTCTGACCTCTGTCCACTAGATAGCCAGAACTAGGGAGACTGACCAAGAGAGTTTAGTCCAAATTTAATGTTTCTCACCACAAACCTGAGGTTTTTTTTATATAAATGGTCCCATCAATCCAGATGTGGCTCTGAACTATCACCTAAATGCCACATAAAAGAGTAGCTCTATAATATTAAACCATTTAAAATGGAAAGTACAAAAAATGTTTAGTTAGAGGTTTAGTTAAGTCTTCAGGCTACAGTGACTTCAGTTATTTTTGAAGCAGGCACCTCATCAGCTGCAGAGTCAGTGGCCTCGTGCCGAGCCCAGCATCCCTTCAGAACGATGCAGAGTTTGCATTGCAATCGTGTTTCCAGTGGGTGTTTTAGCAATGTGGCAGGGTCACCTTCAAATGTCCTGGCTGCAGTTTGCTCGCAGTAACCTTGTTCACACCCACCTACATGTTTCAAGGGTTAGCCTTCTGCTGTTTAGCCTGCTTAATATTTTGATCCAACGTACCTGATCTCACTTGCAGGCTGGTTTGCAGACTTCCAAACAGTAAAGTCATGGTGAAGCTTCCTTCTTGGCAGAGGAGGGACTGTATTCCTCCTGAGGGACACTGCTGAAGGCCAGTGATCCTGGCCAACCTGAGCTTGGATGGTCCTCCTGCCTACTAGTGCAAGTGCTTTCACATAGTGTGAAGACAGTGGCGTTCAATAACTAGAGTGAGGAAGCAGGGCGATGAGCTGGCTGAAAACGTAGGCCTCTTGGAAAATCCCTCTCTAACATGTTTCAGTCTCTAACTTCCTTCAATATTAAAAAGGTTTTTATGCCAAGGACCTCTCTGAGAATCCTGCTAACCTTCTTTGTCAGTATTGTCAGTGGATATTTTAAATCAGCGTGCAGAATTACTGTTATTTTTAGACTGTTTTCCTGAAAGGCTGATGGCAGTCTGCTTCTTGCCTTCATCCTCTTCTCTCCAGGAACTCTTGTGTCCGTTTGCCGGTATCAGCCATGTCTGCCAGGGGGCTGAAATGCTCAAAATACAATCCGGTCCCGAGACGTTTCTTCCAAATACGTGCCTGGACAGATGAGGAGGACACTGAACACAAGGAGGACACCACAGATTGTCTGTGATGGGCCCCAGGCAGACTTTTGACATACTCCAACCATAAGAGTCAGTCAATGGCTGGACCTTCTTAGACAACAAAGACACTTGAAATCAACACAAGTTCGTAGAAAACCAGGCTTCTTTAATGCCCTCTCTGTAATGCTTTTGTTCATAACCCTGACACGTGGTAACTATCCACATCTTTCATGGGTACTCTTGGTGTTTAGGGATGCTTGGCACTGTGCAGACCTTTGTTTTCTGCTGCAACTTTTATTAGAATTGTGTTGATTTTCACTGTTCTTACAGCTTCTGGTGTATTTTTAATAGTCATATATTTCACTAAATAGTTTATTTAAAATCCTTCTTCGAGAAGGGTGTTATTGTGAGGTTTAAAATGTAGAAGGTCTGAACGAAAAGCAGCGTTCTTTGTAGCTCTGTTTTGAGGGTGTCTTCTGATACATGAAACTTTCATTATACTTTAATTATTGATAGGAAGCATTTTCTTACCAGCATAGCACTTACACACAGTGAAATCACTTTTCAGGAGAAATTACTGCAAGCAATTTTTGGATTAGTTTCAGTTTTTCAAATTGCTTAGGTTTTTTCCCTTTGTTTTTTCTTAGTACCCTATAAATTAAAGCACAAATGATAAGCAAGATCGTTATGCTGTCGTGAATCACTCAAGTTCTAATGGCCTAATGCACTAAGCCTTAATTAGTAATATTGTATTTTTAAAAAGACAATATTGTGAATGAAATCTGAATATGTACTGTTTTATAACTGGGCTTCCCAGAAGATTTTAAATGGATTCCTCTTCTTAGTATGTTTTTAAATAATTGATACGGCCACTTCAAGCCCTTAGTAGACAAACGAATTATTGGCTGCTGGTGACAGAATTTGGTTTGGGCATAATAACTTCACAGAGACATGGCACTGCATACATCTGCTGCTCTAATTAGAAAGTTTGCCTAGGGTGCTTGTATCAGAAAGAGTGGGAAAAAATAGTGCTGCACAATCTGTTGTAACAGAGTGATTCCTGCAAAATGTGATTTATACAAGATTTCTGGTTAACGCTTTCACTTCTGCTGGAACACTCAGATGCCATTTCAGCAAATATACAGGCAGTACTGTATTGGCCTTACCTGAATGGGCTGCCTGCTTGGAAATGCCACGGTTGTATGCTCGATTTAGGGCCTGCGAGTGCATTGGTCCGTGGTGCAAAAGACAATTGCTGCTCTGTCCTACAGAAGTCTGCTAAGTGGCCCCTGAGGCGCTCCAGCCACAGAGAATAAGCCAGCAATTACAGCTCCCTGGTGCTGTGTCCCTTTATTGCAGATAAGCTTTCAGTTTATGCTTCTTTACATAGGCAGTAAAAATCAGGAGTAACAGCATAAAAGAAGTTTTGGTAGTCCATCGACAGCCACACATTTTCTGGGGGAAACTTGTTAAGCTGGGGCAGAAAGCAATTGCTGTGGGACAATGATCAAGAGCATCTCATCCAAGCAAGGACCATACAGCACTTGAAACCAAGCCTGTCTTACTAGAGTGGTTGTATCTTGTATCTCATCCAGTCAAACATTCGGGTCAAAATAAATAGCTGTGGTTATGGGGAGAATTAATCAGAAGTGTACAAGTAAGAATGGCTTTTGCTTGCTTGCTGACTTTAATTTACCAATTCACCAAATATTTCCTGGGAAAGGATCAGTTTCTACAAATACCTGTTTTAAAAAATACAGCAGGAGTTTGTTGTCATATGTCCTGGTTTCGGCTGGGATAGAGTTAACTGTCTTCCTAGTAGCTGGTACAGCGCTGTGTTTTAGGTTTAGTATGAGAGGAATGTTGATAACACCCTGATGGTTTCAGTTGTTGCTCAGTCATGTTCAGACTAAGTCAAGAACTTTTCAGCTTCTCCTGCCCAGGCAGCAAGAAGGCTGGAGGGGCACAGGAAAGCTGGGAGGGGACACAGCCAGGACAGCTGACCCAAATTGGCCAATGGGGTATTCCATACCATGGGACGTCATGCCCACTATATAAACTGGGGGAGTTGGCCAGGGGAGGAGCGCTGCTTAGGTGTTGGTCAGCAAGCGGTGAGCAATTGCGTTGTGCATCACTTGTTTTGTGTATTCCAATCCTTTTATTATTATTGTCACTTTGTTGCTGTTATTAGTGTCATTGTTAGTTTCTTCCTTTCTTTTCTATTAAACTGTTCTTACCTCATCCCACGAGTTTTACCTTTTTTCTGATTCTCTCCCCCATCCCACTGGGTGGGGGGAAAGTGAGTGAGCAGCTGCGTGGTGCTGAGTTGCTGGCTGGGGTTAAACCACGACATCATGGAACTATAATTTATTGCAACTTTCTGAAGAAACCTGGTGGGCTTGGTGGAGAGTATAGACAGCCAGGTTCTGTTCTCCTTAGACCTCATTTAAGTTAGTAAATAATTCTGGTACAAGGCACTTTAAGGGTACTGAAAATAAAGCAAAGTGGAATTTGGTTAAAAAAAAAGGAAAGATGATAAAAAAAAAAATATGCCTTGGAGAAAGTAAAATGTGGTCAGCCATATGAAATTCCTTGTTATCAACCAATCTGAATGTTTCAGAGAGTAGATCAATGTCATAAAGGCAAGTACAGGTGTTAGGGGAGATGCAACTCTGTTTTACATGTCAAATTATCTGTTCTTAGTATGGCATTGCGGAACAGCAAAGAGGCAAAGCAGCTCTTCAGATATGCTGATGAAATGTTTATAAAAGCAAAATCAGGTATCAGAAATCAGCGCAATGTCGTAACCTGATATGAAGGTGTGCTTCTGAATATCTGTTGTTCTTTTGAATTTTCTGTATCAATATCTTTACAAAGATTCAGAAAGGATGAAGCAGTATGATGCTGAGAGATCTCATGCATTTATAGAGCATCCTGCATGACATAGAGCTGGATTTGAATTTCTTTTTTTTACAGTTTTAGGCTTTAACTAATCCAAGTACTTAAGTATGTTGTTAACTCTATGGTCAGTGGAACTATTATTTATCTTTTTTCAAGATCACAAATGATGATGGTATCTAGAATGATATCTAGAATATGTATACGTTAATAAATTTGTGGATAAATAGCATAAAGTCTTTTTCTTATTTCCATGAAATACCAGAAAATGTCTAAATAATGAAAAGATACTGGGTTTGTTCCAGGGTGTGGGGGGGGCAATTAGAAAGGAAAGCAGGAGAGGAAGCCACAAATTGTTGTCATTTATTTGTTCCCCCAGCACCAAACACCTAAAAATCAAAGAAATCTGATTAGTGGGTCATAAGCTTTTATGCAGTATGCTATATTCATTTGTGGACTAACTTTTGAAATACATATTATTCATGTTGTGACTGATCAAGTTTCATCAATGATTTCACTGCCCAAAAGAACATTAGGAAGAATGAAGAACATTGTTTGCAATGCACTGGTACTCTACATGCTTATTCATGTTGGGCATACACCAAGACCTTTTGCATATTCTTTCTAAATTCCTCTTGACACATGAGTGAAATTGAATTAATTATAGGCTGATATTCCATCTTCAGCAAAGATGTGTTCCATTCTTGTTTGTCCTGCTTGCCTCATCAGCACAAAAGACCATAATACAGGCAATTTCTTTTCTACGCTTTTTGAGTCCCCAGCCAGTGGTACAAGACCGAAAGGATAACAGGAGCCAGTTTTTATACTCAAGTTCCCCCATTTCAGAAATGATCACACTTCAGAAAAGAACTGAAAATCAGAAGCTGATGGTCAAAAAATGCAAATTTGGCTAAAACCTAAGTGTGGCAGCTTGGAGATGTTTCCATGGTGCCTCATTTCCATGGCCAAGTTCAGGGGACTTTCATTTTTCAATGAACTTGACTTCCTGACCAACCAGTGTCCCCTGGTATAAGAAGCAGCCTTATCCCTTTTTTAGTGGATCATGAGAATCTGACGGCCAACAGCATTATAGAAGATCTAGTCAAGCCAGAGAAAGGAATGGGAGTATGCACATTTCAAACCACAAGTGGGAAACACTTCCAAGTGCAAGTGTTCCAGCTTTGACTAACATTGGAAAACCTTTTCTGTCAGACTTTTTCACAGGAAGCAAGATTTTTCTGCCAGAGTGGGGTGAAAAAGGCGGGTGAAGATGGGCAGGGAGTATTATCACCAAAATATTTTTCTATTGAAATGATTTTTTTATACAAAGTGTTCAATCTAGCCCTTGTGCCATAGCACCACATGAGCAAGATGGGAAGGATGAGCAGCCAAAACCCCAGCTACACATCTTTTTGGGCACTTGTTAGTAGACATTGAAGGTTCCTTGGATCTTATCTGTAGCTGCAATAGAAAGCTGAATCAAGTACAATACTTGAGAACAACAAGGAAAAAAATCACTAAATATTTTGAGTGTAATAGAACTATATGCCAGCAGGTAGTAGGGGTTCACAGAACACAATCCCTCATTATGCTATTATATATGTATTCATACAGGTGGATATATGAAAAATAGAATACAAGAGGTTAGAATTTATATGGTGTTCCTACTAGAAAAGAGGACAGCACTTGTTAAAAAAAAAGTTAGCCATTTTTTATGTCACATGACCTAAAGACTGGCTGAAGAAAAATTAAAAAGTGCTGGCAAGTGACTCTGAAAGGATCCTACAGTAGCTGGTTTATAGGCACACTTTCTCATCCTGTACCAATTTTGAAGGTACCGATTTTTGATAATCGTTTGAAGGTGCCAAACGTACAGTTCTCTATTAAAGCTCTGTCACTTTGTTGCAGTGCAGCTTATTGCGGGTTAAAGAGCTGGACTACAAACTAGAATAAGCACTAAGAAAATGGCTAAGATCTCATTCTTAATAAAGTAGCTCTCAAAACAGAAACAGTAGAAGGTAATGCAGAAAATGAGGGATCACTCAAAAAATCTACTTGCATATCATTATTTACACCTGCTGATGCAAATTATACTTATGCTGGGGTTGGGAGAGCAGATAGTAAGACACCCTGGTCTCAAATATTTGTTGTGTAATAAGCAGTGTTATCTGCCATGTCCCTCCTTTTTTGGTATAGGAATATGGTTTGGTATGGGAGAGTGTAGGAGTCACCTCAGTATATTTTAATTAGCATTTCTTTCAAGGAGGCCTGCCATCCTGCCTGGGCTCCTAGAGATGTCCTCAAATACTTGAAGCATATTTTCTACTGGTTGGAGAGTAGGTTGGGTAGTCAAATTCATATGAATTGGGGACTTAATGAATAAGAGTGCCTCATACAGATGCTTTAAGAAATTCCTCCTCCTGAGCTCGCTCTTGTGAGGTTTATTATGAGGAAGAATAATCCAGGCCAGTATTTGGTAATTGCTCAGTTACAACTGAGATTTATTCAATCTGCTGTCTGCCTAGATATTCACAGTTTTCACAAAACTCAAGCTTGAGAAATGCACATATGTGTATAGGCACTGTGTATTTTATTTATGCATGGAAAAACACTTGTATATTCTGTGTAGAGAATCAGTTTTCAATTTTCTTATTCAAACCTCAATGTAGTTATAGTCTTCTGTGGTTTTGATTTTCATTGTAGAACTTCTCACAGACAGATTTACTGGGGTTTTATTACGAGTCATGGTAGTCTGCTAGTCTCATCAGTTTGTGCCTAATCTCATTTGTAAACTTTAAAGTAATATTGGGTTTCCTTTTTACTGAAATTTTAAAGAATGGGATAAAATATAAAGCATTACTAAGATATTGCCATTCAGCGTAATTTAGTTTAGGTGGTATACTTGCTTTGGAGTCCACTCTAGTAGCTAACATGCACAAGCACTGAGGTTGCTGACTGTGTAGTAAGCTCAGTGTTGAAATCCCTCTTATTTGTTTCACCATTTTGAACACTTTAACATATTCCACTACAAGGTCTCTTGCTGCACAGAAACATTTTAAATGGCTCTGTTAGAGCAAGTTCAAAGGATGATGTCTCTGACATGTATTCCTCAAAGCAAGACTACATTTCTCCACAACAAAAAAAAGTCTTACCTCTCCCCTTTCCTACTGTGAGTTGTGCCAGAGCTGTCATTTTTTCAGTAGGGATTGTTTATAAAAAGGACCTATATTCTGCTGTTCAGCACACTAGAAACACTTTAGTTTTCAGTTTCAGTGTATAAATATTGATTTTGTACCTCACTGGTTTTGTTAGTAAACTCAAAGGTGATAGCATTTTTGTTGAATAAATGTCTTTAGGGAAATAAAATACTGTACCTTCCTAAAAAGTATGTGCTTGTTTCATAAAGTGACTATTTAATCCCAGCAGCTAACTACAGACTGTTTGGGGTATTTTGGCTTGGACGTGATGTGTTTTGTTACTTAAGAAAGCCATCCTCAAAAATGACCGCAGGTGGCTCTATATGGTCAAGCTATGCAAAATTTACATGCAGATTCAAGTTAAAGTCATCAAAGCTCTTGATTCTGTTGTTAGGCATGTATAGCTCTTCTTGATGCATCTCCTATAGCAGTTTACTCAATTCTTTTAATGTAACTTTAGATTAAACATAAGTATCATTGCTTGTTAAAAAGCACTGGATTTTGCAGGGCCCCCTTGGCTTCAGATTCCAGCATATCAAGAAATTAGGAACAGAGGATGAGAAGGGTCCCATGCTTTGATCCATGCTTTTCATAAAAAGGCCTTAAAGCTAATTATCCATGGAAAAACTGCCCTTTGAACCTTGGGCTCCAGCTGTGGGATGTGACTCCTAGAAGCCACATTTGTGGCTCCGTGACCAACCCTTGCTCTTGTTCCTGTGAACCTGACTTCAGAACTCAAGCCTGTTGGAAAACACTCCTGTAGCCAGAATAAGAACAGCCTCAGGCTTGCAAAGATTACAGATAGAGGATACTTGGTAATGTGAAAAATCAGCCTCACTGGTGTATATTTCAACACTTCTCTGAAAACTCAGTTTTGCAGGTTGCTGAGCATTGCTCAGCCACCATCAATTTCTTCTGAAACCAGTGGACCAAACCCTCAGCTTCATAAATCAGGGAAACTGCTGCTGTCCCAAATATATGCTTGATTGCTACAGAGAAAAATCACATCAAAGCTGGAGATGGTCTGAATTTTCAGGTCTGCATATGTTAAGTCTGCAGTTCTACCAATGCTGTTTGGTACTAGGAAAAGTTTCTGATAAAATGGGGTGGTGGTGGTGGTGGTGGTGGTAGTGTTTCCTCATAGATTAGGAAGTTCTTTTTTTTTCTTTTGAGAGAGTAATTTTTTTACTTTTCCTTGTAAGCATTGTGTGTCTCACTCTTCCTCCATTGATTAGTAAGGTGTGGAAAGCCACCTCTGACTTACCAACAATTCTCTTCTTTCTAATACATTCAAATGAGAGTTGATGAGTACCACCAGTTGTACAATATAACCAGGTAGCAACATTTCAGATACCCTGGGCAGGTACTCTCTGCCTCAGACCATGAATTGCAGACTTGATGGTATTCCCCAGCAAATACAAGAAACAGATTGTCTTCATTGCATTGAGTTTTCCTAAGAGGCTGTGGAAAGAAAGTCAGGGAGAGTGAACACAGCAATTCACATAACCCAATAATATCTCCTGCTTTTGTCACATATACCACAAGTTTGACAAACACAGGAAAGAACAAAGGGGGAATGGGAAATGAAAGGGAAACAAGTATTCTTACGTCTGCATTTGTGTCTACAGCCTTTTGGAGAATCTCCTGAAGCGCTCCATGCCAAGTAAGGTTTTTGACCCTGTGAGCCCTGGAAGCCCATCCATAGAGTTCCCCAGAAACTCCCACAGTCTTGCCTACATGGAGAATGCCAGCTCAAGGCTTACTGTCAGGCAGCTTTTCGTGCATTAGTGAATCCCAGTATTTCAGACTTGCAAGAAGGCGCTCAAGACACCCTGCTTGGACGCACTACTTTCTTAATGTTGTTTCTTTCATATTTATTTCTGAAGCTATGCAGCAGGGCATCTGCTCCTAGCTCCCTCCTTCCTCTGCCAGGCTTTCATGCCTCCCTGTTTCATTGTCATCATGGCATTTCACGCTCACCTGCAGTGCCTGCGTGACTCAGCTGCAGGCTTCGTCTGGGGCAGCAATCCGACTCTAGTTGTGCAAGCCTGTCTTCGCAGGTGCAGTGGTGGCAATTTTATCTGCTTTTTAGTCCATAGCTAGGAGTGAATGTTCTTGCTATTCTATTTATTTAGTCAGAATCTAAGTCTTACATCTTTCCCTTTGGATTGTACGCGGACATAAAGAAGGCTCAACTTTTCATAGCTCTTTTATAGTTTAATGTATTGCAGTTTCTTTGGTCACTGAAAGTGTCAGCTTTAATATAGGGAAGCAACACCTTGCTAGCCATCTCAATGGCAATGAAGATATTGCCTCTCCATAACTGTCTTCCTAATCCTTTAAGCCCTTCCCAGCCCAAATTCCTGTCAAATTCATAGGAGTGCACAAAATCTACGATAACAACTTACAACAATTACCAATCCAGTCTCTGAATAATACAATAGTTGTATAAATATTGAAGTTAGGAGTCTAGATTTCTGTTTGCATTATTTCTGGCAACTAATCCTTCGAGAAGCCAAGGGTTTCATATGTGAGAAGTGCTGCTGGCTTACATAACCTTGTTGTGATGCTTGTTTTCATTGCTAATACACGTGTGGATAGAGACAAAAAATAATTGCAGCTAAAGATTCCATCCACTATTTGTTCATTTTTTTAACTTTTTAATTGTCTTTTATTTGTGGCACAATAGCTAGCAAAGAAGCTGCGTCGACATATATTATTTGACGTAAGTGTCTATTTTTGAAGGTGGGGGCTGTGTGAAAATGTTTTGAATAATGACCTTTGGGGTATGGCAGTACTACACAAATCTTACTGTCAATAGAGCTAGTAGGAAGAAAAACAATTGAGAGAGCACATTAGCACTCCAAAGCACATACTGTTAGTTCCACAAGCAAATACTTACTGAGCTGACAAACATTGGGCAAGGTTTGCCTTGCTGCAGTATAAGTGAGTGCAGCTTCTCATTCCCATTTTAAAACAATATTTGCAATTAAATGTCTAACCAAAATATATATACATAAAGCAGACTTACTGATAACTATAGGTTCAAACTTTCTCAGCATGTGTGCACCCCAATCTCCTTCTTTCCAGTCTTTGCTTTATGCTGCTCAGCATCCATTTCCTGCTATGTGTTGGTGCTCAGCATCTGAGGGAATTAGGCAGAGAAAACACTTAGAAAAAGAGAGTGCTTTGCTCCCTATTTTAAAAACAAAACTGAAATTCTAGAACAAATGTAAAAAACCCAAACAACCCAAACTTAAGACCTTAAACATGAATAGTTTGAGACATGGGCCACTGATAAGGCTATAGCCTTTCATACCCTTGCTCTTGCTCTGTGCTCCTCCCAGGTAAAAGCAGAGTTCTTAGCAGTGTTTTCACAAAGGATGTGCCATGAGCAGTCAAGCAGCGAGTTCTCTAAGAGACTGATGTCCAACCATCAATATTCTTGATTAATTTTGAACTTTCTGATACAAAGTAAACTGCTTGTTTTGATTAACACGATGCCTACAGAAATCTATGTAGGAATCTGTGTTGAACATAACCCATGTGAGAAATGCAGATCTTTTGCCCATTTAGAGTGACTTAAAAAGATGCGTATAGGACCGAAGCTCTCAAAGGCACCAAACTCCCACAAAGTTTTCTGTGAGCCTTCACATAAACACCTCTGAGCATCTCAGTCTCGCCTTTCTGATAACCCACCCTGAACTGACATACCTAAAGTTTGAAGCAAGCACTGCATTGAAATACTATTTTGCGAACCAACATCTATCACAATAAAGCTTCTTTTAGCATCAATGAGGTATGCAACTTAGGATGGGAAGCCTCTTCAGCCAACCATTGATTATAAATATCATGTATTTCCCTTCTTTAAGCTCTTGAGCAGCTGCCTTAAGTACATCTGTTAGTCAATGTAGAGAGCTGGGAACTTCTAGAAGGCCATTCAGTTATTAAATGGACCGAGTTACCCTCAGTTTTAAGAGGATGATAACACCCTGGTAAATGAAATGGTTTAATTTGTCCTGCAAAGGCTTAAGTAAAATTTCTGTGGGAATATAAATAATAATTGTTACATGGATCACAATAGTTTTCAGATATGATCTTACAGACCCTCAGGTATCTGTGGACTACTCCTGAGGGATCTCTGAAAGGTAATTAACAAAAGCAACCCACTGGTAGAAAATTTTATTTTGTTATCTAGGGATCCATGCATTCATCAGGAAATTACTGGGGAATATAAACAGAAAAACATTGAAAAACAGAGAGAGCTGCTGCATCAGAGCCAAATGTTACTAGCAGCTGAAGAAACATGCTAAATTATGATGCAAACAAAGATATTCCTTAAATATCTCAAAATGACAAGGTGTTCTGTCGACACATCTAGAGATGAGTATGATCTTACACCACTTCCACCTGGGAGCTCTATTTCCTGTGTGACTACATTTTCACAGGGCTAACTGAAGCTGCATTTCTCCTAAAACCAGTTGTCCTGAAATAAGTCTGTGATTCTAAGTCAGTGATTCCAGTCTTATATTTATGAGAGAGAAATGGGACGTTTGAAGTGAGGTGCTGCAGCTGTCCATAGGACTGTCTGTAGCATCCAATTGCCCAGTAGGTAAAGAGAGAAACCTTCAAGAAATTGATTCTTTGAGCTCATTCTGTTCACAGTGGTGGCAATGAACACTAGTAGAAGGCCAAGTAAAGAGGCAGAAGCAGCTCAGCTGAGAAGACCGCAGCTGGTGAAAGCAACAGGAACATTTAAACAGTGTTGCAGGAGGTTTTATTTTGAGGGCATACTGTCAGAGAGGGGAGCACTGATTCACCTTTATTTACTGCCCAGAAGCATTTGGAGAGTATTCCCCTTTCTCCTACTTGTATTCATTCAGATTTGTGCGTAATTACCCTGCCTGAGGTTCTCAGAACTAACCAAGAGGGACAATTTACATTAGAAACTTTATAGAGGACTGTGTAGGTAAAGTGATGCAGGCAGCCAATTTATTTTATTGACTGCGTGAATCGGAAGAATAAGAAAAAATCACACAAAAGGATTTTGTTCAGAAAATGAAAATCTACAAAGGAAAATAAAACACCCACCCCAATATTTAGTTTAACTTGAAGTGAAAATTGTACTCATGCAGCATTTTAGTTTTTTAACTTCTCAATAGAAATACAACTAGTTTTATAAATACGATAGAAATACAGCTAGTTTTACTCAGAAACAAACATTAGAGTGGTTAATTTAAAACTACCTATATATTTTTTCATACACAGACCAAAAAAGCCAAGGCTTTGAGCTGAATTCCAGCTGAATTTTGCCAGGGCAGGCCCATGGGCCTTTTCTCTAGGTGCTCAGCAGGGTAGTGCACCCAGTGGCAGCATCTCCAGTGTCTCAGTATGGCAAGTGCTAAGTTTGAAAACGTCTGTGATTTTTCTTTCTTTTTTTTTTTTTTTTTACTTCAGGAGCATGAAAACGTTTCTGATGTGATTGCAGTTATCTTAAGAGGTCAAGTGTCTAGTAGCTGGAAAATGGGAAATGTTTGATATTGTAGTCTGAGTCAGGCTTTGTGTATGCTTTGTAAATGGCTGTTTAGTTGTACGGAAACAAATGGAGACATTCAAATTCATATCTTGTCTTCTTAGCACATGGATATGCCATTCAAATTATGCAAAAAGACCAGATTGCCTTGGCTATGAAATGCTCTTGGGGTATGGTAATCTGATAATAACTGAACACCATGGAGTAGTCTTATCACTTTTTATAAAACCTTATTAATTACGTGAGCAAAAGTATGCAGAAGAAGATGAGATTGGTCATTTGGAACAACTCCTCTTCATGTTGTTAATCTCTTCCCTTAAATGTTTATCAGCTACTCTGACTTCCTCACTGAAATCACTTTTGGGAATAAACCCGCACTATATGTGAGCAGTGTGACTTAATGGAGGTAAGGAGAGTGATGCAAACCCCCAAATTTTCTTAAAATAGGGAGCAACAGAGTGATTTGTCCTTTTGGTGGTGACTTTTTCCTCCTTTCCTTTGCCATATGAGTAGTCAGAAGGCTTGAATTTTGAGCAAGTCATTAATCTGTTGAGGTGTATGCATGTGCATGTGTGTGTGTTGCAAGGCTGAAGTGCACATGGACAGTTCTTCAAAGGAGCCCAAGACCTAAAACCTCCTTATGTGTCACGGACCAAGATCAGGGCTCACTCTGGTGAGCTTTTATAAAAAGCTGGACATAAAAATAAGCAGTCAGACTGGGGTCTCACCTGGTATGAAAGCATGCTCCATAGATTGATTCTGCAGAAACAGACCCAGGAAAACCTTTATGAGGCAGATACTTCCCTCTAGGGTGGCACTTTAGCAACCCATTAGATTTTCATGGAAGTGGTTTCTGCAAGCTATTAAATCAGTGAACTGTTCTTGGCCAATTTCCCTTCTCAGTTCTCAGAGACCTCTGTTTGAGCATCAATACGTAATGCTAGAATAAAGAGAACAGTAAAGTCAGAGTTCATATGGCTCACCTCTTCTCTGTCCCTATGTCTACAGACTACAAGATGTGACGTCTTTGCAGTCATTTGTTGTTCCCCCAGAAAGTTTCTGAAATCTCCCTACTTGTGAGATGATCCTCCAGTTCTTTATCCTAAACCTACAGAAAAGTATGGATAGCTGTGCTGCCACACTGAAGTTCTGGCAGGAAAAAAATAAAGTCGATCTCTCTGCTGCATGATGATCCCTACATAGGCAAGGAGTTCCACGTTCAGGTTCAAGACTAAATCAGGGCTGCTGGTCTTCAGCACTCATGGCAGCAGTTGCAAGCTTTCAGGTGACATCAGGAGCATGGTAACACTTTGAATGATGAACCCACCAGAGACTACCTGTTCTTGTGCAAATCCTACTCTGGTTTGGGATCTATTGTGTCTCCTCTGAAACCTGTGTGCACTTGTATATATGTGTTAACAAAGTCAATGGACATCTTAAATGACAAGCTTTTTCCTTCCCCTTCCAAATTTGTTTCACTTACAGGGAAGGCACGCTGTAGACCAAACAGCTAAAATGTGTATTTCCATCAAGTGAGGCACTTCAGTAAGCAGTTCCAGGATCCACCGAATGAAGGTCATTGACAGTGCTAATTAACATTAACCATTCTGAGCACTGAATCTTCCCACTTGTAGTGAAGTTCTTTATGAATCCGTTGCATTACATGTTTCATCATTAGAACTCTTTAGGAGTGAATTATGATAGCGACAGTGCTGCTGCTTCTTTAGTGGATGGAGGGTGCACCAGGGATGTCTCATAAATAACCAGAGACAGTTTCATGGTTCAGACTGAGTTCTGGCAGATGTGATTACTGGTCTGAGGTCTACTGTTGTCACAGGTTGTTTTTTGTTTGAGCATCATGTCTTAGTTTTCTAGCAATAAAATAGCAATTGGCATTTTCTTCACCAAAAGGGTTATCAAGCACTGGGGAACAGGCTGCCCGGGGAAGTGGTTGAGTCACCATCCCTGGAGGTATTTAAAAGACGTGTAGGTGTGGTGCTTAGGGACATGGTTTAGTGAGGGAGTTGGCAGCATTAGGTTTATGGTTGGACTCAATGATCTTAAGGGTCTTTTCCAACCTAAATGATTCTATGATTCTATGATTTATTTCTAGGGAGAGTGGCTTGGATTACATGATTATAAGTAGTGTATCAGCACCTAGACAAATATTAACAGGAAGTTTAAGAAACCAATGAAACAAAACTGAATGGGGAAATTAATGAAGACAGGCAGCATTTCAGTCTTTAGTTCTACATTTACATTGCAGAGTTTTATCTCCAAACACATTCAGCACAGTCTTTTAAAATAGTAAATTATCTTCAGAAAATTATTACTCAATCATCGTTATTCAGTCAAATCCATGTTGGTTCTCATTTGGTGCTTTCACACTTAATTTTCATTTTAGTTCATGAGAACCACGAAATTATTCTACCTGGTAAAACAAGCATATGGGAATAAAAATAACACCTAGACTCACATACTTGTTGAATTTACTACATATAAATGCTTTCTTTTGTTCCTTCATAGAATTTTGAAGAACAAAAAGTTATTGTAAATTCAAGAATAGTGATGGTTTTTGCACCGTGAGATAGTGTGCACACACAACTTTAAAGTTTTGAAACTTTTTCTGGAGGGAACGGTCAAAGCTTTTTTCTTGAAGTCTTCAAAGGATAGTATGGCTCATAAAGCAGAACACAGCTGAGCAAACATCTGGTTAAATATGTTTTGAGGTGACCTATAGAAGATATAGATGGGTTTTGATGCTTTGTTTGTTTGGGTTGTTTGAGGGTTTTTTTGCTTTACATGAGAACATTAAACTTGCACACGTTCAACCCTGTGTAATCTAGATAGCCCATGTTTGTGATGCACGGAAGCTGCATGTCCAGTCCTGAACTGTCAGTCAAGCTGATAAGTATGTGTCCTGTTGACTGTTTCTATCAGAACAAAGGTGGTTGATGGGAATCATAATATTTTTTCTGCTAAAAACATTTCAAAATGATTCATTGGCTTGAATAATTTTTTTTCTGTTCATATACTTCTCATTTTCAACATCTTGAGAAGAGTCCAATTTAAACAAATGTAAATTTAAGTTGTTATTTCCCTTCCCAAACTAATTGTTCTGCAGTTCTTCATCATGGGCTTTCTCTTCCATCTTCCATACTGCTATTACTTTCTTAGTAATAGTGACTTTCCCCTTGTATACCTGACTAGGTATTATTCTGTCCTGAATTTATGTCCACCCGCTGTTCAAAGGAGAAATATTTATTCTTCATATTCTTATACTATTCCAAATCTTTAGGCAGGGTAACGGTTACAGAGTATATTAGGACACCACTTTGACGATGAATAATTCATACTGGTATGCTTTCTTTCTGCGTACATTTGGCTCAGCAGCACGATTTAGTGATAGTGATGCTGAGGCTGTAGTTTTCACTGGCAGTTCAAGAAAAGCTGTTAGATATGGCTTTTAGCAAGAGATCAGGTCCAACTAAGTATGATATTTGACATAAAGAATAAAGACCTAGAGTGTCTTTATTTTAAAGGTTTTATTCTTAATTATTTTTATGTGTAATAGTGCTTTTATTGTTTTATTGGGTGTAGTGACAGTATCAGTTACCTATGGTGGGTTTGGTGGTTAAGAATCAGCTTTTTCTGCAGTACAGAGTTGTGAACCATCTTACTATGAAGTGATACTTTAGGTTGAGTGATTCATCCTGGAAAACAGTATTTTAGGTGAACCAGAGGCTAGAACTGTGTAGTGATAAATGAGCTGATTCACTAACCTCGTTCATGCGGCTGGCCAGTAATACCTCACTCTGTATTGGTCTGCATTGACTCCCCTGGCAAATGCAGCCAGATAGGGTTACTACTTTCCTGTATTTTGGTTTGATTTTCTTCTTCCTTTTCTCACCTTCTTGTGAGAAATACTGAAAATTATATGCTGGAGCTAAGACTTGTAAGAGGAAGTTTGTATCCTCTTTGTCAAGAATACAAAAGTTAACTATTAAATGGGTGTTTGAACCTCTGACACAAGCTTTGTCAAACTTGTTCTTCCTGCTCACGACGCTCAAGTTATTACTAATGTCCTGTGCTTTAAATGACATATAAAGCATGGCCTTTTCTTGAAGGAAGCCTCTGTGAGAGTTGTTGACTGATTTAGGATTTTCAATTCCAACCTTCCTCTGAAACCTTAGCAATCTGCTGAAATGAATGACTGAATGTTAACTGTAGCCTCCCTTTTATCCTTCATCGCCTATCTCTTTGCTTGCTGATGCTTTTTACTCTTATTTAGAGCACTTCTTCATCTGCCATTCTGGGGAAGTCTTAACTCATCAGTGATGCTTTTGAAACTCAGGAGCATCACAGTGCAGTATAGTTAATAACAGCACCTTCCTATCTCATGGATTTAGTACTTTTACTGTAATCACTAGCAACTTAATTTGCTAGGTATACAGCATAACATGAAACCTATCTGCCTTTTTTGATTTGTCCAGAAATTAGCATTGCCAGCTGGATTGCAGTCCTTGATGTCACATGTGAGATCCATGCGTGAATCTGTCTTTGCAGATCTGAAGAGTATCTTGGGAGAGGGAGGGGAACAATGTTGAATTCTTTTTTTGCTCTTCCTCTAAATGTTCAGTGTGTTTAACTAAAGCATATTTTGATTTTGTGTGTATTTCCTATTGCTAGAACATGGAATTACAGGTTGGGTATGATTTATGCTATGGCCAGAACATCACACTAGTCATGTTTTCACTAAGGCTGGCCCGTCAATCAGTGCATTTGGGTAACGGGGGCAAGAAGTGAGTTTTGATTTTGCAGCACTCACCATCTCGCAAGCAGAGAGAGAGGGTCTCCTCTGTAGCACAGTCATCATTGCCCTGATGAAGGCAGCGCATCCCACCGCATATTTCACCAATAGCTCCTCTCTCCTGCAGTTTCCCCTAGAACAGAAGCCTTGCCGCTGGCTCCTCATGCTTTGGTGTGCTCTCCCTCCGGCTTCTCCAGCTGCCTGCCTGTGGCCACAGCAGGGCACTCACCCCAACCTGGCTCCTCAACTGATAAGCCATGCGGCTTATTAAACCCTGTGCTGTTTCATGTGCCACTGGCTGGCAACCTGGCTGCCCAGAGACATGTCTGGAGGTCGTATGATTTACGGGGATCACACAGAGCATGAAGCTCTTTTCCATTCCCATAATGGCTTTTTACTTTTCTTTTTGAAAACAATACTGCTGTTTTTTTCCATGAAAAAGCTTCTGAATAAACACTTTTCCTCCTGCTTTGGTTTCATTCAGAAATAGAATTTTCAACAAAGTATGAACACCAGCAGAAATCAATGTTCTTTTGCTCCTCTTTTGCTTTCCTTCTTTTCTTTTCTCTTATAATGTATCTCCCTTCCTCCACAAAGAAATCCTAAATCAAAAAGTCAGGAAAATATTTCCAGTTCTCTTTTTGTCACCATCATTTGTATGATTATGTGTAACAAAAGTTTATATGATGGAACGTGTGGACTTGTTGTTGGCTAACTAATTTTGAATAGGAAGAAGTTCTGCAGAAGAACCAGTATAAAAGTTGGCACGTGCAGTGATTCTTTCTTGTTAAAATACTTCGGAAAATAACTACATGTTGACAGTAAAGTAATGGAACAGGAAGTGGATAAGTATTTTCAATATATAGCCCCTGATGCTTGAAGACAACCTCATTGTTCCTCGCAGAAAATGGGACATCTTCACAGCACCACAATGATGATTTCACTTCTCACTGTGACAAAGAGGAAAGGAAAAAATTTAGGGAGGTAAGAAAAACAGGAAATTTCACTGCAGCATTAGGCACCAATAGTAGTGAGGCACTATTTTGAAGAAAAATGTTGCAAATGCTGTGATAACTGGCATTATCTTTGAGTTAATATTCATGAAGTTTATAATTAATTAGGATATGTTGTTACTGTTGCAGCTGAATTTTAACTCTACAGCATTTTAGCATGCTCTTTTTTCTTTGACCTAAATCCGTCTAATTTTTTGTCTTCTTTAAAAGCACAGAACAAAACCACTATTGTGTCTTAGGCTGTGCTCAAGCAGATCAAGGAAGTTTGCATTGCTAAGCAAAGCCATATACATTTTAGTCAGCCCAGAAATGTTTGAACTCTACACAATTAAGTGAGATGAGTGTCCACGTGATGGAAACGTTAACTGTTTTTGCTTAAACCTGTTTGTAAAACAGACAGTCCAATGGGGGAACAAAAGAGAGGAAAAAATTCTGAAAATGTAATCAGGCATAATAACACTTAAGCTTAGAGAGGAGAAAAGCATTTCATTTGTAGATGTAAATGAAATGTCATTACAATTCGGTGTCTTCAGGACAGTTCTTCATTTATGTTAGTTAACATTAGTGTTTCTTAAAGACGCTTTAATATATATTTGAAAGCTTTTTTTTTAAACTGAGAGATTATGCAGAAGAGCATGGCTGCAGTTTTGCAGGTATCATACAATCAGCACTTCTCAGTCCTGTGATTAAGGTTTTCTATTCTAACCAGAAGAAAATGGAATGCATTTTTAAATGCTGCGAAAAATAACAGAATACCCTATGTGCTAACACGTTCAAGACAGTTTCTCATTATGTTATTAGGTTCTGTTATTTGAAAGTTTGTTCTATTTACTCTCTTTAAAAGACATGCTTTTGATTAAAAACATACCGGGGTTTTTTTTTTCCATTAAAGCGGAGATCTTTGATCTATTGATAGGACAGGATCACCAGCTGCCTTACGAGCTTTCACCCAGGCACGCCTCACTGATGCCTCATGGCCCTAGCTGAAAGAAATTGTCCTTGCAGCCCAGTGGGTACGTCCCTGCCTGCTCACAAGGCTTGTCCTCTGAATAAGCCGTTAAGACTAAAGGCCATGTAATGCCAAAGCAGGAGGAAACACCTGCCCGCTAGGAAACGAGGTGGCCACCAATTCTTTTTTAAGACGGCTGATGAGCTGGAATTCTAGGAGAAAGGCTGATGTGAAGATTTGAGTGTTTCTCATCAGCAGTGTGAACCAAGCAGGAGGAACAGGATTAAATAAAAGTAGTTTTGAAGGCTTCAGAACAGAGCAGATCCTGCAAACTACAGTGCCCATTGCAATCTTTATTGTCTGCTGGGTGCTTGAAAGATCCTCCAGTCTCCTAACACGTGCATAGACCTCTGGTTCACATCTTTTGCAAGATGCAACCCCTAGATCCTTCTGTAAATATGAAAAGTGATCAGTAACATGGTTTAAACTTTTCTAAAAAGCTCCATTTTTTTTCTGTCTTCAAAAATCCTTTATGCACCTTTTCATGAAGTGCTTTTCTACACTGGATCTACAATTCACTGTCAAATGTACATCCACCAACTACCTGCAGAGTTTTTCTAAGAGTATCTGTAGCCACCAGACTGCTTCCTTGCTTCTGGGTTTCATTTGCTTGCTACCCTCCTACAGATAAACCTATGGACAAATAAAACATCTCTGAAGTGTGATGAACCTCTGAACGGAGAATTGCACATAAGAACAATTGCACATGCATGATCTTGCTGCAAAGAGAAGACACTTTCCAAGCTAGAAGTCCTGCTCATGGTGTCTTTCCTTCTCCGATCTGGATCAGTTTCTGTGGATTGAGATACGGAGGTAGAGAGTTTCTTTTATTTCCAGAAGAAGTGTTTTCCAGGCAGATTTAAGGAAGATATAACTCCAGACTGAACTTTTTGGTATCCTGGTTATATGCACAAGACGCTGCTGTAGCCATACCAGAGTGAATTCCATGAGGTGGATTATTTCTGAAGGTAGGCGAAAAGAAAGGAAGGTCTGCTCACCCTGCTTCAGGATTGTTTTATCACATCGTTGTTCCACAGTCAGGAATGTGTTTATACTCATACGGTTTTAAACTGGTGGCCCAGATAAGAAGAGGTATGTATCATCTTGCAATACGTAAGCCAGCCAGTCTCCTTCTCACTGCTTTTGTTATTTTCTTTGACATTTTCCACCTCCCTCCATGACATCTCTTGGTTTTAGATGTTTCAGAGGCGTGTTGCTTTTAGCATGACTGGGTTTCAGGTGTGCTGATGACCAAGTAGCCTAATTTTAAATGTCGGCAGTGCTGTTTCAAATGTGATTGTATGATATTTATTATGAATATAAGTTATACTGCTTTCTATATTTTGTCTTTTTTTAACTCTGATTTGTCTGATGATTTTGTCATCTGACAGATTTTTTTTATTATTTTTTTTGCTTGTACCTGTAGGTTTAGAGTTAGCTAAGCACGGTCATAGCTGACATCATCTCATGTCAGCTCATGTCAGTGATAGTCCTTGCTTTGAGTGGGAGATTAGACTAGACCTCCAGAGGTTTTTTCCAACCATCATTTCTGTGATTCATCATGTATTAGTCATTCATTTTCTGTGTACCAAAGGTGTCCTTAACTTTATATGCTTCCTGTGACTTCTTAACAAGCTTGTGATGTTGGGGGAAGTCATTTTCTGCTGCTCAACAGCAAGCAGGTTGAGATACCCAAGAGACACAAACTCATGTTAGTGGCAGGGGAATGCCACGTTTAGACGGCACTTGCTGTTATTAAAAATCTGAGTCCTTCTGTAGTTGGTGCCTGATCTTTCCCCAGGGAAGGATCCTTGCACACTCACAGTCATGGGAGAGACCTGAGAAATTGTGCCTTCAGATCCATTTCAGTGGTTGTCTGAAAAGCATCGCATTTTGTGCACAGATCTGTGAGGGTAGAGTTTGATCAGATGGATAAATAGCAGAAAGGAAGAAAAAGAAATTACCTAACTGGAGAGCAGGGGTAGCAGTGGACAGTATGCGTGGAACTTAATTCACTAGGGTTTCTCTTCTACTATGCCAGCTGCAATGTTGACAAAGCAGTGGACTTATTTGAGGCTGGTAGATGCAACCTCGACCCTTGATATTTGTTTATAAAGAAGTTTGCAGAACTGTAAATATGCTACATGTATTGCTGTATTTATTGGGCCAAGGTGTGGTATCACACCAAAACCACCTCTGGCAGACCCTGTACCTGTGCGCTTTCACACGGCAAGAGATAAACAGATTGGCGGTGGGTAATGGGAAAAAGACAATCAGTTGGGGAATGACGAAGGCTGTTTAATGAGCTGAAGATAAAAAATGAATAAAATTTAAATGCGTATCTTGGCTAAGTGAGAGACAGATGGAAGAAATCTACAAATTTTGGGGGTGTGAAAGCTCTCCTGGAAAATGCAGCTCTGTTGAAATCAAAATACTTCACAAAAGCAGGTCAACTGCAGTAGACTCTTGTTTCAAAAAATAAAAAAGACTGTCAGACAGAACACATTTTAATGTTTTGGAATACATCTTTTTTAATTCTTAGTTTTGATGTGATTCTTTCAATTCATTTTTTATCTTTTTTGATTTCTTTAGAAATAAGTGCAAACAAAATACACAAAAGAGCTGTGGAATTTTCCTTCCAAGATTATTTGAAGTGTTTCAGTTTTGCTGTAATTTGGAGCAAAGCCAGAGTATAAAATCCTTGGAAACTGCTATCATCCGTTCAGTTCCCAGGGGGCCTGAGAAGGACTCGTGCTCTGAATTGCACTACAGCTAGTATCTCTTGAGATGCGAAAGCACCACTAATTGCCGTAGCCGTACTACAGCTCATTTGCTTTGCGCTCCGGATTGCAAGGGACTGAATGTGCAAGTGGTTTCAACATCCCGCTATGCCTGATGTCCAGCTGTAGTAGTACTGCTTCTTCCGTCACACTGCACTGAAAAGTAGAAGCCTTACTCCTTTTTTTTTCCGCCATGTGCTGTGCCTAATCTCTTTCAGGATCAAAACAATTGTAAGGGAAGATTTTTGTATTGATGCTTTCTGGGGACTATATAAGAGATTTAGTAGAGCTTTTCTTTCTCTGCCTTCCTTTTTCTGTAAGATCTATTAGCAGGTGACTGGGATAAGTGATGACTGGTATGTCTTGCAAGAAACAGCTCAGTTCTGCTATTGGCTATTAACTAATTGTTTGATACCACTGAGAGATTCTTCGCGTGTTTGTACATGAAGGGTTCTGTGATACAATCTGGTGTTTGAGTGTTTAAGGTGTCATTTAGTGCTGAAGAAGTTATTGTTCTTGTAGGAATTCACAGAAAAATTGTCTTTGAAAAATGGTTGCTGTCACTGTATACTTAACACAGTCTATGATAAGTCTTTTGCATTACAGTAAGTTGGTTTGTATTTTAACAGACAAAATTCATTGCATTTCATTATGTTTTGTATGTAGGATATTTAAAGAAACACATAGTTAGGACTTCATTTAGAAGGCAAACGAATGAGCTTTTGAATTGAGTGTGAAAACTGGAGAAAAAAGACTTGCCATTTTCATCCTGCTTCTGGTCTGGCAAAGCAACCTTTGAGTTCATGTGGTGTGAGACATTTAGCATGATCCGTTCAGCACCTTTCTGTCCACTTTGCTGCAATGCTGTCATTACTATGAAATCCATGTTCAGGGACTTTCTTCCTTTCAGGCTGTGGATAATTGGTTATGTATGGGTAGCACGGGAAGACAACTTTTCTTAAGTGCTGGCAAAGACACTGCTTTGCAGAACTGCAGTAAATAGCTACTTTAGCAGTGATTTTTAAAACTAATTTATGAGTTTGTCTTTTTTAGACATAGTGACTTTTAAACTGACAAATACAAATTTCTGTATGGTTTAAAGATGACATACGGCATTTTGAAGTGCTACTCAAGAGCATTGTGTGCATTCAAGATCAGTGGCCAATTTACTTTGGGGAATGGAGGACCTAGGTGCTCTACTTAGCTATCTTTTCAGCAGATTCCTTTCTAGTAAGGAAAGTAAATTTGTCCCTGTTAAACCATTAGTTCTTCTGTTTCACTCTCTGTAAAACCAACTTTGCTCTGCACAATAGGTAATGCCACCTCAGTCTGCATTACACCTGGGGGAGGATGCTTAGAAAGTCTTTGGATTTCTTATACTGTGTGAAATGGAGACTGACGAGTCTTACAACAGAAATGCCTTTTTCAGATACTATCTAGGAAAAACTTGTACGGTCGTGCTTTGTACTACCGTAACTAGGATTCACTGTGTTTCAAATAAACGGGTTTTATCATCAACCATAAAGAGAATATTCTGTTTAGTGGGGTTAAATGTTTTGAAATGATAAAGTACTTTTAAAATTCAATTAAATGACTTGGGGTGGGGAAGCAAAAGAAAGATTTAGCATTTCTATACCTGTGCAGGGAAGGTACTTAAGGGCTATTGTGTCTTAAACAGATAATTAGCATACATAATATGGCAATTTGTAAAAGTTACAGACCACATAACAGTCAAAGTCACAATGAGAACTACAACTGTAAATAGCACAAAAACTGGAGCTGTCTTCAAAATGAGACATTAAGAACTACAGAAAATACTGGGTTTTTTCTGTGCTTTTCTTTGTTTGTTCATGAAAAGGACCAAGATTCAGCTGTATATGAAATAAAAAGCATTATGTACAGAAAGCATCTAGTAGCTTTACATAATATCTCCTGAGCGGATTGCTTAGGTGCATCATATAAGCTAAATTTTGTCAAACAAAGCTCTTTCTTTGTGCATGACGGAGAGATTTTCTAATAATAGATGCAAAGGATTAGCCAGAAATCTATGCCAATCTAATGAGAAAACAGGTTATGAACTCATCTTCATTTAGGACTAAGACCAATGTAATACCAAGATGAGAGCCATTAAAGTTTATTAAATTTGTCTAACAATATCAGCCAGAATTAGTTAAAAAAATACATGGGTTATTTATGAAACATGTACAATCTGGAGCCGGTTGGCTTTGAAATCTCTCCTGTGAAATGTAGTCCTGTATGATGATTTCATAAAGTTGTCATTAAATGGCTAGACCAAATGTATTTTCAAGTGCTTAAGGAGATATTTCATACAGCAGCAAGAAGCAATGTGTGTTCCTGTTGTGATGCTTTTGCATTCATGAGAGAAAAATGTTCTTTTTTAGTGTGTAAATATTGAATGTGTAAAATGTATGTAGAAAAGGTCTAATAAGATCCTAGGAGCTCCAGTTCAAGGCTTAGCTTGTAGAAATGTCTATATGAGGTGCAGCCGAGCCCCTCTAAAACAGCTAAGCCAGGCAGTTGAGGTTCATCAAGCATGGTCATGAAGGAGGGTCTTCAGAGCAATGGAGACACATGCCTCAGCCTCAGCCACCTTCTGACCAGTAGTGTTTAACAGACCCTTAGCTGTCCTGAAGGTTGCCATTTGTGGTGCGGAGGACTGTTTCTTGGCAATGTGATGCTGGGAAGGCCCACTGCAAGCGGACTTTGTCCTGGCTGACCACAGACCTGAGAGCTGGCTGTGCTGGTCTTTCAGTGGGGCAAAATCCAGGGCTGGTGGATAATACACAAAAGTCATAGCCATTGGTCTTCTAGTACCAATTGGCCCTGATCTAAAAACCCTTCATGGAGCAGGCCCATGTTACTCAGAGTAACATGGTTCCTGAATGACCATAGCCTTTTCTCAAGGCGTGTTTTGGTAACTCCATCAAACATGAGCCTCAGGTAGGCAGAGGCCGCCACGCTGCCTTTTCTGCAAAGGGGCCGCAAATGTGACACTCCTGATGATTGCTCATGATGGCTGGCCTTCAGAGTGAAGTGCCGTGCTTATTCAGGTGTAGTCTCGCCATAGACAACCGCAGGAAGGTACAAGGTGAAGGCAGAGCTAAATACTTAATTTAGATCTTTTCAAACATTTAAAAAAGCGATTAGTTCGTGGCTTTTTGACCATGTAGGGGACATAGAAAAAGATGTGTTCTCTTAGTGATTGAGGATTTTAATTTTTGAACCTGTATCTTGTGTATCTTTTGCTGATCTTTTCCATGAGTCACTTAATTGCTGCCTCACACAAGCCTTTGTGGAGTAAGCTGAAGCTGTGCAGCAGTCCTGAAGCCCATGGATGAGCAGAGGGAGCATGCTGAGAAGTTATAATAATAGACATGCCGACTGCTCTGTTAAAAACCTTGGCTGGCCCCTGAGTCTGTCAAAGATTTCTGCAGTATCTTGCCTCTTTTCAGAACCCCTAGAGAAGCCAGAGCCATTGTGCTCAGTAAGCAGCATTCCTCCTCAAAGCCTTACTGGTCTTTCACTGCTACTTTCATACTAAAGAAGCCCTAAATGTAGTGTTCAGAATATATTGATTCTCTTTTTTTCCTCTTTTCTTCGAAACATCCAGAAGGATTTTATTTACGTTTCAGTATCTTTATTTAGTTAATCATACGGACAGAAACCCACATTTCTGTCAGGGACATTTCCAGCTCAGTGGCCCATCTTGGAGAGTAGGAAAGTATGAAAATAGATTTACTGGAATCTACTCTCAGGGAATATATCCCATAATGTCATCTTTATTGCTGTTTGTATGTAAGCTACAGACATACTTCAGGCCTCATGCATGGTGAAGACAGAGCCATGGGGTGGGGGGGGTTAGGCTTGTGCTACTTTAAAAATTTAAATATCACAATAATAATAATATACCTTGCTGTTTTTTAAATAAGATTGAATATAGTATTTTTAGCTTATGTTCAGTGGTGTCCATGAATCAGTGCTAATCAGTTGATGGGTTGACAGGGCTACAGTTTTCCGAATTTAAAAAAATGCATCATTAGTAGGATGAAGAGTCAGCATTCTTTATGGAAAGAGTAACCTTTTTTTTCAAATTCAATTAATAAGACAATATTGATTTAATTAAAAAAAAACCCTTTCCATCCCTTGGATAAGATAGAATTCAGTTTCTATTCCACTTGCTTCTTGGTGATTACGGAGCAAAGAAATCTCTAGACATGTTGAGGTATAGTTTTACGATAAGTGCATAAAGCAGTACTGGGTCAGATTATTTTTGTTGATAGCTGGGTGTGACTTGTGTGTGTTCTAATTTACAGAGTCTTTAGCTGTTAAACTACTAGTTCAGAACAATTTTTTTCTTAAAGGATTAATTCTTTTGTAGGTGAGATCATTACTAATATAACTTGTTGATCCTAAAACAACTGGACACATAAAAAAATTAGGGAGTTCAAACAATTGCTTTTAGCAACAGACTCTTTCAAAGAAATAAAGCATAACCAAGTTACAATTGTATTAACAAAAAATCATAAAATTATAATTAAATTAATTCAAAATCTGTGAAGAAAAAACACTCCCTAATGTACCAAAGCAGTCATAAAAATTAGTAACAATTATATGAGATCCCTGAGCTTGCTTTAGTTTTATGAAGAGGCAACTATTCACAGGGTAAGGAGAATTCTTGTATTTTTATGTACAGAATTGTCAGTTTTGGAAATCATACATATGTAGAAGAAGTGGATGTGTGTGCCACCAAACAGCGAACATGTTGCACACAGGTTCTTTTAAAATAGTGGTTTACTCTTGTCTACAGCTATTACACACTTTATTATTACGGTTACTTATTTCAGCTTGTGTCATTCACACAATCTGCAAACTAGTTGTATGTAAGCAGCATGGTAGAGTATTGGTGACTTTTTCCATAGGCTGGATGAAGAGAAATAGAGAACGACCAGATAATACAAGAACACAGTAATCCTGACCTACCAATTATAGTGGACGTGGCAGGGTGTTGTTTTCTTTAATTAAGGTCAGCTAGTTTTGTTGTCTTAAAAACATCTGTTACAGCTCATGGAGGATTTGTGGGGTTTTTGACAGGAACTATTCAGTTCTGTATTAATGTAGATGGTCCCTTCTAGATCTTCAGGACTGCTTTAGGGTTTGAAATCTGTTTGTCAGAAATGTTGTAGAAGCCATGATAAGATGATTTTCCATAGGTAACTTCCATTTTTCATACCTTACCATCTTAAAAACAGCAGGAGAAAAAAAAAAATCATCCCAAAACAAAACAAACTGCCATGCAGCAAGATATATCCTAACCTATCAGTTTAAAAAACGAAGGATATGACTTTTTTTACAAACCAAGGGGCAGCATCACTCCTACCTTAATTTTTATCACTCCTTCTGCACGTTTCTGTTGCTGTGGCAGTAAATCTTTGCCCTTGTGATCTGTCGTGCTAGAGGTTATCTCCTCTAGCTTCTGGGATTTTGAAGCTTATTGTTATCTTCATTCATGATTCAGAGGACAGTGGGTCTTGCAGCAGTGAACAGAGCTCTTTTATAACCAGCCATCTGTGATGAGTCGCTGAGGAGGGCAATACACACAATCCACCATCATCATGGGCGGTTGAATAGGAGTAATGGTGAATAGGGATTACACAATCAATTTTTTTTCCCAGTCCTGTATGGTAGGTTTTTTGTTATTGAAGGGTCCTCAGAGAAAGACATTTCCCTGGCTGACATACCCTGTCCTTCACTTCCAGGCAGCTTCGCAACCGTTTCCAAGCTGGAGAGTTCCCATAGAGCCTAGTCCTTTTGCTCTGCTGTTCCTTTGAAAGCAGTGACCCTAGATCTGTAGTGCCTAAACAAACACACACTTGTTTACAAGAAGCATTTCTAAATGGGATGATTCCCCCACTGCCCAGTTATAGCGGCAATGAGGTTTATGGTTTTCCTTTCCCAACTCCAGCAGCTGAGTAACATAAATAGCATTTGCCCTTCTTACTTATAAAGCTTTTTGGAAATCTGAAATTATATTCTTCCTTTTTAGACTGACTCATGAATCCTTCCCTTTTTAAAAAAGATGTAACTCTTGTTGAAGTAATTTTTTGGAGGAAAAAAACACTCTGAAGAACTCCCAGTATGTCCTCTCGCCAAGGAAGATTTTTTCCTTCCAGACTGTCTGATCCTCAGGTTCCTGTGGATCAGTTGCACGTTTGCTTTATGAGTTCTGATGGAAAAAATCAAAATGATGTAATCTTTTAAAATTTTTTTTCTTCTTAGCTGCACATATGGATATTATTTGTCAACATTTTCTAAACAGTGTCGTTAGTCAATGTATACCAGTTGTAGAACTGGAATGGCTAGACCCATGCAAGATCCATGCAAAGCTACCTAGGACGTTGCTCGTTATGTTTGCAACAGGCATCCTGTGATCACTCTGAATTTGTAAGAACCGGTTATTTTGCATTCAAAACATTTTGTATTCATTTCATGTGAGTGTGGTGCTCGCTCACATGAAGATGTTCTGATGACTCTGGTTCTAGTCAAAGGTAGGGTACATAATAAACATAGCTCCAGAGGCAGATCTGGGGTTCCCTGCAGGATCTTATCCTCAGGTTGGATCATTATAGCAGTTCTGCTCCTACAGTGAAAATCTCGATCCTGTCTAAAAGTTCTGTAACTACTAATCACGCTGGGATGATGCAGTAAGAAGTGCTTTTGGTTAAACACTGCTGTCCTGCCACTGAAGCTTATAACACACGTTTTCCTCCCCAGGAGTATAATTGGATTGTAGGCTTTTGTAGCAAAATACAAAGTGGTCCAAACTTCCTCTCAGTGAATTTCTCCTAAGATTTTGGTTTCACACAACACAAAGTATATAGAACGTAACTAATAAGGCTACATGGTGCTACCTTGCCCATGGAGAACAGCTGAATGTTGCCATCCAGGCAGAGTTTTACTTTAACTGCAAGCCTTTGAACGTTAGAGGTGCTAAGCCTTAGCATAATAGAGCCTCTCCAAAATCTGTGAGGTCTTTTGTGTGTGGTACTGAATGCTGACATAGACTGCTGCAGTAGTAGTGCTGTTTTATATAAATTTTAAAACTACGTATGTTGCTAAATATAAACAATTCATAGGTTTATAAACGTAGCCCTGTAGGAATGTGACAATACTTCCGATGTCTCTGAACACAGCATTTTTTTATTTGATGTTTCTTTTCAGTTGACAGATAAATCAGCTCAAAAGCAGCCAGACGGTTCCCAGTTGAATATGAATTTGAGAGGGCTGATGCACATTGCTTAGTCTAAAAGTCTAAAATAAGTTGCTCTAAAGCTATTTGCTCTGAAGTTGCGAGACTTTACAGGATACACATAAATAACTTTTTGTGCAAAACTTGAATCCACTCTCCAAGTTAAGCCATATGCCAATTTCAAGATCTCCAGCACAAGAGCATTAGACATATGGACCATACCCTAATATGTCTGTGGAGCACATCTTTGATGGGAGGCTGCAGCTCATGCCTCATGGGGGCTGAGGCAATGGAGTGACTTCTGTTCACCTCCATAGACTATTGTTCAGGCACCATCTGTCTGGATTGTTCCCCATCTTGCTGGTAGACAACTGATTATTTGAGAACAGGATCAGGTCTTTCATAATATTGTAGTGTAACTCAGGGGCCATTAGAATATGCAGAGTGGAAGTGATTGTTTGGATAAGTCTGAATAAAACAAAGAACCAAAAATGTTGCATTAAATTCCCAGTAATGAAAAAGAAATTGTGTTAGTAAGCTGATTTCTCAGAGAAAATAATTTTATAAACAGGTAAATCCTTCAGAATAATGTAGGACTTGCTCATAAGAAAAAAATACTGGAAAACTCAAGGAATCCAAGAAAGGAGGATAAGAGAAAAGAGAATCCATTTCCTTCCATTCCCACATTTATAGTGACCAGACAGACACCATGTATCATATGCCTCTTGACACTTGCAGGCATGATCTTACTGTCCAAATGGCTTACAGAGAGCTTCACTAGTAAAGAAAATAATCAATAGGATGAGATATTAAAAAGAGAATTTTTCCCCTACTTACTCCAGACAGCACTGTCAACTCTCTATTGAATTTATGATCTACAGGAAATTAAACACTGACAGCATCACCAGCAAAGATAAGCATATATTGCTTAGGGTTAATGACTTGCTAGATTTTCTAAGTCAGGCTATGTATACATTAGTACCTCAGATTTTTATCAAGTGACTGTTGGCAAGTAACCATGGATAATGATAGCAAACGAAAATTCCTTTTATAAATGACAGAGTCGTGCTGTTACATTTTAAGCTCTGGATTTCCAAATGTCTGCCTACTGTCCTGACAGAGCTCATTTACATGTGTGCAGAATTTTGTTTGAATAACATAATTGTTATGTCACCCACTTTTGCACGTACTTACAGAGCCCTAGAAAAGGAATTAGAAATGCTGAAGCACTTTGTAGTCCAGCAAATTTGGAACCACATGCCCATGGTTGACTCCAAATTCATAATTAAGCATCTAAATTAATGGCTCTGTTTACAAAGATGCTGGGCGCCCAGGAGTTCCTTTATTTGCTTGAGATATACTGATCTTAAAATTAGGCACCAGCTTACGGTTTCTGCAGCTCTAATCAGATGTTTTTCTCAACTTTCCAGCTTCCCCAGAGCTGCAGGCTTCTTCAAGCTTGAGGCATAAACAGATTGATTGAGCCTGGGACTCTTCAGTTTGCTTCTGTTTTAAATCATGTAGTAGGGACAGGCTGGTGGCCAGTCGGTATCCTTTTCCTTTCAGTGATATCAAAGACCAGTTGCCTTTCAGGAGTTGCCTCGCTGACACACTGGAGGGAGGCTCTTTGATCACCAGGGCGTGATGTCCCTTGTGAAAGCTACCCCACAAGACTGGTGATGATCAGTGGGAATTGGTTGATAAGGAAAGCACTGTTGTGATACATACACAGACAGAAGAGCGTTGCTACTGTCGACATTTAGGTTATCTCTTCAGTCACTGGGAGAAAAAAACAAGGAGAGAAGCTCCACGCAAAATGTTCTGAATCTTCTGGAGGAGCCTGTGTATTTCCACGGGCCACAGGGGGAACCTCATTTATCAATCTAAACTAGGTATCGGAAGTTCATGCAGCAATTCTCCAGTGTGGCTGAGTCAGAGTTACTCTAGATATTGTTAAATTACTGTTGTCTGTATGCTACCTATGTGATCTATTTTTCACTAAAATTGAAGGAGGGAGCTGCAAACCAGGTTTGTGGGTGGGGTTTTTTTTTGTTTTGTTTTGGTTTTTTTTTTAATAAGGAAACAGAGAGACAAGGAAAAAGCTGTTTGCCAAAACTGTAGGAAGAATCTGCAGAGCAAAGAACATCGCCTTTGGGATGCATAATGATGGTACATATATCTCCTTTCCTTTTCTTCCTTTGAGGCCCTCTGTTCAGGCCCTGGTCAGACACAACCTTCCCTTGCTTGGGTGAGCTGAAAAGATTAAATCCTAGATTGGTTTTGTATGCTTGGTTTGTACTGTTTGGTTTGGTTTTTTTTTTTAACTTGAAACCTCTGGGGGTGACACAACAGAAGGAGGAATAAAATCCAGGTCAAGTACATAACATTACAGAGCACTGGCACTGGATTTTCAGGAGAAAAAAAAAAACCACAAACACACTGTATGAGTAGATTTTCCTTAGAAAAAGTACAGAAAAATAAGAATATTTGTAATAAACTTTTTTTCTTTTGCTGCTTCATATGTGAGGCATTTTGTGGCTTTATCAGTGTTACAAACAAAATTACAAACATCTGAACAAGGTGGCAGACCAAACAGAGTCAATACAGACTGGAAAATGAGAAGAAACAGACCCTCCATTCATATGCTTCTCCCCCTCTCACCACTGCCATCCTCTCAAATTCCTATCAGTCAAAGCCATGGCCCACAAACTAACTCAAAAGATAGGATTAAACAGAAGAAACATTCTTCATTCCTGCCTTGAAGGGTGCTGAAGGCTTGTTACTGAAGACGAATGCCATGACTGTAACACAGGTGAAAGCACCCTTGTAGTAACAGCTCTTTCCACCCAAGAATTAACTAGGTTCCAACCACTTTGCTTTATCAGCCAGATGAAAAGCCAAAGAAATTCACTATGCCAAAAAGAAGAGTAGCAGTCTAACCCCTTCATGTTACCTATCATCTGTTAGTGAGCCCTTAAAAAAACCTCTCTTGTAAACTCAAAAGTTGGCGTAATTCCAAGAGTGCAATTTGTCAGCATCACTGATAAGTGCCCTTTGGCACAAACAGAAAAAAGGCGAATAATACTATATGAAAATTATTAAATTTCAAAAGTCTGTCACTGTCTGTAAGTGAAGAACAAATGATGAATGAAAATGTATGAAACAATTTTAATGTGGTGGATCCAAAGCAGGTGAAAAGCCAATACTTTATCACAGTTGCAGGTTTGGTGGCAACTTGGGCCTTAGCAGTCTTCACAGAAGACTTGAGCATGGAAATATGACCATCAGAGTAACAATAGTACTAACAAGAAAAATACTGATAGGAATGCAAGCTCTCCTATTTCAGTCTTCGATTGTTTTCCCTTTGGGTTTTGGATAGGTTAACTAAGTATATTTCTATTGAGAGGCAATTCAGGCAATTTCTTTCTTAATAAAACAAAAGTACATGTTTGCTGAGTAAAAATATGAGTCATATTTCACATTAAATCTAGAATCCATTTAGCAAGTCAAAGACTCATGTACCACCCTGATGCCTAAAAGCAAGGGTACGCAATGTCTAGTCTCACAGAAAAATCCCAAGAATGTAGAGGGAAGAGGGTCGTTCTTTCAGTTCTGGAAGAGATGCTGTCTTTTCTGCTCTGGCCCTGTGGGGTCAGGGCTCCCCTTGCTTCTGAGTAGTAGCTGTGGTCGCCCCGCTGTTTGCATGCTGCAGTCTTCAAGGAAAGGTTTTCCTTTCAGAACACGTACGTTGTTGGAGAGAGAACTAATTGTTGTATTTCTGGTTGCTGCACGTGTAAGGCCAATCGTCTGAAAGCTGTACATGTTAAGTCTTGGATGACCAGGTTATGAAACACACTAGCGACAGGGAAAAGAAATGCTGTACTGTACTTGAATGCATAAAAACCCCCAAACCCAATCATTCAGAAAATATTCAGGCAAAGAAGGTTTTCCAGATGTTCAGGACCAGATTTTCAGATAGATTGGTGATATGTCTATGGAAGATAAACCTCTGAAAATTTGGTTGTAGAGAAACTTCAAGTTGCAACCAGTCAGACTGTAAGGATGTGTCACGTACCTAAAGGAGCTGGTAGGCCCATAATGGGAATCCAAAGTACAACGGTCACAGAATTTAGTCCAAGTTAGGTATCTATGTACTGCTAAAAATTCTAGCAAGCACCTACATGCTTCTTTTGGCAGAAATAAATACCTCTTAAACTACTCAACTACTAAGGAATGTTCTAAATGTCTATTTTACTGTATTTTTATTAGTGACCTTAGCCAAAAAAAAAAAAAGAAAGAGAGAGAAAAAAATGGCCAGATACTCTCACAATACAGGAGGGAAATGGGATCACTTCAAGGGATGAAGTAATATCAGTGGAATGGAATTTAATAGTGAGAATTGCAAGGTTATGCATTTAGGGCCTCATAAAAAGATCTGAATTTGTCTGGAAGAGATATTAGGCTAACTGGCAGGAAAAAAAAGCTCTTTTCTATGGAGTGTTTTAAAGAGCCTGGCTTCTTAGTCTAGAAAAACAAAGGCTGAGAGCAGACATTATTATTCTTTGTTATAACATCAAGAAAGTAAACATTTGAGATGAATGAACTAAGTGAGGGACTTGCATTGGTACAAAGAAAAAGTGGGTATGAACAGGAAGCAAATTTAAAGATTATTAGCTATCAGAGGAATAGGTTTCGGCAAAAGACTTCCAATATAAGCAGGAAAAAAAACAACTAGTTTTAACATGGTTATGGTGTTTGTAAAAGGCTTGGTCTGGTGTTAGTGGGTGGAACTGATGTCCTAGAAGGGGAGATGCAGAAGGTCTTTAGAATTTTTAACTCTTGAGGTCTTTTTAATACTTTGTGTACTATACTATAGGCTTTAAAGTGTGTTAATAAAATCAGTTCTTAGCAAAATTCTCTTTAAACACTAAACTATATTAATTTTCAAAAAATGGATAGACTTTTTCTGTTTATGGTGGTGGTGGTGGTGGTGATGATGATGATGATGATTATTATTATTATTATGTTGAAGGCCACATGGATAATGTGTGACAAATTTCAGCCAATGTATGTTTTGAAGAAACTTCAAGTAGCTAGAACTAAATTTTAGTATGTTAGTTTTATCACATTTGCAATTATTAAAGATGAGTATTTCAAAATTTGGTGAATGTCTGTATACGTACTCATCACTAGAATCTTTACTTATAGAATTGATTTAGGACTACTGACCTCAAGATTCATGCTTGCCTGTTGCATGACCACCATCTACCAAGTTCCTGGGAAAATTATGAATGTAACCTGGGCTTCCCTAGTGTGTTCTACTGGCATGTCCCATCCATGGTCCATAAGTATTTTAGTCACTGATCAATCCAGTCATTGCTCAATTGTTTCTACTGAAATTTGGTGTTGGGCGTGCTTGAAGTACCACTGGTAGGAGCCCTGTTGTGTTACGTGCAACACAGAGAAGTTGGTCTGTTCATCAGATAAAGGATGTTACGAGATCCAGCAGGTCATTTTATCTTGTTATTGCTATGTCAGGGTTTGGATCTGCCTTGGTCGTTTGCTTTGTAGTTGTTTGCTGGCTACAGTTTCTAAAATATTTCCCCCTCCCCCCCTAAAATTTGGTGGGTTTTCCTCTTTTATTTTTACCCATGTTTTTTCTTTTCTCTTCCATCTTCCTCAATGCCTTGTTAGTTGTTCTCTTTCATCTATATGTTGGAAGTAAATAAATACTTGCTCAGGAGCTATCTTAACACGATGGCATTCCACGCTGTATACCCCAGGTTTTGGCTACCCTCTGAGAAGTAAAAAGACTTTGTTGATTTAAGCCAGCTTTCAAGTACTGTTGGTAGATCAAAAAGACTTTATATAGTCCAAGAAGATTATTGCAATTTCACTTAAAACTACCTCAGAAGGGGAATGAAATATGTTACAGTTATGTCATCTTTTAGATACTGTGGTCCACAGCTGAACAAGGATTTCAGAAGGAGGACTCAAATTCTGAAACTCTTTTCTGTTAAAAACTCTGGTAATTAGGGTTAATCTCATTCTCTTAGGAGTTACAGCCCCTGCGGGTGTGAACAAACTGTGGCAGAGGGGAGGTGATTATTTTACAAAAAAACCCAAAAGAAGATAGTACAAACTGGAATTCACATACTGGATACATAGGGAAAACTGCTGTCATGATGATAAAGCCACAATCCAAAATCACCTACAAGAGTAATGAGGAAATTATGGAGAAATAATGATACTTTGCAGCACTAAAAATCATGCTATTGCTAGTTTGTAAGAAGATGCATCTAAAGAAAAGACAACTCGGTGTTCTATGTATGAGTATGAATACTTGCCAACCTTATTTTTCTTGACCTCTCATTGTACAGGCCCCAGATGAAAAAAAGGAGTGACATTGCTTTTCATCAGTAACATTTGAGTTAGCATCTATTAAGAGAATTTAGGAATTCAGACTTCAAAGCAGTTGTCCCAAAATTTCTGCAAATTCAACCACCCATCACTCCACTAACATCAAGGGGTATGATTTAAAATGTATTTAGTGTCATGGTTTGTTTTTCTGGTTTTTTTTTCCTTGGTTTTTGTTTTTTTTCAAAACCATGGAGCAAAGAGTCCTATCTACATTCCAGCTAGTCCTCCAGCTAATCCTATGCCTGGACTATAGAGTCTGGAGTATATTTGCTTTCTAGAATAAGCTGAAAAAAAGCTTGTCATAAACTGTATGTTTCATTATATGTTTAAGAAAGAAAATTGGTTTGTACTCCCAAGAAAAGTTGTAAGATGGGTAGATAAAGCGAAAAGCAAGTAAAAAAGTTACCAGAGATAGCCTAAGCCTCAGATGTATGTTTTACTGGATTGATGCTGATTTAGGAAGCATTCTTTCTTATTTTGTTATGTTTAGAGGAGATCTGCAGAATTCCTGAGAGGCAGCAGCCTGATGTTGAATTAGGTACATCCAGTAAGATAAAGTCCTAACATATCACAAACAATAATAGCTAATATTACTCTTTGTGACATATAGTGAAACAGATTCTCTTACTTGCTGAATCATTAGATTATCTTGTAAAAGAAACACTGAGAATAATGACATAAATTAAATTCTGTATCCTGAAGTAAAAAAGCGTCTTTTCTAACAGTGTAAGGGCTGAATACTGAATACTGTTGTATGCACTGAAAAGCATAAGGGGAGGTAAGGAAATACAACAGGGTCAAGAGAAGCTACCTTTGGAGGTCTCGCTCATGGCCATCAACTAGAAAGCTATGATAAGAGAGATTTTCTTTTGAGTTCTGTTTCCAACCAGAAAATTTCAAAGGCAAAGCATCACCTCAGCTCAGCCAGAAATTGCTTTGTTTCTGTTCTTTTTTCAACCCACCATTGGCATGATGGGAAGAAGAAAATAATTGCATTTTAATTCAAAACATTTTGTTTACTTAAACTGAACCAAACTGTATTTTTAAATACATTTGGCCCATGCCAAACAGCTTATTTTGTCTGTTATATTCTGATATTTTTCCCCTCATTCTTACTGTGTTACCATTTTCCTGTCTGCAGCTTTTGTAAAGGTACTATGTTCTGTTTGTTCTCCCACCTTCCTGTTGGCAACACTGGTGTTTAAGTCCTGTAAACTGACACAGTATTGCCATGTTTCATGATTTTTCCTTGGGCATCCATTGTAACTTCAGCTTTCTTTAGAAAAAACATATTTCTAGCCATCCCTGTTACAGAAAAAACTTGGAAACCTGATTCCACATATATTTTTAAAATGACCATAAAAATATCTATTAGATATTTTTAATGTTATTTTTGGAAGTAAAAAATGTCTTTTACAGCTCAAAACATTATCTCCTTTTCTTTGGCTTTTTGCTACTTTGGAAGTGTTAGGTAGTGTCAAGGTGAATGATGTGGAATCACAGTAATATCGCTGCTGTATTTAGAGAGACAAAGGTACAAGGCGTTCCTGTCGTATTTTGTGGTTTACTTGTGCTGTGTAGTTATAGCAGTAGTCTGGGGTGGCATATAGTCCAGGAAAATAACTAGAGGTCTTTTCAGAAGCTGTATTCATAGTAATAAATTACTTTTTTTATTTTTTTGGTCACTGTTTTCCATAGCGACTCTGTTGAAATAGAGCAGAGCTTCTGATGAAAGTGTGGAAGGCTATGTCTCACTCCCTTCCCCTCTCTTTGGCAGAAAGAGAAATTAGGACAGGGTATTTTACACTGCTTATGATACAGTGCTCTGGGCTTCTGGCTTATCGTATAGAGCAGAAACTTAACCGGGTGGCCAGCACAGTCCTTTGGAGAAGTGTCTGTGTCCCCATTAAAGGTGGATGACAGCTGAGAGAGGACAGCAACCTTAAGCTTGGGTGTGTTGGATACCATCCTCATCCTTCCTTCCATCCTTCCTTCCTCCCTTCCTCCTTCCTTCCTTCCGTGGTGCCTTGAACACCTTGAAGGCTGGTGCTGGTCCAGGTGATGAATGAGAGACCTATGTAAAAGACAGTATCTTTTTACTATAGCCACTTCATCTGTTCATGTATTACCAGTTCATCTTCCTCAGCATAATTTGAATATTCAGGACTTCGGAGTCACTTCAGACCAACGATTTTATTTTCAAAATAGCAAGCAATCCAGCATGGCGCTGTTTCTTTTTACTTAAACCACAGCCACTGTGTCTATATTCAACAGCTCCCTCAGAACACCGCTTGCAAGCGATCTTCTGTCCAGAAGCGAGGAGGGTTAGGCTGGCAGCAGACACTGCACGGTTGGAAGCCCGCTGCAACGCTGCTCAGAAACAACTCGATTCCCGAGCCAGTCAGCATCTTCCCGTTCTCCTTAGGTGCTCCACCTCATTGATTTCAACCTGCCAGTACCCTTCCAGAAACACCCCTTTAGGGGATTTGCTACTTGGATGGGAAACTCATTGTATTAAATATCTTTGCCATGTCATAGCACTGGTTTTTAAGCAGACGTCTCCATTGATCTCACCGGGGAGTCTGCTTTAAACCAACGGCGTCATTTGGCTCTTTAGCAGTAAGGTTTGTTCAAATAAGAGCAATCTCTGTTGCAGTCACAGGAATGCTTCCACGCTGAATGAATCAACGTGCTTTCTATTTTAAACCCGACTTGGAATTGCCATCCTGCCCATCTCAAAATAAAAGTTTCAACAACTCCGTTATTTCTTATTGCATGCCTAACACATTTGAGTGTAACTGGGACAAGATAGCATTGAAATGCAAAAGATTGGGAAAAGGAGGTGGTATTTTCTTTCTCGGAGCAACTGCAGCGTTCATGTTGAGAAACAGCTCTGTGCCCCACCATTAATCTCAGGGTACGGTACTGCGGCTCCATGTCATGAAGTCCTGCATACGTCAGGTAATTTGTGATTTAGCTCAGTCTTTAGACCACTATAAATGCATGTCTTAACAAAAACAGTGCACTCGGGAGACGGTCTTCATTGTTTGTTCTCTTTTGCCACCCTGGCACTGTCATCTGTCTGCACATATACCAGATACCCCGGAGGCACAGGAAACAAAAGCTTTGCTATGGGCATATGTTCCCAGGCCAAACAAGAGGAACTGAGTGCTTTACTAGACATACGTACTTTCGAAAGCAATAACCACAAAGGGATCACCTAGTTTTACACAGATGATGGCATGAAGCGCTTCCAGCAGGACGTGTAAGATCCAGCGCTGTTCCTGAGAAAGGGTTAGAGCATATGGCAGCGTACTGGCGGAGTGGAGCTGCAAGCAATCTGTCTGCAGACTTATCTCAGCCCCAGCTCCTTATCAGGCTGTCTTTCATAGACCTGCAGATCCTGCAGAGAAAGGCGTTATTAGTAGCTGTAATTACTTCCTGTGCTGGAGTAGACCATTTAAAGAAATACTGTATAGAAAATATAAACACCAGAGCTGCATCTGGTGAAGAACGGTGACAACCAGAGACATAATTTTCCATGGCTAGACTGTGACTTTATGTTTAGATTATGGAAAAACCAGCAATGTTTTAAAACACATCTTCTCATGTATTAGGCAGTACCTATAAAAGAAACTATCAGACAAGACGTAAAGTTTCAACACTGACTATTCATGTTTTTAATCTGTAATTTTACTGGGAACCCCTGCCCCACTCACGTTTGGTTTTGTTTGTTTTTTTAAAAATATGTCTTCCCCTTGCAGTGGACTTGAAGGTCTGATTAAATGTTGCTTATTAAAATGCGTAGATATTGAAATTTTCTGTTCAACCAACTTCCTACCACCATTTTTTTATTGTTATTTTTTCCAGAATTGTAAGTTTCCTAGCTAGGTTAGCAAAAACTTTAAAGTAGTCAATTTGCTCAGTTGAAGTGCGGTTTAAAAATGAGCAGCAGTATCCAAATTGTCTGTTGGATAAATTTTGTCATTCTGTTTTACACAGTTTTGCAGATTCTAATATTCACTCACAGGTATAATATAAGATATCCACCCAAACACAGTGATAATTATGATAAGCAAACACTTCCTCAGGAGGTTCAGAGATAATTTTCCTCCTTTGTGTCAGTTAGCACAATGCTATACGTGTGTGACAGAATGAAACAGTGTAACGTCTAGTAAGCCTTTAACGAAGATCTTCAAAAGCCACCTGGATTAGTCCTGGGCAACCTGCTCCAGGTGGCCCTGCTTGAGCAAGGGGTTGGACCAGATGACCTCCAGAGGTCCCTTCCAGCCTCAACCATACTGTGAGTCTGTGATACCTGTATAATATCATTCCCTTTATTCGTTAGTGAGCATGTCACCACTTTACATTTAAAATGCGCTGACCTGCTAAAGTATTTATTGCGTACTGTTGAAACGTACGGGTGGTTTGTTTGGGGGGGTTTTAGATATTAAAACTACTCCATTCTCTTATTTTAAATAGAGAGCATAGATGTCTTCACTTTATAAGCACCTGATGCTGAGCTCAATCACACCAACATAGCTCAGGAGTAACTCACTAGTTTCTGTCATTACAGTACCATATAAACTGAAGGGTGATGGAAAATCTTCCCTGCTGTACATATTTTCCCCTGTGTCATCATTTAAAAAAAAAAGTTTTTTGTTGAATAAATCATACAAGTCCATAGCATGGGGTTTTTTTTTTCAGATTTTCCAGGCTGCCTTCAACAGCAAGGAAGACTGATATCCCTTGTTTACTTCATTTGGGAGTCCTTCCTGTATGAAACAAGCAGTTTATGACTATAATCTAGGGTGCTTTTTTAATGATTTTAAATAGTTATTTACTCACAGGTGCAAAAAATTGGTTTCTGTTGAGCAGCTTTACCTGTAAGGAAGGGCTTGATCTCCGCGTAGACCTGAGTACACGTCTGTGCTATAGATTTTAGTGCTGTATAGAGATACTAGAGTGAATTTTAAATAGCTAGCTTGAATAGTCAATGCAGTCTTGTCACAAAAGCACAGACCTCAGTTCAGGGTCATAACTCCATTTTCAGCATGTGTGGAGTCTGTGCTGCTTAGTACAAATTCTTCTGATACTCAAAAAGCTCGTTTAAAGCAAAAGTGTAGCTGTACCAGCTCTTGTTATAGCAGTCAGTGTCACGACTGCTGACACCATTCCCCAAAGGGGGAGCAGCTGACAGCCGTCCGACGATCCTCTCCAAATACAGCAATTTGGGGAAAGAGAGTGTCCTTTCCTGCAGTTCTCTGTTCCCGCAGAGTTGCTGAGTAGGCTACTCATAAATCTAGCCCAAGCAGTGATGTTCTTAGTGTGATGGATCAAATTTCTGCTTCTTTAACAGGCCATGGAACCATATCAAGAAAAAAAAGGCATTTTAAAGTGTGTTATGAAAATTAAAGAACAGAAATATTTACTTTCTGGTCTTGTGAGTCAGAGTTGCGTTTTGGCAGGAGGTCTCAGAATATGGTGGGTATGATGGCAGTATAGTACGTGTGATTTTCAGCTGAGGAAAATTTAACACTGTCTCTGTGGCTGAGAATCATATGGAAGTGTCAGTTTTCACTTACCTTTTTATCACAAAAGCAAAGCAAGGACACATTTCTCAGGGTGTGCCAAAGTGGGCACTCATTAGAGGGCAAAAAGAGAAAGATTCAGCAGTAAAATATACTGGGCGGGACAGGACAGGAGAACAGAGTGGTACATCTCAGAGTCCAGCCGTATCAGTGGAGGTAGCCATGCGCTTCTGTACGCAGGCTGGTGGTACAGCTTCAGGTCAGGAAGACAACACTGTGCATAACCTGCTCCTCTTTCTGCAGAAACATTCCCAAAATAAGAGCTTTCCCAAATCTCCAAAGCATTTGGAGATAGCAGCTTTGTATCTGTTAGCCATCAGTAAGTACCAGAATTCAATGGCGTGACAAGTCCCTGATACTTCTGACATTTAGGTGTCCTGTCACACTTCTGTGATCTTCTCTAGTCATTGCTTGAAGTTTTGGATTCTTTATGCTTACTTTATAACTAGTGTTTGCATTTTATCAAGTCAGTCATTACAGACCTCTAAGCCAAAGACAAATTTCAGTCCAGTAAACTTGCCATCCCATTGATAGAAGAAGTTTCACATTGCTTCTTCTTTATGGGCAGATGTGAATCAAAGCCTTGGCTCCCAATATTTCTTAGTTCTGGAATAACTGAGATCCGGATATTTCATTTTGGGTTTGTTTTTCCTCTTTCATATTTGTCATTCTCTTATGTGAACAGCTAGGGCTTTTTCAGACTTCTGTGGGGCTTAGCAGGACAAGCAAGCTCCTAGTCCTAGGGGAAGAGAAGGACCATGGTGCTGTGTGCCACCATTTTTGTTTCATAAGGTCTTCCCCTGCCTAGGACTACGACTCCTCTTCGTCAGTTCCTATCTCAAGCCTTTAAGGGAAATGACCTATCAGGTTTTTGAAAAGAAGACCTTACCGTCTATCTGTCAGGAGAGGGGATTAGTTAAGTGGGAGCAACAGAGAGCTCAGCAAAACTCCTTGGCTAAAAAGAGAGTTCTTCATAACTTGAGGCAGCAATCCTCCTCTTCATCCCAGCAGAAGTGTCTCCTGTTCCTGTCCCCTCTCTTTCAATATTACGTTTAACGCAATGCTACAGGGAAATGCATGCCCATGTTCCTTTTAATGCCATTAATTAACTACCTTTAGAAATAGTACAGGATTATCTGTGGGATTTCAGGGTGATGTTGTGAAACTGCAGAGTCAGAAATGTTGTGCCTCCAAACTTTCCTAAGGTAGAGCAGTAGGATTTCAGTTGATTCAAGGTCCTAATTGTTTGTGGGTGGCATTCAAATATTTTACTGGGCTGTGGAAGTAAAATATCAGGCACGTCCAGTCTTGAGTGCTGTTGTAAACAGTAGCTCTTGTGCTCACTGGGAATACGCTGCAAATGCACTTCTCCTTCCTTACATTTAAAAACCAGTTTAGAAATTATCCTGTAAATTGCATGCACTGCAACTCCATTCTGGCAGGTCACAATTTGTGAGAAAACGGGAAAATTATCTTTTTGAACAAGGAGGAGAAGAGGAGGAACCTGAACTGTCTCAGTCCTACCATTAATTCCGCATTTACTAAACTTTTAAGCTTAGTAGTAGTCATGTTCGTGCAGGCAAAGGAATTTTCTTCATTAACATTAGGTATATTGGAACGTACAGGAGCATCAAGCCTGAATGAGCACTTAAGTGACTAGGGAAGTGCTATGGGGAGGGTTCTGTTAACCTTTCTTTACACTTGGCAGCAGCCTCCTTGGATGTGAGGGTATCGCAAGCATTTGTTGTTGAAAGGAGGAATGGAAAGGGGAGATCAGCTGTTGGACCAAGGCCCCTGACCATTGCCTTTTAGACTACATAAGAACTGAGCTGGATTTTGTACACTAGGCACTAATAGAAGCTTTTCCCTTAATGGATTTTGGGGGGGGGGTGTCTCTGTATGGGGGGGGGGTCCTGGTTTGTGGGGGGGGCGTCCCCTCTGTGGGGGGAGGGGGGGTGTCCCCTCCATCCCCGGGGGGGGGTCCCTCCATCCCCGGGGCGGGGGTGTCTCTCTTCCATCGCACACTGGTCCTGGGGTGCCCAGCGTGGTCCTGCACCGGCACCCAGTGTCACCCACCAAGCGCCAGGAGCTGCCACCCCATGCTGGCCTCTGGTGTCGTGTCGTCCGTCCCCCCCCCCCCGTGTCACCCCCGGGGCCCGGGGACACGCC
>JAVKLA010000047.1:16413890-16429318 GCA_034782735.1 Sagittarius serpentarius | reverse complement strand
GGGGGGGCGGGGGGGCCTAGTCGCTTTTTCTGGGAGTGCATTATGGAGGGTTATGTAATATATTGTAAATATGCCAGGTGCCAATAATGAGGCCAGTGCTACTCCCATCAAAATCAATGGCAAATTGTTCTGCTTCATCAGAAGATGGACTTAGGTTTAAAATTGTTTGAGAGGAGATGACTGTTACTTCTTATGTTTTTTCTTTTATTACTCCCTTTTTTCCCTTTTCAGTGCCATTACCGTATGGATTTAATCCTGTTCCACGTCCATTAGCCACTAATGCTGCATTAATGTGGGCTGGCTATATAAGATCCTCCCTGGTGTATGGTCCTAACTCCGATGGCATGTGTAACAAAAGCAACTTGGTTCCCCATGGCTTCTCTCATTCACTCCTAATGTATTTACCTACCCTGCCCACTTTTTCTAATCAGTTTTATCACTGGCTGTATTAATGCTGCCCCTGAATAATGGCCGGAGTCGGAGATGTGAAGTATTGAAAATTGACTCTGAAAAGACCAGAAGCTGGAAACAGATGGAAAAACCTTGCTGAGGGTGGTGTGTTCTTCTTAAGAACTGTAATCTATCACTATTCAATGATTTTGTATGATCTGATTACCAAAAAGAAGAAATGGTATTAATAACTATATGTTTAAATGATCTTAAGAATCCTTTTTTTCCTCCCCCCAAGCACGGTAATTCATTGCATCTCTTCTGATTACTTTTGCAACCTGCTCTTTTCATTTGGCAGTTTTGCTATACTTTGTGGATGTAACAGTAATACTTTAGCTTGAATACTTTTTTTAGTTTGATGAAAACAAAGTATTTGGTTTTCATTTTATATTGGTTTATGGAATGCAATACAATATTTCCTCAGTATTCATATTGAAATTGTCAGATGTATATGTGCACTGTCGAAATCACTGTAGAATGTTAAATAAATTGTGACATCTGTGAGCAGCCTAGAATGACAAAGAAGGATGACTACAAGTTTGTGGATAATGAATGTAATGGCATGACGAATAGCCAAGGAAACATGTGAAATAATTTTCAAATATGCCCATTTTTTCCCCTGTTCCGCACCATACACTCTTACCCTCCAAAACGAGCTTGCGCATTTTAAGTAGTGCGTTATGGGTGAATTTGTAAAATGCAGAGCTGATTGATAGTTTTTACTCAGGAAGGAGCTATTCCTTTGAAAACATTTTTATATTTACAGAGAAAAGACAAAACTTTAAGAAGACATTGTTTATGTAAACATGCACACTTATCTCAGGATCACCATAGCCAGAGGTGCAGGTGCATCACCCAGTTTGCACGTTCACTTCAGAGGAGACCGTACCAGCCCCCTCTGCTGAAGACCACGAGGTCGGGGAGTGGCGGTGGGGGAAAGGGACTGAATCTGACTCGGAGTCTGGTTGGTCTTGGGCAGGTCCTTCGCAGGCTCTCGGCTGCCCTTCTGCCTGGTGGCTTTGCATTGCTGCCCAGTGCTGACTACTGCAACAGGAGCTCACTGGAGAGCAGCGCGAGGCTCTCAGCAAAAGGTCGTACCCCGTGGTGGTGTGTGTCCCCCCCGTCCCTCCTGCCCCGGGGACCCTGAGACAAAAGAGCAGCTGGCCCCGTCCTCCAGCTGTTCTCCAATTGCAGAGGTTACTGTTACACTTTAATGGGAATTAATGCAGATGGGATGAGACTCACATGCATACGTAGGGTACATGTCCATCAGGAAAATAAATGGAATTCTGAAAGTTGCATTCAACAGAAAGCTTTTATTCAGGACATGTTGCAGTCCAAATCCAATGAGGAAACTGTGTTTTATACAGTTTATCCTTTTAGTAGCATTATCCTTATAGAAGAACCCAGGGGAAAGCTAAAATGAAAGCAATTCTAGCAGGTGCTTTGTATAAAGATGTTTACTACTAAACTAAACAAATCTGATGTATAATATAGCAGTTACTGTATTAAAGTTGCTTAATCTATGAACCACATTCTGTTTTATTTTATTGCTCGACAGGATCCTTCTGTTACTGAAATATTTAGTGGAATTGGTAACCAGTTAAGTTTCCACGTTGTAAAATTTACCATGTTCTTACTGTAGGGGATAATACTGGTTATTCATATACACATTTGTTTAACCATCCTTAATTTGTATGTAGTGCATCCGTTACTGCATCAGGGACATGGTTCTCTGTTGTTAATTTTCCTAAAATGAATGTTGAAACACCATCAGAAAGAACGACATGGGTAAACTCCATTTTGTTCATGCAAGTGAAATGATCATTGCATCTCAGAAAATCTCCAACTCATATTCTTCCATGGAAACAAAATCTTACCAAGGAGTAGAGAGTTCCACTAGGAATTTTAATACCAAAGAAAGTTAATTTTTTTTTTTTTTTTGGGGGGGGGGGGGGTTGGGGAGTGGTTGCATGGATACTCCTAGCCATAGTGTGCTCTAGTTGCAAACAAAAGACAGGCAAAAGAGTGTGATGCTGAAAAGATGAAAATAAAACAAATTACTTGCAGTCTGAAGCCATGTCTTATATGCAGAGGTAGGAACTGTTTGGGGTTTTTTTCAAATATGTACAGTGACTGACAGGAGGCTAATAGTAATAATTATTAAAATCAAATTCTATTGTATACTAACCATTGCAATCATTATACTCTTACAGGTGAAATCCCAGCCACTGGAATCAAGGGAAAAAAAAACAGTAAATGCCTTGAATGTGGCAAAATTATTCCATGGGAGTAATTTGATCTCTAACACCATTTTGGTCTCTGATACAGGATCTGGATCAAGTTATTACCTATAATGTCTAGATAACGCAGTAGGTGTTCTTAGTAATTAATAATGTGGCCTTGAGTACTTTTGCATGAATGGTAGAAAGTTGATGTTTTCAGGCAGGTATTGATCAGACAGAATTTGGGTCATATTTATAGGAGGCTGTAGAAGAATAGTCTCTTCCAGGCAAAGCCTCATGCAGCAGCTTGTTTGTTAAGGTTACACTAGGCTTATTTTTTATTTTATTTTATGAAAAATGACTCCTGCTGTCACATGGTCAGTTCCTTCACAGTGCCATCTGCAATATATTCAGCATTCCTTGTAGTCACCGAAAGGTCTTTCTCTGCCCGTTGCACCTGATAAAAAAAAACCAAAACTTTTCAGAGTTAAAGTTTAAGCATGGCTTGGGAACCTCTGTTTGAAATGTTTACATTTGATTCACTCAGCTCACGAATTACAGTTCTTGTTCCACCTTTTGCCTGGAAGAGTTTTCAGCTGCATAACAGAGCTCAAGCATTGTGGATAGAGAACTGAAGATAGATGACATATAGGAAAGAAATATAATTTTATATATGCCAGAAGGCAGCAGAAGATTTGACTTGGAAATATTCTCAATCAGATCTGAAGAGCAAAGTAAATGTGGAGGATCAGCAGTATAAAGAAGTAATGAATAGCAAATTACACATAGTTGTCATAAAGCAATGTTTAAACTCTTCTACTGGCTGAAATAGGATCATGTGGCTTAGTAAATGAAAATGCAGAATAACATCATTAATTTATACACCATTCTGCAAATTTCTGGCACACTCATTGCTTTACATTGCTCAGTCTGTGCTTACAAGTTTGCTCAAATTCAACCACCTTACAGATGGGCAGTAGGTAACAGCTTCATAGCATACTGCAAAACAGTGGGAAGGAGGGGGAATTTTGCCAGAGATATTGACATAAACCTCTAAAGAAAAATGCGCAGAGCAAGCAAGAAATGCAGTTCTAAATACGTATGGATGCATCCACACATGGGCAGGCTATATGTAATCTATTTCATTGGTAGTAAGCTGGTAGGATGAAAAGCTATGATTTTACTGATTCTAGGCATCTCAGAGCTGACGCATCTTCCTTTGTGGTGAAGCAGAGGCTTTAGGAAAACTACCTTGAGGGCAAAGAGATTTTTAAAGGTTATGAATATGTAGCCTGGAAGGCTTAAGTTTATAGACGAAACTATTATAGCTGGATATGGAAGAATAACCTGCAGACAAAAAATAGTGCTCACAGCCTGGCTTTTCAAACATATGACATTGCTGGTCATTTTTTCAACATGTGGGGCTATAGCCAAGTGTCAAATTTAATTGCAGTCGCTTTATATTATCAGTATGGGACTAGATGATGAATTTTTCACTCATGGTTGTGAGCAGTTAATAAACTGGTAAGTTAGATTTGCAGTGCATTCTCATGTATTTGTTTTAAACTTGCAGATCCTTAAAATTCTCCACTGTTTCGATTAGAAATAATGATGATGGCTTTTGTTCACTGCTCTTTGCCTTTTACTGTGTCTCTTCCTTTTATCGAGAAGAACAAGGTAATAACAGAGAGCAAAAACTGAAGAAACAACCACTGATTATTCATGTTTTCAGTCATTCAGCTGAAATATAATAATCCAAGGATATTGTCCAGGCCTTTAAAAATAAGTCCCTTTTATTGAATAAGGAATTTCAAATTACTTTTTTCCCAAGCCCTGTCCATTGGTCTTCAATGGCTCACTGTGAAGCTGGCTTCAGCACCACAGGAACTCCAGATGTGCCTGTAATTCCTTCCCTGCAGTAGATCATTGAAGACTGAAACACTGAGATGAGAACTGCTGATCATGTTTTTCTTCCATCTGATTTGGGGGGGATGATAGTACATGCATTACAGAGTTAAGAGGCTGCCTTAATGCATAGCTTGGCATTTTGCCACAGAAATGGCCGTAGACCGAATCTGCTGAATATTTGTACTGGCTTGTGGTAGCTGCAGTGGGTGGTGGTATCATTTTGAGCAAGCAAAGGCTGAATATCTAATTAATTTTGTCTGGTTTGCTTGATTCTCAGCTGAATCAACAATGACTCAGTAGCTTCAGTGTAACAATGATTGTTGGAAGTTATTTCAGTGTGCACTTAGGCACACGAATCTGTATTCAGAGTTAAATAATCAAGATTTATACAGATAGTCTATGAAACAGACAAGTTGAATACAGTCCTGACCTTTTTCAGGTCTATGCCAAAGCCTGCACCATCTTCCTGAGGGCTGGGAACTCTCATCACGTTGTACATAACAATGATTTTAAGGAATAGCCACTAACTCTTCCAGAAGGCATTTTTTAAGATCAATTGCCTCTTTAAATATGGCATAGATACTTAACAAGACTTCTCTGTGAAACATCACAACCATGTGTGGAAAAATTGGGACAGGTTTCCAACATTATCAGAACAAATAAAGCCGTGGGCACGTGTTTTCCTTGGCCTGACATAAAGCATCATAAGGGAAACGTTGCATTCACATTAGAGAGTGGTAGGTACAAGAACTTGATTTGGTCACCACAGGCAAGAGCGTCTGGACTTTTTGGAGGTGGCTAAGGAGTACTGCTTATTGCTTGGGGACAATCTGGCAACATGGCAAAATTCTGTTATGTAGAGCAAAGGTAAGATGTGCCATTGTGACGCACAGTCAGCTTATGTGGTCATGTATGTACACCAGCATGTTTGCTGACACCACTTTCTGGGACAGGCAGTGATAGAAAGCAAGGCTTCAGAAGTTTCATATGGACTGATGGATATCTTAATAACTTCAAACAGTGCTTTTCCCTGTTTTCAAGCATTAGTTCATGTAACATTAGAAATGAGTCATGAACGGGGTAAATTGGGTCAGTTAATTATATTCCCACATTAAATATCACTGCTGTTAAAAGAGCCTGCTGTAATTATTTTATTTCACAAAATATTCAGATATTGACAATTACAGTTTAGTCTAATTCTCCTGTAGCTATGTTACTCTAAGGACTAGAGGTAAGATGAGATCCAAAGTCTTCTGTACATACTTCTGGAAATCCATTTCCAGGATAACAGAAAAAATGCATTTACTGTCTCTGTAAATGCTCACTCAATACAGGGTGACTGTCAGGTGATTTTTAACCGTTTGAACATTTCTTTGTTCTCTTGCAGTGAATAAGACAGATTGGAAAGGTTCTTAGAAATGTTGAATTCTTTTCCGCTATTTAAAAATAAGAAATGTGAGAAACACGTGTTCTGATTTTTGGAATACTTACTGGAAATCTTACAGATGTATATTGCAAGTTCTCACACTTTAAGCTGAGAGACAAAAGTGTTAACAAAAAATCTCTTCTCCAAAATGTCATTCATTGGAGTTGTAGAATTTTTTAAAGAAAAAAAGAATGTGTGTGTCTAACAACAACAACAACAAATTCTTTTATTTACCCAACTTTTGTTTCCTGATTTTCATACTGTCCTTTTTTCATGAGTTGCCTTGTCATTGTACTTTACTAATGTAAACAAACTTTGAATTTTAAGTGGAAAAGTAAAGCTCATTCTTCCTAAAAAAAAAAAAAAGAGAAATTTTTCATCCTCCTTGATATTTTTTACACCAGGCGAAGAAACAGGACAAAGTACCAGCCTGGGTTCCATGTCCTTTGGAGGCAGGTCTTTATTTATTAAAGGGCATCTAGAATAACTTTGAATCTAATTTAAAAGATTTTGCAGAAAACTTCCCTGCCTCCCTTGCACATTCAGCCTTGGTCGTAGTTTGGTTCCTTAAAATGTGATGGATTAGGATTTGTCGTTTGCATTTTGCCTCCCAAGTAGTGGATGGTGCATATTGGTTATGTACTGTACTGCACTGGTGTCGAATACAACACAAGAAAAAGTCATGATTTGTTCAAAATGAATCACCGCTGCTAATAATTTGTGCAGGATGAAATGTACACTTTTCAGTGGGCCTTTCTGCCACTGAGGTGAACAAACCAGAGGTTTTATTTCTGTGGAATATCTGCTGGACCGGACCCTTTCTGGTGGTTACTGATGTACTCTCCCAGAAACTGCACTTCAGAGCAAGTCTGTATAAATATGCTATTTAATGGATAAATGGATAGAAGTTAATGCTGTTGATGTTACACAGACTACTATTATCCTACCTATTTTAAGGCTTTAAAGTTGGAAAGGGAACAGTTAGAAAACTATTTTGTGTTAAAAGCAAGCCAGAGCATTTATTATAAATGGCAATTCAGACCTTTTACTTACAGATATGAGGCATGTAGTGCATAGTCTATTTGACCTGGTTTTGATAAAGTGGGGAAATGATAAAGCTAGAAAGAATACCTTCATAGTGTTCATTGCCTCAGGACTGATTTAGATTTATGCACCATGGCATGCATTTTATAAGATTAGCTTACTTTTATTAGTATCAGAATTGACTTTTTACCTAATCACAATTACAGTTTCATCTTTGTAAATAAAACCAGCTGTAACAACACATTCTTCTGTCCTTTCCCTGATTATCCTGCAACCCCAGTTTTATTGGATACCATCCAGTTTTGCCCGCTTACTCTGATCTTGCAGTAGTTTATTCAGATTGTGTGTGTCATGATCATAATTTTCCTGTATTGCTCATGTTTCTACAGTTCATGCCTTGTGTTTTGCTTTTTAAACAGTGTGATTCGTCTGTAGCTGTCACACCAGTTTACTAAGAACGACATTGTACCTTTAGAGAAAATAAGGTTTAGAGAAGTTGTGTGATGTAGAGGTCAAAGGCAGCAAAAGATTTCAGGTCTTTTAATTTGCGTACACTGCCTACCCAGTCACGCTATTTAGGTATTATATGGTATCCTTACAATAACAGTGAAAATCTAGGGGAGAGAGGAAAATTCAGGAAAGAAAATCATCTAACCCAGAACTGCATGCCTCTGTGTCTGTGTATGTGGTATGCTATAGGGATCAGTAATTAGGAAAAGAGATGTGCTGTCCCTTAACCTTTAATAGTTTGCAAATGATTTGATGGAGATACAGAATCAGTGCGGAAGGATGGGGTTAGGTTAGTTTGGGACGGATGTGGTGTCAGCCTGCGTAGAACTTTTTATTAAAATTGCGGACTGATGACACTAGTTGTGGCTGCTTGTGATACAGCCAGGAACTGAGTGGAGTGTTTTTTCTCACGACAGAGTGGTAGTGCACCTCAGGTAGAAGTGACCACAGCGATTTAAGGTACGAGCAAGAGTCCTGCAGGAATTGTCTTCAGATCACCAGTCACTATTCTCTTCTGGCTGATATTGGAACTGGAGGTATTTTTCCACTCCCTAAAAAGCAATTAATTACTGGCTGAGTCTGAATATTCTTAATTATTTAGGTTTGTACTATATCAGAAGAAAGACTATCTATCTGAGTCAGAATATGCTTATGGATGCTCTCTATATCTTTAGGGGAAGAGGTAATCTGTTCTTGCTTAAATCAGCTATGTCTTGTCCTTATATATCAGTTCAGCATCTGCCAGCATCTCCAAAATAAATCCTTGTAGAAGCTGAAGTAATCTATACCTGGACTGTGCAAAAGAAATTTGGAACTAAGCTGGGGTGTATGTTTTCATGCTTGTAATACCGGACTGATTTCTTTTGCGTGCTAAATTTATTTACACCTCCAATCTAAAGTACAGTTTTGCCCTTTTGGGTCTTTGGAGAGGACCACTCACTAAGAATTATGAGGTAGCTAGAAATGGGATTTATGTTCCGCATTCACTCTGTTGGCTAATACATTTTTACAAGACCTATTCAGCTTATGCAAGATCCATGTAATGTGCTGCTCTATTCCCTGGCAGACAGACATAGAGAAATACTATAATTTTAAGAGACTGTTTGAGGTATCCTACATTTTTATGAGAATTTTTTGTTTGTTTGTTTGTTTGTTTGTTTTATATATTGACTGTAATACACTGCATATGGTCTTAATTCTGCATGGTCTTCTCAGTCAAAGTTTCCCATAGAGGACATTTTTGACTCATCAAGAGTTGCAAGTATAAGTCCCATGGATCTTAACAAATAAGAATGTATCTCAAGTGAGAACAGCCAGAACTTTGCAAAATCATTAGTCAACACTTTGCAGAATGCAGAAAAATGTCTCTGTTCCACTCAAAGGCTAATTATTGTATTGCAGAATTTTGAGACACTAATAAGGACGTATTGAGCTTTTGCAAGCCTATTGCCAGTAGGCAATTTATTATTCAATAAATCCTCCACCCATGATCAGATAGCTAATGGAAAGTGCTCCAGACGTGAAGTAACAGCATGTTCTTTCTCTATTAGCACAATGTTTGCATTAGAAAGATCAATCAGAATATTTATTAGCACAATATCTACAGAAGAATATTCCGATTGACTCTGGTTTGTTGGAAAATTGTATATTTTACATCAGGCTTCAAAATAGTCCCCTGCGTTTTGGCCGTGGGCTAGTTTTTCCCCTAGTTTTATCTTCAGGGCAGGTATTTTCTTGTTTGTTTTTTCTGCATCTATTGTTAATGTGTATTGAACTTCTTCCTCAGCAATAAAAATCTGAAGTTTGTCCTTTATGTATTCCTTCTAGACATACGCTGCTTTGCACAGTAGTTCTCTGTAGCTTCTTTAAGCTTCTTCTCTGGCAGCTACCTTAACTGTGGGGACAACTCTCACATGGTATTTCAGCAAGTGTATTGCCAAGACGGAACTGGAGTCTGGTGCTGCTGTAGAGAGAAACCTGTGTGACTCCTTTGTGGAGAAAAATGCAGAAGAGTATCATGATGTTGTTGAAATCAGGGCATTGTACCCAGAGAATTAGCATTCACTTTCTCTGGATGGATGAGTAGATAGATTGTTTTGATTATTTTTTTTTCCATTAAGCTTGAGCTTACCATTTCATTAACAGAAATATCACAAGCTCTGATTAATTAAATGTTAAGTCTTTTATTTCATTAGTCCTCACTTGCTTTGGCAACCTTAGCCCACATAAAATTGAGAGCACAAATGAAAAGATCTATTTGTTGTCCAGTTCTTTTGTGAGACATGGTTACTTTTTTGCATGAATCTGCTTACTGAGTTGTGTCTCGTCTTGCAGCAGGTAGCCCAGAAACAGACAAACCAGAGTCTAAAATTGCATTCAACCGCTAATAGATAGTTCATATTTATACCTTTAGCCTACAGCTAAGATTGCTTCTGTATGAGAAGTGTTGGAACTGCACTTGCCACTAAACTACTGTGGATGTTCCTCGTGTCTTGTAACGAAGAATATGTATGCCTGTGCTGCCTTTTGAAAGTTGCCCTGAGTCAGCAAACAGTATTGCCAAATTATTTGTTTATCCAGATAAATGGTGATCTTTTAGACAAGGTCTTAGATATTTCCTGAGGAATATTCCCTCCAGAGCATGCAGGACCCAGAATATGGACTGGCTTGGGCAGTCCGATGTCTACAGCATTTCTCTAGGTATGCTGCAGTCTGCCTGGGGGTGGATTTTGGAGGACAACTAACCTCCTTGTCACTTCTGAGATACAATTGCAGGCTGTAACTGCCGACTGAGAGTGTAATTCCACTCCTGTGGAAGTATGGTGACTTCTGGTGACTGGGGACAGATACCGACAAGGAGGTCCTCTCATATCAGGATGTGAAAGTTTTGCAGACACAAGAGAGGTGTGCTCCCAGGTTGCCAAATACAAAGAGCAATGCATGTTATTTACTTACCCACTACTGATAATTTTAGATGCTTAATATAAAAGGTTAGATGCTTAATATAACAGGTTTCTAACATTTTGAGCTCTCTTCTATTTGTAAATATTAATTCTTAAGAGACCTCTTAATTCTAAATGATTTCTCAGGAATAAGATAGGGTAGAAAAGAAGTGAAATACTGACAATTTAGCCCACGGCTTCATCATGAATAAGCAAAAAGGACTTGAATGTTTGGGACCGGCTGTATTGCCAGATCTATGTGAATGTGGGAACTAGTTTTATAAGGCTTCTCAAGACACCTTAGCACACATCATCTTGAAAGTTTAGAGGGATAACAGACCTTGTATAGGATATCATTTGGTTTCCATACATCCTCCCAGGTACTTGCTTTTAGGATGCCATTTATTTGTTAGGTAGCACCAAGGGACATAAGGGTTCAAATACACCTTGGAAAGAAGAGTTATTCATGTCTGGATAATAACAGTCTTTTATTTCATTAGGATGCACCAAGTATCCCCCTTTCTATCATTTCATTTGCCAGAGTTTTCAACATGCCATTAATGCCAGTGCTGGTAATGATGTGTCCAGATTACCTTGGAGGTAGGGATGGGGGGGGGGGGGGGAGCAAAGGTGAAAGTATGCAAGAGGAAGTAAATTTTTATTCTTATTGTGTTGCAACTCACTGAGTCACTGAGCTTGAAATGAGATCCCTGGATTTGCACTTTCCTCTCATGTCTTGCTCAGCTGAGATGTGAAATCTTCCTCATCTTGAGTTAATTAAAGAGCTGCCATTAATGCAAATTTGTCTGAAATTAAGCTTCCATGCTGGGAGATTTCAGTGGCACAAAAACTGCATGCATCTGTGTGCATCTTTAGGGTCCTAAATCACCTTCGGAGTCCAGCTCTTATGTACATGTGAAAACCATTATCACTGAGATACAACTCTGTCATGGAGTGCTCATTGCGGTGAGGTCCCAGCCTGCACATCTGTAAAAGCTGCTTTTTTTTTTTGGACATGACAATTAATGCCAGCTGCAGGAGATGTAACAATTTGCATTAGTTTGCTACTAGCTTAATTTGTCCTTTGTGCAAGAAGTTCCAAAATCACCTTGGTACTCTGTAAGACTTTATGCGTGGTTTTCCTGCCAGCCATTTCTCACTCCTAATTTAATCTTTTCACGCTTTGTGTTAGACCACCAGGACAGGATTTTCCTGCTGCCCCACAGTGTGTATTCCTGTGAGGATATTGATTCACTCCAGCTCCATGAGTAAGTGTGGTGACCTTAACAGATATCCAGTGTCTTCCGTCAGTCAGGGATTCATTTTACAAGATATGTCAAGCCATATACCAAGGTGAGGTTACCTCTTACGTTATCAGAGGGTAAGGTGAGATCCATAATATGGGTAAGAGGACTCTCAGGCCTCTGTTTGGAAGCCATACCCTTTTTCATTCTCGGACTTAAATGGAGGGAAAGAAAGTAAGTGTTGTCACCTGGATGAGGATACAACTGCCATGCATCTTTAATGATTGCACTGCTTTTTCTTCTGCCCTCCACTGTGTTGCTTTCTAGGGTACCTCTCCTGAATATGTTGTAAGCATTATTTATGTTCACTGGGGGATATAAATTGCAAGCACACAGCTTACTGTGATGACCCAGATATTGTTTTTCTGTGCAAGTAAGCTTTCCATTCAGGATTATCTGAATGTAAATACGATGTGTCCTCTGATCAGAATAATGAAGACTTTGAAACTTCATTTATCTGTCGAGTGTTAATGGAAACCTTAGACCAGCTACGCAACATGGGCCTCTAGTTTTTAGAAACTGATAAAGATTTTTCATCATTTACATTTTAAAGTACTCTCTCAGAGAGATTATACTGCATCAAAGGACTTGCAATTAAGACATCATTTGGGTAGAGTAATGCTGCACAAAATCTTTTATTTTAAATCAAATTAGAAAAGCAAGCTATATTTTCTCTCTAAATAAAAGTGAAAGGTAACAATCTGTAGATAGCCTCACAGATTTCAAACTGCTGGTCATGTTGGCGAAATGCTGGAGGAAGCATACCTTACTTATTGAACACAGATCATGGGCATGTAAAAATGTTGCAGTGAAGGTGAATGGTCTGATAGCTGAAAACGTTAACCTTCCCACTGCTGTTTCTGGGCTGGACATACACCGTCCGTGCTTCCTATCAGCACTGCCTGCTGTGGCATGCACCTCCTCATCACTAGATGAGAATTACCTTTTCATTTCTTCAGTATAGCCCCTGACCAATGTCATGGCTGCCCTCAACCCTTGAAAATGTATTCCTCACCTGAGGAAAAATAACACTTTTGAGACGACATGTGAATAACCGAGCTTTGTTCTCCTCTCGGACCAGGGGAGTAGGTTCCAGTGGGTATACAGTGGCTGTAATGGAAGCAGAGTGAGGCCCTTTGACTGCTTCAATGAAAGTGTCCTTCACACAGTCCCGTGCTCAGGAGGATGAACTTGCCTTGGACTCCAGGAGCATGTAATGCAAGGCGCTGAGCTCGTCTGAAAAGCGGGCCTGTGGAATGTGACACTGTTCTTCCTGTTCTGAACATAGAGATACCCAGGCCAGAGAAACGGGATTACGCCTAGCGCTAATTAGTTCCCTTGCTAGCCTTCTTGCTAGGACCTGTGAGCATCCTGTGTGCTCCGGGGCCCGAATCCTCCGTTGTGCTCAAAGATGGGAGCCCGATTCCCCTTCAGTTTGGTGTTACCTGGCGATTCTGTGGTATCTGACCCAACTGTTTACATCTGTGCTAGCAAACGGCTATAAAAAGTATAATTAGAAAGAATTTATTATTATTTTGCATAGATAAATGGTACATTGTTTGGTAAATGGCACCAAAAGGCATAATTGAAACAGATCCAGTTCTTGCTGGATTTGGACTGGTCACAGGGGTAGAGTGATCTGTTGCTGTCATTGCCCTTGATGTGTCCAGTACAGATAAAAACACGATGTTGCGCCAAACACTGATACAAAATGCAAACAGTGAGTTTTATTCACTGGGGCTTTCATACCGGATTAGTTCATGATCATTACATTTATAAGCAATAAAAATAAGAAAAGTAAATGAATGGATTAGAGCAAGTGAGTGGAATATGATGCTTGAAAGATTGAATTATTTAAAAGAAAGTAGAAGATGAACTGTGAAGGTTTTATTTTCCTTTTTGAACCAAACTTCAAAATATTCTCCGAGCCACTAAATTAGACAAACAGATTTATGTTTTATTTCTTGAGTTTTTATGAGTGGCACAGCTACATGGGCATTGAACCACTTTAGAGACAGACAGAAAAAAAAGTACTGAATGACAAATGCCTTTATTCCTGCTGACTTGCAGAAACATCAGCCAAAAATAAAATAATTCTTAGAATGTAATGAAGAAGTCTTGCAGTCCTATTTTACCAATAGGACGTTGTATCCCAAAGAGGGTAAACATTTTAACAAAATGTACAAGCTTTCTGTTATCATCCTTTGACTCATGGTTTTCTTTTCAATATACTCAGTTATTCTATGAATTCTCAGTAGTGCAGTACCCAACAGTATCTTTGAATTCTAACAGATGGCCATACTACTATAGGTTTCTCTGCAGCGTAGCTTAAAGATGCTGGCTAGTTTTGCAACACAGCATTTGTTTCATGTTGCAAAAGAAAGCAAATGTCTTTCTAATGTGATGTCCTCATGTGGACTGCTGAGACTAATCAAATTATATTAAAAAACCAAATTTCTTCTTTTTTTTTTCCCTTTGCCTTTCCCTGTACAGCAGTTAGCCATCACACCATGCTCATACGTTGCATTGAAAATTTTATCTTGGAAAAATCACTGTGATGTTTTGAGGAATATCTTTATTATCCTCAGTGGGCTGGTCTTTCTTTCTGTCTAACAATAAAAGAGCACATTTATATGCACACAGCCTGCCTTGTGTTTATAGTATTTTGCATTGGTTTGGTTTGGTTTTGTTTTTCACTGAATGTCAATAGTCTTTAGTGTCACAGAGACAGGGAACAGATCAGGTCCAAATACCCCTTTAGAAATAAAAGGAAAGGTCGGATGACTGAAGAAAAGAGGATGCTAAGAGCTTAAGACTAGTTGGTGTTGGTGTTTTCCGTAGGTCAGTGTGTTTGGCAGAGTTTGGGAGAAATTTCAGTCAGTGTGAATTTGATGTGCTCTGTCAGCTTAGTTCACCTTGTACTCGTTTTTTGCTTTCTGAGGAGTCATAATGTCATGCTGATCTGTGCCAGCAGCAAACTATAACATATTCAAGCAAACACAGCTCCCTGAGAAGTTGGTAGAGAGCAAAGCACAACCCATTTGTCAGTACTTGCTCAAGCCCTTGCCAACAAACTGTGGCTTCCTCAAGGTGGGGGGCTTTTCCTCGTTTTGGAAAGTACCATCACAAACTGCTAGATATGATTGGTCCAGCTGTAGGTTTTAATGCTTAAAATGACAAATCTAATGAGGTCACAAGTGGATCAAGCTCTGCTGAATCTTGCTCCAGTGGTGTAAAAGGTTATAGCGTCCTGTGGTCTGTGCCATCCATCCTGCAGTGGACAAGGGCCCTGGAGCAGAAATAACAAAAGGGAGCATGTCTCAGCTTCTCAGCTACCGCAAATCACAGTCCAACGTATCTGCTTCAACTGCCGTTGCATTAATGTACCAGGCTGTCAGCTGGAGCCTCTGAAGAACAGGCAGCTTCGTTACAGGAAGATTAACTTCCCGGAGAAGTGGGAGAAGAGGGTTCAACCAGTTGACGGTTGCATCTTAAATCTCTGTTGTTCATCTCTTCTTGAGACATTGGTAAAAGGCCAAGACTAGAATAAGCATGGTGCTGAAATTTAGTTGCAGAATTAATGTCCTGTTTCCTTGTCTGTGGGGGGGGGGGGGGGGGG
>JAVKLA010000047.1:16353317-16413790 GCA_034782735.1 Sagittarius serpentarius | reverse complement strand
CCCCCCCCCCCCCCCCCCCTTTGTAGCTTTTTGTTGTTTCTGCACAGAAAAGGCGGACAAACAGTCTCTGGGCTATCGTGACTTCTGCTTGTTTGGTGAGCAAATTTAATCCCACAAGAACCTTTTGTATATTCTTCATAAATAGCTAGAGGAGTACCATCATCTTTAAGGCTGCAGAATACACTCGCAGGGAATAACTGGAAAGATTATAATATCTGGAACAATAATTCCCAGAAGTTTGAAAAGTGTTTAACAAAGCAACTTTAACAGACCTTTTGCAGTAGAAAATTTGTGTGTCCATCATGCTTTAAGACAGGGGAATTTAAAGGATAAAGCTGAACAGGGTGACAACTGACATTTCTTTTCTACCACTGTCTGCCATTCTAACCATTATATCCAGCATATATGTACTACTGAGCAGCTTATACTTTTTACAAAACGACAGATGTTAATGATAAAATATGGCTTTACTTAAATATTTCCTTAAATTTCCGTCTTGCCTGTATGGTATTACTCAATAAATGTATGAGGATTTGAAGATCAGTTCTGGAAGTCTTACATCAGCCTTCAGATTCACCGAATAACAGCCTACCTGAGCAAAACGGTAATGCAGTGTTTTCACTGACAAATTTACCAAAGACAGGGTTTTTTTTTCTTTTTGCAAATACCAGCATGCTGATCTTTGTTCATGGATATTAACATCATGACAAAGTTTGTGAAAATGGTACTTCTGAAATACTGCCAAGCTTTGTGACTGCAAAGCTTCAGGGCCATATTTTCTGCCTTGAGTGAACTCAGAAACCTCGATGGAAAAATCAGTGGATCCCTCACATGTAATCATAGAAAGATTCCTCCACAGGAATATGTTCAGATAGGATTTTTCAAGGAGCCTAAAGGAATTAAGTGCCTTGTTTATATTATATATCTGTGCAAAATTGCATTGTCAATCAGTACTTTCATCCCACAGCTGTTAGAGAAGATAGCAAAGCTCCCCTTTGATGCATAGATGCCCTGTAACTTAAATCACAGTTTGGGGGAACACATATGTCAGTCAGGCATGGCTGATCAAATTACTGAGCACACTGGCTCCGTGCGCATATTGCCTTTTCTGAAGTTGTTATTAGGCAGACAAAAACTACAGCCTCTCCTTTTTTATCTTATTTGCAGAGTGAGAGCATAAGAGAGAACTTCACTTGGAGCTCAGCAGCCCTTGGATTTGGCATGGGATGCTTTTTCACTCTGCTAATATTTTTTAATAGAATACAAGTCAGTAATACCTTGCATATGCTGGATTAGTAAGGCAGCCCTGCATAGCCATGCCAAAACAATCTCTTCTATGCGATTCTCTTGTTTCAGTCCCTCCTCTGTTTGCTCTGATGTTGCCAAGATAGAAATGCTGACAATGGTGCACAGTAGGAAAGGGGAGGTGGAAAAGGAGGTAGGGGATTACAAAAAACCCAGCGGTGATCCTGAGAAGCTGATATGGGACAGAGGGATATTTAGTCCAGAAATTATTTAAGCCACCTTGTAAAGCTCCATTTAAAATGTCCTGTTTCCATTTACATGAATGGGGAATGATGTGTTGCTGGTGTTTCATCTTTTTGCTGTCCTGTTCCTCTGTTCTTCTCCTCTCCCTACTCATTTCATTACTGATTGTCTGAAGGTCTTGCAAGCTAGTAGGTGTGGATGAGGCTAGCACTAACAAGTGCGTGTAACCAGCCTTTTCATTTTTGCTTCTGAGTGCATGTGGATTAGCTGTCACTCTTTCTGGTATTTATACCGCTGGCACTGATGAAGATACTAGGCTTACTGCTTGAAAGCCTTTCCATTTAGAAAAGACTGTTTTTTTAACACTGTAACAGCAATGCTGGTTTCTACTAATAAAATAAGAAGCAAACAAGAGCCTCAGTAATTACAGTACAAACAATAATCCAAAGATAATTTATATTACTGTGTCCTCCCACTTTTGTGCTGCTAGATGGGCAAATTATTCAACTCCTGTGGTAATCATGAGCCAGAAGGCATTTTCTGCTAAGCTCTACAGTGTGTATTTTTTTGCCTTTGGACAGCTCCGGGAAGGAGGCAGGATGCTGGGGCCCCTACGAACTAGCCAAATTGTCTTTATTTACACAGACAGCTTCTCGAGTGAAACAGGTCTTGTTGCACAACTACAGCTCAATGTTATGAGTTACAGAATGCCGCCCATTCTGTAAATATTTAGAATGACTACCTGACTGCAGTATGTTAATTTTGGGGTTATCTCACCCAACTTTCAGTGTCTAGTCTAGGCTGTTTAAGTTGTCTCCAAATACATAATTTTTGCCTTCTGTTGATTGCATCCACACAGTGCAGTATGACACAGTATGTGTACATTTACAAGTAGGTGGTTATCTCAGCTTGTATCTATATATAAGCATTCATAGATTATTGGTAAATTTAAGAATAAATTTTTCTGTATTTAATTATTGATCATGTTTAATGTGCAGCTAATGAGATTTATTTTTGAAGGGGCTATTATAGCTTGGGATTTTTCCATGCATCAGCAAACTGAAGCAGGTTAAATCTCTCCACTGAAATGAGATATGAGGATATATCAAATTGTTTAATCGCTTGTCTAATTTTAAGTGCAAAAGCAGTCTTATGTTTTGCTTATGTCATTAAAAAAATGGGAGTACTGAAAGACTTACCTGGCTTACAGCAGTAAACATACATACTTTTATTTCACAGAATCACTGCATCACTGAGGTTAGAAGGAACCTCTTGGGATCACCCAGTTCATCCCTTCTACTCAAGCAGGCTCAACTAGAGCAGGTTGCCCAGGACCCTGTCCAGCTGGGTTTTGAATATCTCCACAGATCGAGACCCCACAGCCTCTCTAGGCAATCGGTTCTAGTGTTTTTAGCAATTCCCATTGCTATCAATTGTTAAATAATGTAGTACAATACGTGGTAAGGATGAAGCTAAGATATAAGGGTTTTTTTCAAACTTAAGAAATAATGTCTTCAAATGCATGCAAGATCACTTGATGGAAACTAGACATAAAAAACTGCTCATCTGAACCTCACCTTGCTCTCAAAAAAGGGATTATAAAGTATAATAGAAGCACAGATCATTGTTTTCTTTTTCATTGTGGTTCATTCATTCTTTCTTGTGGTTTCAGAGCTGGGGTTTTGCTGCTAGTTGGTAGACGTAGTAGATCTAGACATTTCTTTGGAAATAAAATGTGGGATTTAGAATGGGAGAGGGTTTTTTTACATCTGTGAAGGTTTTTGTTCCCCTCTGGTATTTACATTGGTTTTTCACATATATTTCTTTCACTATATGAATAAACAATTTACATGAATGTCCTTATTGATGTGTACAGTATAAGGAGTTCTTTAATAGCAAGCAGTTTTACTTATCCTTCAATTCCTATAGACATTTGGATGTTTGGGAACATTGTATGGATTTGTAACATTCCCTAGAGGTTGTAGGCCCATGAACTGTATCCACAAATATTTTTCTATGATAGATATATAGGCTATATTATTCTTGTAGAAAATAAGGTAATGTAATTTAATTTAAAATAATTTAATTTATAATTTTACTTTATTCTTTGTGTCCATGTGTGAACATGTTAAGGTGGAAACAGATAACAAAAATATACATGGAATTTTGCAGGGTACCGGGTGTCTTTTGTGAGACATGAAAAATAAACTCATATATACTGAAGAGAAACATGCTAAAACCAAAGAATGAAGTATTCATTTGGGCAGCAAATACAGATGATAAAATCTTTGCTAAAATAAAATAACTAATGAAGGCACTATGTCTATAGAACTGGATTGCAGAAGTTGGTCTGAGTTGGTCTGAGGCTTTGGGCAGAAAAAAATGTTAGAGGGAAACTACCAAGACTGTGGCTTGGGCTTAGTAGCAGAAATGCCAGCTGCAGGCTATAGAAGCAGCTGATCTGGGAGTCTATGAGTGTGATGCAGAAAAGAAGGAAGAGGGAGGACTTCTTGGGCACAGGGCTTGTTGTAATAGAAAACCCGACCAGAAGAAAACCCTACTTGTTTTTCTTTTCTTTCTTCTGCATTCAGGGAAACAAGACATTGCGTTTTTAATTTTTTTTTTCCCCTTGGTGTGTATGTCTGTAAGCAGCATTACACTTAACCAAAATACTTATAATCTGTTTCTTACTTTAGTGGAAACAAACCTGTTTCTTACTTTAATAGAAACAACATTATAAAGGCCCAAGTTTTGGATAATGTACAAGCGAAGAAACCAATAATGGCAATTAACAATAATTCTGTCGCCACTGCACATCTGTGAAAATCTCTTCTATAGTCAGATCTGAACAGCCTACATCGAATGACATTAGAGTTTTATTGAAGAAAATGAAACCAGTCCTTTCTTCTAGGAGTAAGTCTCTGAAGTGAGGAACAGGAAGGTCTATACAATAGCTAAAACCCAGGGGCTGCATTTGGAAAACTTTACTCTTGCTGAAAGAAGTTATCTTATAAATGATCTCACTGAATTTAGATGAGAAGTATGCTGCTCAGTGAGTGTGAACCAGCTAGCCTCTGGTCCAAAGCAGAAAACTTTCAGGAGCCAATATTTATTTGTTTATAAATCTAAGTGCCTTAAAGATATTCTTTAATCTTGCTGAGTCATTAGAGTATAGATCTGTGCTGTGCATTGTGCTCCACTTTGAAAGGAATATACAGATAATAACACAGAGCATTAGAGGAAAATATCCAGAGCCCTGTGTTTGTTAAATAGCAGCTCGTAGCCCTGCAGATTGGTGTTGCTCAGGAAGGTAGGCTTTTTCCACCCTGTGGACCTCCACATGAAATCGTGTGATAAAGTAAGATGGCAAAAGACCGCTTTTAAATCCTGCCAGGGTAACCATTGGTAACTGGCCTATTTGGGCGTTGTGACTGCTTGGGAAAATGTAAGCAGATTATTTTTTTTTGTTCAGAAACAGGAGCCAAAACAGAGAAATGCCCACCCATAGATGTGCTGATCCAGCGGGGCTGAGCTGAAGACTGTCTGAAAAGACAGCATGCATTTGTGTTGAGTAGAACTGGTGCCTTGAAAGGCAGGTACAGAAAATGAATAGTTTGAGGAGGACTTTTATTGTGTTCCTTTGGGTAGCTGAGGACTCAAATTCAGTAGTTTTGTTCCTGTCAGACCATTGTAACTGGGAACCAAATCAATTCTTCTTTGTTTAAGAACAGTTCTAGGAATGCTTGATCATTATACACTTCCCCTTTTGCCTCTTTACACAGCTAAGTGATTCGTACTTTTGTTGAGGTATACAGCATTTGTTACTCACAGACCTCATCATTGTGCAGTGTTTATCACCTAAGAAGTCCAGGACTTAGAAGAATGCTTTATTTGATCTACATGGGACTGTCAACTAAAGGATGTATTTTCTTCAGAGCGAGATCTAAAGTCTCATTTTTTAAAACAACCATGTTGAACTAAACAGAGAAGAGATGGCCAATTTACCATTAACAAGTTAATCACAATTTAGGTTTGTTTTTTTTTTTCCCCTGGAATGCAAATGAGATGGAAAGGACCATACCCTCTCTTACAAGTGGCAATACAGCAAACCCATCACCTGTATTCTTGTCCATTCTTGGGTCTTTTAGGTAGCCTTCAGCCCTCAACAATGACATGCCACTGTCTGTAATCACTTTGGGTGGAAAGCAATAGGAACATCTAAATAATTGTTCAAAATCACAGCGTGTCCTGAAAGCCACTCTTTAGCTACCCAAGTGCCAAGGGGCACAGAACAAAGAGGATTCACTCCAACTTGCTCCATTCCAAACTACAGAGCAATTTAAGCTTTCCAAAGCCCACAGGGTTTAGCGAGGGAAAGGTCTTGGGAGTCAAGTGTGTGTCAGCTAACAAATTCCTGCACAATCGACACAGCCAAGAACTTCTCTTATTGTCTTACCTTTGATGCTTTGCAGACTGTGATAACACCTCTCCCCCTTTTTCCCCGAAGTATCTGATATGTTACTGAGACTTTAGCCTAGTAAAGGGATAATAATGCTCTTGAGGTGGCTACTAGTACAGCAAACCTGTCATGGGGCTACATTTATTGCCTCAATATACCTTGCCTCGCATGCTTAGTGAAAGGGTGACCGGTCTTTTCTCCCCCTGAGATTTCTTGGTTAGGTAACAGCCAGTAATTCAGTCATGCTCTCATTCAATGAGCAAATTCAGTGAAAATACTCAGTTCCTTTTAGTAACAATCATTATTTTTTCCACCACATGTCAAAGAAAGGTAATCTTGAGCTCCTGCACCTTTGTTGGATCTCCCTGAAAAAGACACTCTTAAAAGATAAAAGGCTTCTTTATATATTTCTGCCTGGAATTTACATTGTTTATGGTGTTTGTATTTTATTTACTTGGATGAAAGGATACTGTAGATAAATATACCTGCAAAATTTCTTCCGCTTACTATACATCCTTCCAGCACATAATGCACCATCTATATTTTAAGATTAACTCCAGAGAGCAGAGGATTACCTTCCAGACATCATTTTCCCATCTTTCCTTTTTTTTTAGCTTTGGCTTTGAAATTCATTCATGGATTTTTTGAGCCATTTCCTCAGAATAGCTGAGCTCCCCTGCTAGCAATTCCAAACAAGGTAAGCCCAAGCAGAAGTCTTGATCTAGTTCACCTTCTTTCAAAGTAAACTTTGCTGCAATGGGATGCTTTGGTTCAGAGAATCTGACTTTCATACTACCTGTGCTTCTCAAATGAATTACTCTTTTGGGGTGGGGAGAGGGGGGTGGGGGGTGGGGTGAGGGGGAATTATACACTGAAAACTGCCTTTGAAATTTCACAATTCCCAGGACTTTGAGGGACCAAGTTACTCATGCAGAACAGTCATTCTGTCCACCTAGATGGTAACTTAGGGATGTGAAATGATCTCTCCCTAAAAGTAAGACACTGGCAAGGATATAGATTCAGGAATTCATATAATAAGCTTAATCTGGACCACAGAGGCCACACTCTACCATGGACATTGCTCTTCATGGTGTCTTTTGAACCGAAGTCTTCTCTGGTTTAGCTACTGTATCAGACTAAGAAATTCTTGTGGCAGGAGCAATTCTTTGTTGAAATCCTTCACTGCATACTTCTTTACCTATGTGACTTGGCTATTGATGCTCTCAATATGATAGCTTGATACATGGCATTTCTTATAAATCATTATCTTCTAAGATTGTATTTCTGTCTAAAGTCAGTATCAATTCTTGAAGGGAGCAGTTTAGTTATGCATCAGAAGATAAACACTGAAAATCTCTGAAAGGCAGGTTCTTTGCTAAACAGTAATAATGCAGTGCTTTTCCATAACTCTTCACAAGCCACTTAAAACCTGCCTTTTGAAGTAGCCCAGCTGCAGTCTGTTCTCTAGCTAGCGTGACTACGGCCATTTGCACCTACAGTTTTCAGAAGGTGTTGTCATAGGCAATTTTATTTTCTACAACATTATAAATCCAGACATTATTCTCATCATTGTGATTCTAAAATATTTCTCAGACAAAATTATTTACGGACCAAATCCAGAGAATTATCTTCTTTCTCCCAAGTAAGTAGTGAGTCTCGTTCAAGTAAGTAGTGAGTCTTCTGGACTTTCAGTTATTTTTTGCGTTATCATGGGAGGTTTTCAAAGACAGAAAGAAGAATTAGGCCCCTGTCTCTCTCTGATTTTCACTGACTTGATGTTTCCAGTGAATAGACTCCTGAGTACCCTCTAGGTCTTTGAAAATCTTCCACATGATTCTTTTCATTCTTTGTGCATCCATTTCCCTGGCACTGCTGCTTTTCAAACCTCTATAGAAACACTTATGTGAACCTGGAGGAAATATGTGCTCTATAGTCAACTCCTAATTGCCCTACTGGGCCCATCTCATTAAATGTAATGTCTTATTATCCATCTATATCTTAGCTTTCAAACATAAAATGTGACCTTGGGCTGTGAACCTGCTACTAACTGTACAAGATCAGATTTCACTACTGCTTGCACAAGAGATCTTCAAGGGGAAACTGAAGGTGTCTAAAAAAGTGTTTTAATGATTGAGTAGGTGACCTCAGTGAGCCACAGGATCAAAGCACCCGACATGTACTGTCTCACCATTTTGTGAAACAAATAGCTACATTTTATACCCTTCTGACCATTAAAAGCTTGATGTTGTTTTTCCCAAGAATCAGTGAACAAAGAACTTAAGCTTTATCTTTGCACATCAAAGCCCTCAGGCTCCCGTGCAATTAACCCAGTTGTCATTCTGCCTCTTCAGGATAAGTAAAGCCAGCGACTGGGTCCCATAACTATGGTCTTGGCAATCATAAATCAGTGAAAATTATGAAGCATTTTCTGACGGAAGAAAGTTCCTTCACAAGATAAACAATAGCCCCAAAAGCCTTTGTGGACAGCAGCAACCATTTCTCCTTGGGTTTGGCCATATAAAAATCTCACTACGTGTAGTTGTACACATACCACACTTTCATTAAACGGTGTTCTAATGAGTCTATATTTGGCTTCTGGAGATTTAAAATATATAAAATTATGACTTAGGAAAAAGCCTGACTGTTTTTATCAAATACCTACTAATAAACAACAAATTCCTCCTCCAAGTGATGTATTAAAGACAATACTGTTCCTTTACACAGGTGACAAGACTAATAGAGCTAGAAAAATGCCACCATTGTGACTAAGGTTTCTATTCAATAACATAATTTTAAACATCTGAAAGACTACCGTATGAAAAATCGTATGTTGATAATCTGGTAATCTAAGCTAACACCACAAGTATTAAGAACAGTATTTATTTTTATATATAAATGCATACACAAATGCACACAGACATGCAAACACAACAGCTGTCAAAATGAAAACAAAATGAAGCAGTCAAACATAAAATAGATGAGAAGACACAGGGAGTTAGGGGAAAAATTCACAAACCTGACTTGTTATGGTTGAAGAATAATGATTCAAGACACGATATTAAAAACTGAAATCTTTCTTTTCCTCTTGAATCAATTAACCAAAACATACTGTTAAACCACAAACACACCACTCATTAAAAATAATGCTTCAGGAAGGAAGTATTTCCCTTGCCTCTCAGCATAGTATGTAATAACATCAGAGGAAAAAGGGATGGTAGATGAAGTCTTACAGTAGATGATTCATTAATTCGTCCTCTGGTACTTGCAAAGCTGGAGACTCACAGTCATATAGAAGAGAACTGTGTGAAGCTGGACTAAGTTAACTGGATTTGCCCATGCATTTCCCATGGACTACTTCTTTCTCTACGGTGGCTAGGTCAGACACTTGCAGAAATCCTCAACTCTTTATTATTACACACTGTTATCCTCATGGATGACTTGGTACAATTGCTTTTTTTCTGTGCCTCTTAGAGCTTTCTTCACTTAGTTACCTGTAAAGGTAAGAATTGACTCTGTCAAAAGCCATGTATTATAGAGAGAACTGCAAAATGTGTTAGTGAAGGGGTGGTGAGAAGGGTCTGCCTGAAAGGTGAATGAAGCATTCTCTACAGTGGATACTTTACAGCAGGCTTCTCAAACTCAGCAAAGTAGGGGCTGTTTCCAAAATAGCATATAGGGCTTAACAGATACAATTGGTCCAATTCAGATGTGACATAAATGGAAGCAGAAAGAGGGAGCGAGCAACACTTCCTTGTGTTCGTGCTAGAGAGTCTAAGGTGGTATCACTTGTGTAGCAAAGCGATTGGAGAACAGAGCTGAAACAGGAAAGCTGACTTGTGGGAAGAGAAATACAGAGCACAGTGCAGGACTCTTACTGTTTTTGGAAGACAGGCAGATGGGAGAGAAAATATGCACTATGTAGGCCAGGGGCTGAGCCTTGAAACGTTTGGCTGTTTGATGAGTATCTCCATAGGTTCTTCCAACTTTGGCTTTCTGTAAGCAGTGATCCTATTCAATGGCACTCTCTCGTGAACCAAGTTTGGCTCATGGGCTACCACATGAAGGAGCCTGGCACAAGAACATGAAAATGTGCCTGTGTGCTACCTATAAGGAGATGCTTGTTGTGGCAGTCAGTGCTGCAGAGAGTTGCAACCTACTTACTGAAATAGCCTTCCACTTTTACTGAGGAAGAAAGCCAGCTTTGCTCTGCTGTTCTCTGGAGCTGGGATCTACAACTGTTTCCAAAATTATTTGTGCACATCAAAGGTCACAAGTTGTACCCCCTGCTACGTTAGAAACTTATAAATTATCTAGATGTAAAAAGAAAAAAATTAGAATGCTTTTTCAAAGATAGGAAAGATACTTAAGTTTTAGTTTAATTAACGTTATGCAATTAATTCTGTCTGGAAGAATGAAAAACAGAGTAGAAAGAATGAAACCAAATGTTACAGGTGAGCATGCAAGCCTTGGAAAACTATGTCCTCTTTAAATGGGAGACTTACCAAGGGGAAATAGATAAATCATGGTTTCAAGGGAAGTTCTGTAAATCTTTTTCTCAATGTATTGTTTACTTTCCCAGATAGTCTTCTGTATGTCAATGGAAACATTCCCATTAGTAAATGTAAAGTGAATTATTCATATTGTAAGTTAAGTCCTTAAAACCTGAAGTGCTTCTTATGAAATTAAAAGAACTGATTGAAGAAATGTTACGTAGAGAGCTTGTTCTTAATCTCAGCTGCATAGCATTCATTATCATGCTTCAAAAATGCATGGAGGGATCTTTCATTTGATGCAGTATTGTTTCTGACAGAACAAATTAAACCCACCTACAGTGGATGTTGCCTGTTACTGGATGGAAACATTTATTAGGTCTAGTATGTGCTGCTCCAACAGAGAATGAAAAAGATACACAGTTGATTGCAATCAAAAGACAAAACAAAAACATTACAATAATGTTACTTATTTGCATAGTTATCAGTAATCCATGGACGATATAAAAAATCACTTTTAATGCATATACAGCTATAAAAGTGTCTATGCATTTCAAAATTAATATGAACGCCTATGTATTTAATCAATAACATATCTCACATCAAAACTATCCAACTACATTTCTCCCAATATATTTGTAGCATCAGAAGTCACATTCCTAAACAGTATCATGTACTAATTTAATAACAAATAACATTTATGGAATAGTTTGTGAAAAACGTTTACTGTATAGTTACTTATAAATCACTTCTGGCATCTAGATCAAAAGAGCGCTGCAGGATGTCCTTGATTCGCCCTGCCCTATGTATCAGAGGTCTGGTATGGGCTGGGCTGAGCCGCGTGTTTTGTAGAATTACGAATCTGTGTTTCTACTTGTTTGCAGCTATAGGATGCTATGTGGCAAAATCTAGCTCTTTCTCCTGCACCGATGAAGAGACTCAGAGAAGCAGCAGCCAGAGAAGCATTTGTCCTCTTGCTGTTGTGGTTCAGAAATGCTAGCAGTGCAGCTGATGAGCCCTCCTGGAGCTATTCAGCAAGCACATATTTGCACCAAAATATGAGGCAGAGAGTTTTGTTGCCCTTTATATATGACGAGTTAAAGACAGTACATGAAGTAATGAGTCTCAAATGGGAAAATAAAATGGTAGCACTAGAGCTTAGAGAGATGGATTCCCAGGCCATGCTTTTTTTAACTGTCCTTGACATAGTGAATGAATTTAAGCAAGGGGCCTGGGGGGACAGATACCAAACACTCACTATTAGACTGTCTGGCGACTGTTGGCCTCTTTTGTACTGTGTATGAAAGCCACCCAGAACCTGGCAAAAAAGAAAGAGAAATCTTGATTTCAAGCTTGATGTTGAATGGGCAACTAGACTGCCTACTTGTGGGTAAAAATGACAGTTCGTTTTGAGATGGAGGTTTGGTGAGGTTTCTATATGAAATTCTGCCTCTCTAAGAAAGATAAGAGTTTCTTTCCCCAACATAAGTGACTGGCACTAATAGTCCAAGACAAAGCTTTCAGGGCAGTTATTCCTCTCTAGAACTCTTCAGAAACTGTAATTTCCATTTCACCAGAAATTGTGATTCCAATATTTTCCTTTCCAAAACAGAATACAACACCGAGTGACACTTTGTCACTTTGTCTCTGAAACAAGGCTGATGGGAAAAAAGAGCATACGGAGATATTGATATAAATAAATATTTAACCTTTTTCTGTTCATGACCAGCTTAGTATGTACATGTCATTCATTGTATGTTGCTATGCAATGTAAGTGCTCTGAGGAGCTGACCTCTTTCTACCTGTATTTATTAGGAGTAAAGAATCTAAGTCTGGAAATACGAACCTGTCCCATCTCAGTCATACATAATAAGTTTTTTCTCCTACCAGAGTCTTTTTTGGAACTCCGAATGACTTCAGTAGGAGCAGCACTGAGACCTAAATTCCTTCAAATGTTAAAATTGAATGACACTCCAAGAGAAATACTCCTCCTCCTCCTCTTCCCAAAATGTACTAATACATTGATTTTGAATCCATGGTTTGGAGAATCAATCACAGATGGCTTTTTTTTGAGGCAGGAATTAGAAGTATAGCAGTGGAGAGTGCTTTAAATGAATTGTTTATATTGTCTGCCAACAATTACTTGTTTTTGTAACTCAGCATTACTGATGTTGATAAATTAGAATTATGTATTGTAAAATGGCATCACATCTGTTCTATGGGGGCAGTAGAATGCTGATGTGAAAGCCCCTCTTAATGAGGAGCAGTTGATATATGTGTGAGCACTTTTATAGTTTTGTCAAACAACATAAAACTGTTATTCTGGATTTACTAGCAGGAAATAAAATCCAAATTGAAATAAGATTTTTAAATGGCACAAAATCCCAACACTTCATGTCACCAATAAAAAAACCTGCACATCATGCTAAACATGAAGTCTTAAAGTTGCAGTACTATCTCGTATGCAAGATCAAGAATATTATTTACTCAAGCAAAACTCCTGTCTGTGTTACTGCCACTGGAAAACGAATAAGTATTATTGTCTGTATTGTCTTTGTTATAATTTAATCATAATTATTGACAAAAACACCGACTCCACCATATCCTTTTAAACATGTCTGTAGAGGCTCAATCCTGATGTCTTTTCTTGCCATCCTTCCATCTTGAAATCTCAGTGAGGTTTTAGGTCAGTAATAATTCACATGCAGTTTGAGGCAGTTTCAGGACACTCACATTTTTAGTGTTCAGATCTTAGAAGCATAATCCTGAATATTCTGTTGAGTCAAGCTATGGTTATTGACTTTTGAAATACAGATGATAAGTGTTGTTTCCTTTTTTCCATTTTGGAATGGAATATTTATGACCAAACTCTACTTCTCCTTCTTATTTGATCCATCTCATCAACTTGAATGGAGAGCAACAGACAGGGTTTGGCCAGTGGGCATATGATGTTGAAAAACAGACAATTCCAGCTTTATCATGTTTCACATTTTTGCATCAATGTCCGCAGGGCAGTCAGTTGTTTTCAGTCAATTTTTGTGGTCCACCATTTCTTTTAGCTTCATATAGGCCATTTTTTGTTTCTTTTGAAGACTAATTCATCTCTCTCAGTGCTGACACTGGCTCTTGCTTTAGCTAGTTTTAGGAGAGAGGAAGATGATGCAGGCAGTAACTTTTTCAGAAGTAGGTCTCCTTGTTTGGTGTGTTGCTTGTTTCTCTGTCTGTGGGAAAGTAAATGTACTTACAAATGTCTTCAAAGGAAGACAAAACCCTCTCTTCCTCCTTCTCATTAATATAAAAGAGAACCTCTTAGTAGACTGTGAGGTGCTTAGGACAAGCTAAAAGATGTTTTTATTGAAATTAGTCAACCAAACTTTTTTCTATAGATTGGGCTGTATTAAAACATATTTTTCTTCTAAAAGGCAAGTGTGATGGCTGCCTAATCTAAAATTAAATTAATTCTAGATATTATTGACAAACTGTCAACAAAGAAGAGAGCTTGTTAGCCCAATTTTGAACAAAACGTGCAAGTGAGAAGGTGGGACCTGGTGGTCTCTGTCTGGCCAGCAGGAGCTCACCGACTCAAGCATGTAAATCAGCATGGTATAGTTGATAACAGTGGTGAGGATCACCTCTTCTTTTAGGAGAAGAGCTCAGAATTACTGCAAAATGGGGTTACAATACAGTATGTAGAGTCATCTATCTAAATCACATTTATAGGTATTCTTCTGCCCGTGAGCAGCAAAACGTATTTAGAGGGAAGCCAAAGGCTCTGTTTCGCCTACCACCGCTCTGCTGTGATTTCCCACATCGTGTCCCAGAGGGTAGCCTGTATCCTGCTCTTCTTTCTGTCCCTTAATGCAGAAAGGAAGAAAAGGAACATTTCTCTGGTGTTTCTCTCCCTCATTTCTAGGAGGAGGGAATAAGCTCAGCCCACGGAAGGAGGGTAGAACTTAATTTGAGTTGGGGAAAATTTGAATTGGGGTGAGGAAAAGCATGGGTTTACACTCTGGGGCATTGAGTTATCTTTTATAAGGATTGGTAACCAAAAACGTGTTTGTAACTGGAATACAGCAAAACTGTGTGGTCTGAAAACACAGTAAGGGCTAGCAGCTAGGAAAATCTGACCAGAAAAATTTTTTAATGTCTCAGGCAGTAGTCTGAGTCCAGTCCTGGTTTTTGACAGCTGTGACCAGGTTAGCCTGTTGCCTTACTTCCACCTCAGATTGCCAAAGAAGGGAGGTGCTGTTGAAAAAGCACAGTCAAACAGCTAATGGTTCTGGCCTGGGAGATCTGGGGAACGGAGATATTTTCTCTTCCAGGTTTGGAGAAATGTTGCACTTCCGGCCAGTGTGCCATCACTTTATTTCATGTGGTCATTTCTCGCTCTGCAGCAAGACTGGATTAAACTGTGCTAGAAACTGCAAAGAACCACCTCAGGAATCAGGGAAGCTTAGAGTGCTCCCACTCAGGCTATTTCCTTCATCTGTTCCTCTGATTTATGGATGTAGTGGGGGATTGACCTTATCATGTTTGAAAACCTGAAATCCCATAAGAAATGTCAGGATACTGAGTTACAAGCAGCCAGTTTGAAGTTGTAGTTTAGCTACTGTAGATTTCTGTGCATGTGCAGGTAGGACCTGTCCTGAAAAGAGAGTAGGTCCTCCAGTTACATTGGATAAAAGAACAGACCTAATGCATGTGTTAGGGCTTTTAACTTACACTGATCAGAATTTTCTCAGCTTGATATTGCTTTCAAAATTTACAATATAGTGTCCTAGGTGTTTTGTGGAAGTAAAATACCTAGAAATCTTGCATGTTAACCATGCATACATTTTTATATGCTTTCATTTCAGGTCTGATAAACCGATCTGTGTATGATCTGGATGCACCCGTTGTTTTAGAGTAATCAACCTGATTATAATTTTCCCTTTTTAGTCTCCTTAAAAACGACTCTAAACCCAAACAAAAATAACAATTTTCTCATCTTCTGGGGTAACATGCAAACGAACTGCTGGCTCATAAGTGCTTGTGTTTTGCACAGATTGCCGGTCTGGGAAAAAATGATGAGAGACTGTAACATTCTGTAGCTTTTGAATTTTGTGGATGCCAATTGCTAATATGTGTGTGAGGTTTATGTCAGCGAAGGAGTCAGTATTTTATCCTCTAGGCTTTCCATTTAAAAAATTAACTTGTGATTAATTGCTGCATGTTTTCATTACTGCAATATAGATGGATTTTAAAAGCCTTTTGACAAAAAGATGCACCTTGGGGTATTTTAAATGCAGTAGCTGTAGAGCACTCTCTAGTTTTATTTTGTATATTTTATATTCATAGTGATTGAAAAATCAACTTCAGTTGGGGTCACAGGGTAATAACATCAGTTCTGTTCTTCTCCAAAGTTTGATTTTCTGTTTGTGTTTAAGAAGCTGACAACCATATCTGAAACTCAGTGATTATCTGCTTATAATAGTTCATTGTCTCGACGGAACAGATCAACAAAACTTTTCCACTTTACTGAATATATTCCAAATAGCAACAAAATGGGGCCAAAGATACTTGAAATTTAATTAGAATAATGATCATCTGGTTTATTTATTCTGAAAAAAAGAAGTATTTAAAGAGTAACTTGTGATCCATTTAAATGGATCCTGATTTTAGATGAAATGAATTGTTCTGTTCACTGGTCCAAAGAGCATATTTATCTGGGGGTTCTAGCATTGCTTTATAGTTTTATTCGCTTTTTCTCTTAAATGAGAGGATCATCTTAAAACAGTCAATTAATGTTATTTAATCTACTGAGTCTAAGGTTTTCTCTCCTAAATTTTTTTTAAATCCTGTAAAATCCATTGCCTGTCACCAGTATTTCACAGTCATCCATGTAACTTGACATTTGCTACTTCCCCATTAAATCTCACCAGATTAAAGTCGTTATTCAAGTGGGTAGGGTTGGATGGCTTTCTTTTCTTCCTTGTATTTAAATACAAATAATCTGCTGGATATTCTTGTTCCAGTTCCTTGGCCTTCTAATCTGTCCAAACACACCAGAAAATAGAAATTTATCCTTTCTGTGGTGAAACCAAGGCAACCCAGAGAATATCTCTGCTGAAGAACACAATTGACTGTCACAAATGAAAACAAATTGATAAACTACAGTTTGCAGATCACTGCAATAGGAAATTAATGTAGTGGTTTGGAATAAAGTAGTTTTCAACACTTTTGGACAATTGCTTACCACAATCTGCAAAACAAAATTTTATTTCTTTGTCATTGAATGTCCAGAGATTTTTATATAAACAGAATTGAATCCTTTCAAGAATCTGCATTTGATTACAAAAGAATGAAATGATACTTCACAATGGATCTGATAAATGTGATATTTATATATGAACAGGCCCACTGATTTACCTCTGATTTTTGAAGAACTTTTGAAAAGCAAAGTAAAAAGAAATGTAATGCTCTGCTGTTTACTTTGGGAAGTGAGTGTTTGAGCCATGTGCTGTAAGTGACTCAAATCTGGATGTTTGAAATTGTTATAAATATTTTGACAGAATGAATGTAATACACAGCCTTAAAAACAGTTAAAACGGTGGGCCAGGATGCCTGTGAATATAGCTCAAAGATGTATGTCATCCTAGGATACTGCCATTTGGTTTTGGGACTTGATCACAGCAAAAAGCAGCAGTGAAATCTGGTCTATAAGAAAAAAGATTTTGTTTGAAGAAGTAACAATCCTAGTGCTCAGTCCCCTAATGTTAGCAACATGTAAAAACCCAGAGAAATTTTGATATCTGTATGTCTGCCCTGCATTAGTCCATATAAACACTTTGAATAGGAAATTATGGTTGAAACGAAACCAGCTGGCATTCTGACACTGATTCCAATGGAGATATACGTTATGGCTATTCCTGTCCTGTCCCACTCTTGGTGTGGCTGGGCAACTGAGCTACCCTTACCTGCCTCTCAGTTCGTGTGACAGGGAAAATGAACTAACCAGAGCTCTGCTGCGATGGGGCAGCATTGTAGCATCATGCTCTGAGAATGCTACCAAGAAAATGCATCTTTCACTTTTAAATGAGTCAGGTTTCCCTTGGAGACTTTTGGTTAGAAGAAAGAAATAAATACTTACCAACGGCTACTGAAAAAAATCTACACTTTTTCTTCCTCTTTTTTTTTTTTTAATAGGAGAATGTGCAACCTCCCTTCTGGCAAAAAGATGTAAATTGTGAATTTTAAGAAACAAATCCTGCTGCACAGCAGGTTTAGACAGGCTGCTACAGTTGGGGCCTTAAGGCGTTCTGTGGCTTCCCTGTGGTAAGCCATGGTTCTCATTTGTAAAGCCAGGAGAATTCCCACTGTTGCTATAATCATATGCAAGATCCTTCTTCCATCTCAGTGCTCCCAGCATCAGTTAAAAAAGAAAAACAGGCCAAATGTTGGTTGCTACATAGTCAGCTATCCAAAAGCTTGGGAACTTGGTATGTTTTGCAGGATTTAATTTTTTCCTCAGGAAAAGAACTAAGCTTTTTAGTAGAAATCTTAAAAGAAAAAAAGAGAAAAAAAAAGAAGATGATGAGCCACTGAGCTGGTGAATGTTTTCCTGATTCAGACATGGCAGTAAAGGCATCATAAATTATTTTTGTTGAGATTTTTTTAAGTAAAACATTCTCATTTTCCCGTGAACTCTAGTTTTCCAAATATGGAAAATCCTTTCAGAAAAGGCATGAGTACATACCATGATCCTTGCCGTGGTATACTCTCCCATGTTTGGTCAGCTCGGCGCTTGGTGTCTTCCTGTCCAGAGTTTGATTCTGCGTCTCTTCTATTAATGGCCCTTGATGGACTCATTCCAGAATGTCCTTTTGATTCCCTTTATTCTTTGACACCCAGAAAATATGTCAGTGAGTTTCACAGGTCAGTTATGTTTTGTTGGTAAAAGTACATTGGTTTCTTTCAAGTCTTCCCTTTGAAAAATTCATTTTATATCCCCTCCTTCCTGTATTGTGAAAAAGATTGAATATCTGTTCCATACTTACCTTCTCTGGGTCTTTTATGATGCTGTAAACCTCTGTCTTGCCCCTTTCTGTCCTCTGTCATTTATTTTTCATTGTTAAAGAGTGCTAGTCTGCTGCTTCTTGCCCCCTGTGGAAGCTGTTTCAGAAATTTCATTGTGCCTGCTGCCCTCCCGTGTAGAAGCAGGGAAAAGCCTAGACTGGAAGGGACCTCTGGAGATCACCTGAGCCCACGTACAGTTGATAGCAGGGGTTTGGATTAGGTTATCCATTGGCCCAACAAGACAAGTCCTAAATTACTTCCAGCAAGGGAGATTCCACCACTTCTCTGGACAACCTGTTCCAATGTTTGGCTGTTCTCACAGTGAAGAACTTTTTTTCATATAGGCTGATGAAATTTCCTGTTGAAGCAACTGGTGCCCTTTGCTTCTTGTCCTGTCACTGTGACCATCTTCTCTATAACTGCCTTTTAAGTATTGAGAGAATGTGATTAGACTCCCCTCTGCCTCTTCTCTTCTTTAGGCTGAGCAAACTGAATTCCTTTGACCTTTCAACATGCATCAAGGTCTCCAACCCTCTAATCAACTTGGTGGCCCTTCACTGGACCATCTCCAATATTTCAATGTCTGTTTTAAAGTGGAGGTCCAAAACTGGACACATTATTCCAAGTGTGACCTAACAAATGCCAGATGAAACAGTGACAATCCTTCATCTGTTGGTTTTACTTTGGCTGATGCAGTCAAGGCCCCAGGCTGGTTTCATTGCTGCAAGGATGCATACCCAATCCAGTCAGTACCTGGCCTGCACTGCTGCTTGGGATTATTCCATCCCAGGTGCAGGATGTTACAATTATCTTTGTCAAACATCAGTCAATTCGTGTTGCCCCAGTCTTCCAGCCTGTTGAGATCTCTGTATGGTATATTGTATAATATACACCCTGTTGTGTCTTACTCCTCACAGAGTGTGGAACAGAACTGTGTGTATCAGTGAAGGCAGGGACCCATGCTAGTTTTGCGCAGTAGCACAATAATAACAAAAATTAAGAAATAATAACAATAATAATAGTAATAATAATAATGTTCAATTATGGTAATACAAATTATTATTATTAGTTGCTATCATTTGTTTGTTATTATTTGTTTTCTGTTTTGTTGTCTGTTCCTTTACTGGTTATCAATAATGTTGTATTTACCTTTTTGACCACCACTGCAGCTGACTGGATGTTTGCACGAAACTGTCCATGGTGATTCTGAGATCTATTTCCTGAACAGCAATAGTTAATTCAGACCCAGCAGTGTACTTGAATAGTGAGAGGGCATTTTCTTCTCCATATGTATCCCTTTGAATTTATCAACACTGAATATCATCTATTATTTTATTGCCTAGTTTTTCAGCTTTGAAAGAAGACAACTGAGATGACAGGATATGGTTAAATATGAAATGGGAATGTTAAACAAAAACAAGTGTTCAGCTTTTCTCACAATGCAAGAAACAGAAGTCATCAAAAAAAACTGCAGAATTTTTAAAACATAAGGAAATACTTTTCTTTCTACACTATTTTAGGTGCTGAAAGTATGTATGATTTCAATATAAATTTGAAAAATATATTTAAAAATGATCTCTCTGGACTGATTAAGGACAAAACAGTCCAGGCTCACAAAGTTCCAAACACAATGATTACTAAAATTTCCTTACTTGTCTGATTCTTAGTTTTTTTTTCACCATGAGTATCTGTTACCTGTTGTCAAAGGCAGAGTACTGGACTATATGTTGTGATCTAGTACAGCCATTTCATGTTACACTTCTGAAGAAAACCTTCATCAACAGCTCAGTCCATCTTAAATTGAAGTTTCCTGAGCAATTCCTTAATGTTTACTTCCTTTTGTTTCTAAAGGCCCTTGGGGAACCAAATGTTGTTCTTAACTGTAAAACATAACCCTAGAAAACTGATGAATAGCATGTAATCAATTCTGAAGGAAAAAATGGTGAAAAAGTTCATTGCCAAGTGACTGTGCACAGAACTGTGTTGGAAAGATTCATAAGCAGCTGCTCCTATACAAGTGCTTGTAGGTGTAGTAGCGATCAGGACATGTATAAGAAGAAAGCTTTCCCAAACTCACTGAAATTTGAGACGAAGACTAGATATTGCTATAGTTTTTTTAATAAATGCTGGAGGTTGTCCACAGACTGTATTTCTGAGCAGTATATGGCCAAAATAACTAGTGATGCTTACATGACTTTATGTTTTATCTTTGGGATGTTACACCTGGCAAATTTACACCCTGTGTCTCCCTTCTTTGTTTACACAGAGCACCACTCCATTTTTAAAACTCCTTCGTTGTTTCCTAGACATCGTTCTCTTTATTCGCTGGATATTTATTACTCTTCCTTTGGTATGCTTTCCTATTAGAAGGGCATCAGTTCTGAAGTTTTTGTTGCTAGAATTTCTTGCAAGTTGTCGTATTTTCTTATTTCACTGGGAAATGATGGAAGTACACCCTTGGTTGGGTCTTGCAGTTAGTTTTGAGAGGCAGAGTGAACTCCTTGTGGTTTGGCGTTGAGATATTCTCTCCCTCCTGCTTCCTTTTCTGCTCTTAGGAAATTCTGCTCTTAGGTAGAGATGAGATCAAGCACTTTAAACTTCTGCTGCCACTGAAGGAAGTGATCCTGTCATCCTTCCACCTCACTGCTTTATTCCCTTGCCTGTGTTCTCTCTGACGTTGCCACAAGCGTTTCTGGAAGGAATTGGCCTGGGTTAAACCCACAAAGGCAGCGACATTAACAGAGAGATCCAGGACTACATTTGGTAGCAGCATCTGTTCATGCCAGCTTAAAGTGTTAACACTATAGCTTAAACAGGCTTTATTTGCTAATATTTTCAACTTCAATGAGCAGCTTTTACACTTCCAAATGGCTGTATAACAGGGTAATCACATATATCTATGTCAGAACTAGTCCCTTGATTTCGTACTGAATGTCTAAACCTGTTACTTTTTGGTTTCTTATTCTGACCATCAATAGAGAAATAAAAAAATGTGGCTTTAACAGTAGAGCCTGTAAGACCTCAAAAAGTAGTATATAAGAAGTTAATTTCTGATTTTTTCCCCCATGAAGTTGCTTGAATGTTCCCCATTGAGCTACTTGTTAGTGTAGAAGTCAGCTTCTTACTAAATAAAATGGTATCAGTAAGTGCTTGTTAGCTGAAGAGATGGCCTGTAACTGCACATTTAAGTTAATTTTAGCAACTATTCAGACAAATTCTCACCTCCTCCCCTTCGCAGATATGTTCTAATTCCCTAGGAAAAAGGCAGAAAAAAGCCTGAAAAGGATGTTTCCAATTAGTGTGGCTTACATATTTAAATTCTCTCTCTCTCTGCCAGATAATTGAATAAAATGTGATACATTCTTTTGATCTTTGTCAAGATGATGTAGGCTGTAGATACTGTTTCGTTATACCGTTCATGTTGACATAGATAGTATTATGCCACTTATAGCTTCTTTGGCACAGCTCTGGAATCAAGTGTTCAACAGCGATTAATGACCAAGAATACACAGACCTACTGTTGAGTCTAGAATCTCTCTAATCTCTGCTCCTGTTCTTTCTCTCAATTCCAGAATTAGTTAATGTGGCTTCTGTGAACACAGCATTTCTGGTGACTTGTCATACAGCTTTTACTGCCAGCAGTTAGCATAGTGGTAGCGTAGAGCTAATGATCATTAAAGTCTCAGTTGTCTTATCTTTGGGGTAAGGGTATCTTTGATGCCCTTTCTCTGTCTTGCAATTTTTTATTTAGTGTTTAATACAGAAAAGACTTTTAAACCTGTGCTAGACTTTTTTTTTTCAGTCCTTACACACTATACAATCAATTAATAGCCTTTGATATGTTATGCCAATTAAGCGATATGTGTGTTAACATAAATATTTAATTGTTAAAGGAGAGATCACTTTGTCCTAAAGCTTTAATTAAATTAGATGCTTTTCAGATGATTGCCAAGATGAAACAGTCCATTGTGAACGTTTGCCACTGCAGGAGAGTTCTGCTTATTGAAAGACAAAAGGGTAATTTCATCTGGGATTGTTGCAAACTGTACGAGTCCTTCATACTGATAAGGGAATTCTCCCTCTTTTAACCTTGATATGTGCTGTAGTAATGAATTTATGAATCTTTAAATTCAGTCACATCATTAAAGTTGGGATATGATGTTAGCACTGTCAAGTAAATGATAAGGATGAAAATTTATCTACGTAACAGTTAAAGAAATCAGTGTCAATACCAATTTGTCAATAAATACCATTGCTTTAAAAAGCAAAACTAACATGATAAAAGTAGGCAGGCTATGGGTCTTTATTGTATACCAGCAGGAGTTTGATTATTTCCAGTGACATTGTCTTCACATAGCAAAGTTGAGTTTTAGGAAAGCCTAAATATCTTTGACACTGGGCTGCTGAGGCACCTAAACTATGACTGCCATGAGATACCTTCATGGTAATATAGAATCCAAGTGTTTCATTATCAATCCAAAATATTCCTGATTTGGGGCAAAGTGTTCCTGTATTGCAGTTTTGCCTAATTATCTGAACATCTTCCACAGATCAGAATCCTGGTTTTGATATGCTGTAGACTCTGTAGTCATGCGTATATCTCCCACTGAAAACACGTCACAGCAGTTTCCTTCAAAATATGGTACAGCCATACATAATGCATGATAAGACTAGAGAGATGTGCTATGTGAATCAAAGTTTGAATGTCCTACTTTTCTAGATATTATTATTTATTCACTGTGTTTTTAAAGGAGCTCTGATTAAGAATCGTGTCAGCTGTGACAAGCCATAAAGCCAAGCAAGACTTTCAGTGAGAATCTGAAAAAGATTCTCTCTGAACATGTTTTAATATTAAAATCAGTATTGGGGAACCTGGTTCTTATTTTTCCAGGGGGAGGAGGATTGCATCAATAGAATCCTACTTGCTGACAGTGTGTTGTCACTGAAGATCTTAGGGCAAGGAAATTCAAAGCACAATAGATTTTCTCTTTGTGTCGGGCACGACAGTTTTACTCAAATGTTTGGTCTGTACGTGCTTCTTTGTATTTGTTGACCAGGTCTCCAAAAAAGAGGACACAAAAATTCAGCCCTTCTTGTCACCTTGGGACATACTGCTAAGTAGTTGAATGCCTGGCTTGACTTGAAGTCTTATCTGCCTCCTTGCTCTGCAGAGCACACAAATGTCAGCAAGGCTGTTTAAATATAAAATAAACAGCTCAGCTTCACATCTGAGTGCAATCCTGTTGTGGGACTGGGCCCTTTCAGGTTACCTGTAATATTTCCTTTCCCCAGTATCAGACTACTGGAGTCTACTTGAAATTTTAGGCTCAGTGCAGTTCTTACACAGGCTGCAGCCTTGTGGACATTTCAGCCATATCCTTAGTTGCTTACTGTCCAGGGTAGACACCTTGAAATAGGCGACAGTGTGTCTGGTGCTAAGTTTATGTCTACATAGTGAGGGAAGTCGTATCCAGATTAAAATGGATGTGAAAAACAAACACCTTGCTATTTCTGCTGGAATATTGGGAAGGGTTCTCTCAATAATGTGAGATGCTCTTCTGTTTTGCTGTAGGGTAAGATGAGGGATTTCTGTTGTTTCTGGGGTCATGTCCAAGGACCTAGTGAAGGAAAAGATTTGTGGAAGTGCTTTTGGGGTCCCAGGCATGGAACAAATCTGAAATGAATTACATTAGGTACTTGGATAATTCTGTTGTCACGTTCTTTTCTTTAATAAAGACTGTATACTGAGCAGTATATTATTGAGTGTATTTATTGAACAATAAACAAAATTTATTTGATAATTTCTGTATTTTTATAGTTGATGGTAACTGCAAAAAAGGAGAGTAGTGCAAAACTCTTTTACATACTTTCAGTGATTGAGAATTGATTCTATTTTATTTAAGAATTTTAAGTGTCATTAAAGCAGTAAGCTAAAGAAAGTGCTGTTTGGCTGAGTGCTTCACCATCCACTAGAAAGGCAGCTGATAAATCTCTGTTGAAAAATCATTTGAAAACCTAATACATGGGATGAGTGCTTACTGGGTTACGGATGTTCATTTTTCACTTTTCCAGCTGTATTTTTTTGCTCTACTGGGGACAGTAAAAGGAGAAAAGGACTGGTGGGAGTGCAGGAGCATGAGGGTCAGGTTGAGAAAGTGGGAAGAAATCAGACCAATGAGTGGAAATGCATAGGTTTTCTTACAGATGTGAGCAGAGAGTCAGCGTGGTGTCTGCATAAAGAGCAAAGTAAACGAGCACATTTTAAATGCATTCAAGGCTGACTTTTCAGGCCGAAGTTATTGCAGTTTTGCATACACTGGCTGAAGGGAAGGAAGTTAACAAGTCACAAGACAGGCTACAATAACATGATTGGTGGTTTTTTTCCGGAAAATCATCCTGATTTTGAGTGGGATTGACTTCATGCTTTTGGATCTACTGAAGCTGAGAGTACTGGGTATCTTAAGTCCTTTGCCCAGCCCAGAAAGGATGAAGGGACAGACCAGTTGCTCCTCCAGCTGCACTGGATCTCGGTGGCTGCCATGGCCCATCTGCAGCCCAGGCAGAAGGAGTCGGCAACCAGAGGGCTGGGAGCTGCTCTCGGGGCACTCCTGTTTGGGCAAGGGGAACGGGAGTCCCTGGGGGAGGTAGGAGAGAGAGTGCTGGGGGACACTGCAGTGGGAGGTGCCCACAAAATAAAGGAGGAGACCCATGCAGTGGGGAGGGATCAGGAAAAGCAGGCTCTGCCCACTGCCCCACTTCTCCTTGGAAAGGACGGGCCTGGCTGCCCCATCTCCGCCCTTGCCGAGTGGCAGTGCTGGAGCCGAGGCAGAATTGACAAGAGCAAGACAGTCAAGGAAAACCTGTTCTTCGTCTCCTGACAGCTTCCCTTCCTCCTGCTGCCCTTGCCCATGCCTGCCCTCACTAACTGGTGTAAGGCTGGAGGGCAGGGCATTTCCATTCCCTCCAGGAGGTGAACCTCACGTATCAGCAGCACTGTGCAGCTGGTTTTGTCAGGGAAATTGTGCGCAGTGGGAACTGAGCTGGGCATGGGTAACTTAGAATAGTCTCTGAATCTAAGCGTAGAGAGGACCACGTGTGACAGTCTGCAGAGAAGATTCTCCAAGGCCACTAAAAATGCCGTAAGCTTGGACATCTGCTTGACAGCTGACTTCAGCTGTTAACTGAGATATCCAACTTTAAGGAGCTTGCCTGCTGATAGCATGGGCAAGACTGCATGGGAGCTGCAGTGGGATTGCTTTTGACGCCTTCTGCCAACGGAGGGGAAGGCACCGTGCGCTCTCTGTTGCGTGGCACTTTGCCCATGTTCTCATGCCTCGCCTTGCTGGTGGTGCTTAGCAAAGCACCAAAGTTGGTGTGGATTCAGCGAGCTGTTCTTACTGGCTGATTGCAGAATCTAATGCCAACCATCCTGCACTGTATAATAATGAAATGTGGGGAAAGCTTAGTTTTTGCCATGTTGTAAGAAAAAAAACTTTTAAGTTAGAACTTGAGCCCGCTGAAACAAGTGACTTTTGTGAGCGTGGGCCCGTGATCCTAAAGTAGTCATGCATGCCCACATAGTGAATTGGAATAACCCCAATAAAATCAAGAATACAGCTCTGGGGAGAGAGGATATTTGGTTTTTATAAACATTATTCTTGCAGATTGGTGACAGCTTACCACATTGATGGGGTTTTTTGAATACAGTCTTTGCAAATAACTCCACATGCAAACTCTTTGTTTGCAAATTTGGAAGTCAGCTGAACATTGAGCCTTAAGCAAATTTCTTCATAGCTATATACTAAAAAATATCTGATGCTCTGTACAGTGCAATGAAGAAGCTCAGATAGAACATTGATCTGCACTGATAGCATTTATATTTTTTTATATTTACCTCTATGCTGGCCCTGTGATTCAGTACGATGTGGTGAGATGTTTGTACTAGTACACAGGAAACCCTTGAGCGTGGAAAACAGATCACATTCCCAAGGGGGAAGAGCAAAATGACATGAGATCCGTAGAACAAGGAATTACTAAAATTGCCCAATTATTTAAACTGAGGTATTTTTCTATCAATATCAGATCTTGCTGAGCTTCCGGAGCATAATTTAGAGTAGGCATTTTGCCTGCAGTTCACGATATAAATATTTTATATGATCTCCCACAGTATTAGAATAATAGAGGTAGTGTTATTTAATCCACTCCTGGCAAAGCAGATGCTTGCCAGAATGCATAAAGCACTCAAGGAACTCTTTTTGTTGTAGTTGAAACTAGTTGGTAGAATGATTTATCTGAAGTTAGATTCCTCTTTGCGGAAGTGGATTTGATGATGCTTGTGAGATACAATTTAAGGTTGTGTTGAAGGCTTATAAAAAAATACGTAGTCGATGGAAATGTTGTTAACAATAAAAGGATGAAAAAAGCCTCCCTAAAAGGTAAGCAGGTAAAGCAAGACTCTTGGCAGGGTAGGAGGCCGGGGGGATCTGGGAGAGACTCCATGTCTGTGAATTCTGTGAGCTGGGCTTAGTAGAAATTGTGACCACAGATACGTGGAGTTGAATACACCTTTTGAAAAGCAGTTGCAAGCATAGGAACTACAAGCCTTAACAGAGAGCATGCAAGTGCTATGATTTCTGCGTAGTAGTCTCAGAAAGTGTGTTGCAACCCAGCAGGGATGGAGAAGTTTGAAGTTTAATAAAGCTTTTCCTAAAATATAACCTTTGGTGTGTATTTTAATACCCCTTGTGACAGTCATTTTCTCTATTATTCTTTACCTGCAGCACACGTTTCAGTTGCCTATAGATGATATACTCTGACTACAGTCATTGTGTCTGGGGTGGGTATTTGGGTGTCATAGGAGTTAGGGTAGGCAGTCCGAATACTCCTTCTCTAGCTTCCATTTCTACAAAGTGGAGGGGAGATGAATATTGATTGCTAAGCACCATAATTTTTCACAGTTGAGCCAGGGTTTAGTAACCAGAATGGCATTGTTGCTAAAATCCTATGGAAAACATTTGATGCTATGCCCTTTTCCCCTGAGGTGATTGTGCCCAAAAATGTTATGCTAAGGAATAATAAAAAGATGACCATTTGTTGTGTGCATTCAGCACTCTTCTGTTTATTTACACTTTGTTTTTCATGCTTATTGTAGCTTTTATTAATGTGTTTGATAACATGGCAACAGCTGCAAGGCAGAACCGTTTACTCTGTTGGGGTTTCGTTAAACTTTTCAGTATAGATTAAAAAACTTCAGCAGCCCCTGGATGGATAGGCTTGAGCTGGAAATTTACGTGTGAGTAACAAATATTATAATGCAGATGAGCCAGACAGGAGAAAGGGAAATTTATAAGGGACTGCTCTGGCGGTATTAATCTGCCTCATGTAGACTACGTGATGAATCATCCCACATTGCCACAAGGACTGCTGCTGAGCTCTGCCAGCCAGTGGGACAATAAAAAGTGTGCATGGAAGGCTGGAGGGGAAGGCACATGCGAGGGTTTAGGAAAGAGACAAAGAAAGAGCAGCTCTTTAAAACTGGACATCTCAAGCCTGGCCAGTAGTTAGTGTTATATATAATTCAGCCAATTCATTGGGTAAATCATTTCATATGCTTCATGAAATGCAATTTGCTTCCATGGCCAAGCATGACAAAGGTTTCGCAGAATTGCAGTTGGCAAAGAGCTCTTCTAGGGTAGTTAATTCAGGGCCTGTGAGATTGCTGAGGCGTCTTGTCAGAACGTTAAATAATCACACAATGTCATGAGGGAATATCTAATTAAGAGTCCAATTTCTCAAGGGTCTGAGTACCTGTTACAATGTACCGAGAACCCTTAATTCCCACTGACAAGAGCAGCAGCTTAGGGTGTTCCCAGCAGGCATTTAATAGGATTGTGCCCTTACTTCATTTGGCTGGGATAAGTCCGGGCCAGTCAGGTGAAGCGACAGTAATCAAACAAGACATGATAATGACAAATAAGGTTACATCCCAGCAGGAATATTATTACTTGCAGATGGTGGAACATACCCTGGTGTGAAGCTCCTGAAAAAATTAGGGCCAGGTTTAAGGGTGCACTCTTAGGGGTTACATTTGTGCCGTTGAGAAAGATCCGCCTGTACTCATCCCGTGCAAAAGATCTGTGAAATGCAGCATGAATCCTTTACCAGCCCAGACTGTCATCCTGTGGGAACAAGTGACAGCGTTCCCATCCACAATTCAGTCCCAAGGGCTTCAGTGATTTAGACGACTTCATGAGGGCTGTCCACCTTCCAAAGGCAGACGCATTTCATCCAGTATTTGGGAAGCATAAAGGTTGAGTAGAGTCATTTCAGGGAAATTTGAGTCTTGAAGTTCCCTGAGCGGCATTCTTGGTGTGACTCAAGAGATAGAACAAAATTTCAGGTGGACAGATGGAGACATATCAGTAGGACTTTTTTTTTCCCTTCTTATATACCTTCAGCTGTATAAAGAAGAAGAATGTTAGATGCAATCAGAAGAGAACAGACGTATTTTGGCTTACGATACTTCTCTTAGGCAGAGATGAAGGTAGAAATGGTGTTCTTTTTTTGGTATGAAGAAGTGTTGCAAAAGGAGTAAATGAGAAAGGAGCATGGCATTATGTTAAGCACTTCTGGGAGAGTGAAAAGTTAAAATCAATCTCTGTGTTGTCAGGCTCTTAAGTGAGGAATGATGCATTAGACTACCTGATTTTATTTGATTTGTTGGGAAACCAGAGCTGCTGTGCTGTTTCTTGAATGGAATTAAAGGCTTCATTTAAAGAGAGATGCAAAGCGCACACATCGTTCTGGAAGAGATCAACATAAGCGTTTTCTATATCATGAGTAATGTTTACTGGAAGAAATCAAATTACTGTTACAGAGACCATCTGTTTTCTTTGCATGCAATCATGTAAGTGTTTTAGGACAAGCCATCCTTTTTAATCAATCGTGAATGTCTTATGGGAAGGCACTGTTTTCTGTAATAAAATCTATTTTTATGATAAATCTAAGAGTTTTAAATACTGTTTACTTCTGCATAAATATAGTGTACATATTGTTCATAATATAAAGAGTAGGGGTGTACAGCATTAGTTATTATACTTCAAGAACTTAATTTTAGGGCTTTTTGGGTAGCCATTTTTGGATATTTGTTGGATCTGCAACTCATTGGTGTTCAAATATTATAGCAAATAATGAGTAATACGGTCCATTTATAGCCTGGGAAGTTGCTTCCCACCTACATTTAGTAAATGTAGCATATAGGGTCACTATTTTGTAGCACGCCTACTGTGATAAAAGTGAATAATGGGGAAGATGATTGTCCATTGTCTAAATGGTTACACTTGGAAACACCGAAGAAAAAAAAGGCTTGTTGGAAAATGACCCTATGGAATGACATTAGAGAAACTTGAATTTATGGTGTAAGAAATCAGTGACGGAATGTGAGATATACTTCATGTTTAAGGGTAGCAGATTCATAGATGTATATGGTCCTGTTCATTTTAGTGGATGCTTAGTTCAGCCTGCCGTTTTATTTTTTTTTATCACTTCTGTCAGCTTCCCTAATTTGTATATTGTCTTTGGGTGCACATAGAATCATAGAATTATAGAATTATAGAATCATAGAATCATAGAGCCATAGAATCATAGAACGGTTTGGGTTGGAAGGCACATTAAAGATCACCTAGTTCCAACACCCCTCTGCCACGGACAGGGACACCTTCCACCAGACCAGGTTGCTCAAAGCCCCATCCAACCTGGCCTTGAACACTGCCAGGGATGGGGCAGCCACAACCTCTCTGGGCAACCTGTGCCAGGGCCTCACCACCCTCACAGCAAATAATTTCTTCTTAATATCTAATCTAAATCTACCCTCTTTCAGTTTAAAACTGTTACCCCTCATCCTATCGCTACACTCCCTGATAAAGAGTCTCTCCCTATCTTCCCTGTAGGCCCCCTTTAGGTACTGGAAGGCCGCTGTAAGGTCTCCCCGGAGCCTTCTCTTCCCCAGGCTGAACAGCCCCAAATCTCTCACCCTGTCCTCACAGGGAACATGCTCCAGCCCTCTGATCATCTTCGTGGACCTGCTGGTGGTTGCTCTTGAATTCAGAGGAGCTGAAGGTCTGCACCTTAAGCAAAGACTCCTCTGATTTCAAAAGAAGCTCTGTGTGTGCAATACCAGAAGTTGCACTGCATTGTATCGAATGCCCCTGAAATAAAAGAAAGGAACAAGAACTGTAAGTAACACAATTGGAAATTCCCCGAGAAGTTTGGCTGTCCTTCTCAATGAGGTCAGCAAGCCTGAATTTCATTTGTTCAGACACTTTGAAATCAATGGTATTTTGTCTGAATAATTAAGCTGCTTACTCAGGCTTTAAAAGCGTATGGTGCTAAATTCTTGCTTTTTCTTGGGTAAACATGAAGAGGCAAAGAGGGAGAAACAGATGGAGCATGCACCTGGAAAAATGGTAATGCCTACACTTTGGTGCCATCCCATGGTACACTGGAAGCTTTCTGCTTGGGAAACATCTGGTGACATGAAAGGCCCTTATAAGCCCTTTTGTGAAGGCTGGACTCAAGATTTTCATATCCTATCTATTCCCACTTATTATAGTGTCACTTGTGAACTGCCAGCATGTGGCACAGGGAAGACTGCCTACCAAACTGTGCTAATCAATCCTAGCGCCTACCTAGATTTGGAGCTTGCCTAGATCAGTCAAGAACCTGATGAGAACTAGCCTGTCAGTTGATATTCTTTTATCAGTCTACATTAATTCAGTAAAAGCAAAAAAAGCAGAACAAGGTGAATGGCTTACAAAATCATATAAGTAATAGAGAGTGAAAGATAAAAAAGAGTAAAAGTGCAATTAGTAGTGATCTAACAGTTTTACCCCGTTCACAGTATTTTCTATTCAAATTCAGCATCTCTTCTTTCAGAAAAGTATTAAATACAAGATAAATCGTTACTTTTTTTTTTTTTTCTGTTTTTTCCTTTTACTTCCGTCCTTCTTCTATTCAGAGGGAAGAAAACTGCAGGCAAATTAAGTATTTAATAGAATCACAGAATCGCGTTGGTTAGAACAGACCCCTGGACCACATCAACAATGTCCTAGTCCAAGTGAGAGAAGTTTAAATAACGTTGTTCCGTTGAGTGTGGAGTATCTACAAGGATGGAGATTCCCCAGCCTCTCCCCACTACCTATTCCTTAGTCTTCCTTTTGGCGCCAGTGTTCCCCGAGAAGCTTATCTGTTTGCTCCTTGTGTCCTTCACCAGCTTCAAGTCCAGCTGAGGTCTGGCTTCCCCAGTGTCATCCAAGCAGGCCAGAACAAGGAAGTTCTGCACTGGTCCCAAGTAACCCTCCCAGACTCTTCATCCTCTGTCTGTCCATGCTGCCCTTCTGCTGTGCCTGCACGACTTTCCACACGGCGATCTGGGAAGCCCCTGTGCACTGGGGAGGCCGTCCTCAGCAAGCTGCTTGCTCTTCTGGGCCCCTTTGCTGTCGTGGTTTTCAGGAGACACATTTCAGTTTGAGCTGTCAAAAAAACTGATGCAAATGTTGGGTTTGGATTTTTCAGGTCATCCTTCTTACTTCCCACTCTTCCATCTTCACATCACCTAATCTTTTTTTAGCAAGATATAGCTGTGTATTCTGAAGGACATATAAACATTGTATTCATACAAGGTTTTATTTTTTAGCATGATCTTACATCTCTGTGTGAGTAAATTTACTATAGATTTTTTTTTTTAAGTGTTTGTTTAGAAGTTGCCACGTATTTTGACTTTTTTGGGGAAAATTTTTTCTTTTTTAACCAGAACTTTGGAACAGTCACTGTGAGTTCTCCAACAGCTTCAGTAGAATAGGCACTATCTTTTCCAATTGTACTGTCTGGTTTTATCCAGGAAAGATACATTGATGTATTTACAATTGTCATAGAAGATATTGGATTAGTTCTAAGAACCATAAATGTTAACACTGCTGCTTGGAAATTATCATATTTTTATTATTAAGAAATAATTCAGTAAAATGACTTAATTTACTTAGTGGTAAAGAGAGTGGTAAACTATGAATTACTGTAGTTACACTGTGTTTTGATATAGAAGTGTTCATCTAAACAGTAATAAAATAATTTGCTCAATGAGCAATTACAATGAATATCTTAAAATAAAAGTACAGAACTCCTGACTCCTTTTTAAATGCAGTAAGTAGAGAATCCTGCTGTTTATTTTAAGAATTTTCTGTGTCTGTAGTGCTGATTACACTGAAGTAGGAATCAATGACAAGGTGCCATATAGGAGACTTTATTTATAGTAGCTTTATAACTGATCTAAAGCGAGACGATAGATTTTGATACCCATGACCTTTAATAGAAAAATCTCTGAAGAGAAGTTTCCAATTTCACCTCCAAAGTTACCCCTAATGAAAGTCCTTTGTATTTTAGGCTTTGTGAGGCAATTAAAATAATTACCCATTCTTGGTTGGTTTCTGTTTTTTCTGCATAATTCCAGTCTCTTAGCTATTCGGTGGACAAACCAGAAAAATTATTCAGGGAAGCTCTGAAATCCTCAAAGCTAGACGTTTGCCTGTTTCTACTTTAAATAATGTTCTTAAGTGTGGTATGTTTGGGGGCTTGCACATTTGCTTTCCTCCACTTGACCGACCTATGGTAGCCCAGTGGTCATAGAGGGTGCGATTCATGTGTGCATTCCAAATTCTCCTCTTCCGCTTCTCTACCAGATGCACTGATTTTCTGAAGGAAATGGAGCAGAAAAGTGCCATAGATGATTATCTTGCTTGACTTTGAACGGGTCTCCCACAGCTCACTTGGTGGTACAGGGAGGAAAAGAGGGAAACAGAAATGCTTGGTCACCATTCTGAAATATATTTCGGTCTGACCAGCTCATCTTTAAAGAGGAAAAGTCTATACGTATTCCAAAAAACCCACAAACCCAATTACTAATCTTTAAGGAGAACATTCTGGAGTTAAAACCAAGTAGAAAATATAGTTTAGAGAAGGTACAGGAAAGAGAATATGCATAGAATGGTGGGATTGAATGAATGTTTCAGAAAGGATCATGGTCATTTCTGTAGTACCTGAACAATGGGATAGAAACTTTAGAAATAAATGCATTTAACACTGATGAAAGAAAACCTTATTTGAAATGTGCTCAGTTAACTAGTAGAATTGATTGATATAAGATTCTATTGAGTAAAACACTGGAAACTCTCCTCACACATATTATTTCTCTACTACTAAATAGGGCAGCATAAAAGATTCTGACACTTACTAAGCAATAATCCCCCCAGGCTGCTTATTTGGAAACCATCTCTTGGGGTTTTTATTCCTCAATATTGGCTGCTGGTGAAGGCAGGAGGTAGGAACTACTTGAATTATAGTATGATTGGAAATGATTGTCCTAGTGCCTTCATGTGCCACATTTAATCTCTATATCTTCTCTGTCACAGGAAACCATCTTACACCCAGAGCAAGAAACGTAAATTCACTTGGCTGTCCCATATCTCTAAGGGACCTGATGCATGAGTGGACTAGAGCAAGGAAAGAGAAAAACTCCAAAGACCTACAGATCATCTTGCTGGCAGGGTGAGTAAATGTCTTGGCATCTCAGTCTTGCGTTGTCAGGTACAGGAGTGATCCTGCTTTAAGTGTTGGCTCAGGAATTTCCTCTCCAGTAATTTCTGAGAAAAGATGATAAAAATGTCTCCTGTTTCCAGGTCTCTGACACTGGTGCCCCACGTATGTTCAAAAGTACTAAGCCAGACACCTCCTGTATTTTCAGTTTAACCCTTGAACATGGATTTAATAGAATAGGCAGTTCTGTGTCATGGGTTTTTTTACACACGTTGTGCTGTTGAGGTCCTTTTCAAATTGAGTGGGTGAAACAGAAATATCTATTACCGTATCTGTCCAAACTCCTCGTGATTCAAAAAGAGATCCAAAAGAGGAAAGAAAGGAAGAAAACTCATTTTCCCAGTGCTGACTGTACTTCGACTCCTACAGATCTGGGCCTGTGTTCACTGCTTTGCCTAGGCAATTTTTTCTTGCTTACAAAACGCAATGGAAAAAATTACCTAGCTGAGAAGCAAATGTGTAGTCAACTTATGTGATAGTCAGAACCTAATTATATGATCCCCTTTTCTTTCTGGGTTTGCCTGTTCCAAAAAGTGGTGGAGGCAGAGACCGCAGCAGGGTCTGGAGCATCTTCTCCAGTTCGTAGCAGTAAGCCAGGAGGTCTGTGAAGTACCAACAAGCCAATCCAACAGATTCGACAGTCCCATGTACAAAGAATGACTTATTTTTCAAAAAGATGATCGAAATCATAACAGATTACTAAAACGGCAGAAAATAAAAAAAACACCCTGAAGCTTACCTCGGAGTCCTCCATCTGGTGGTTTGTGTCTCTACAAAGACATAATAAAAATGTTGCCTTCCTCCATTGGGATGGCTGAAACTCCCTTCGAATGTGTGCTTCCCCACTGTATTTGGTCCTGCCCATTTCTGCGCCTTAAACATTGACAAGGACCCATCTGCTCCTGTCTTCTGTGCTGGGGCAAAAAGCATGAGCTGAATGAGCAGAGCAAACCCGTCTTCCCTGCAACCCAGGCCCAGTGGACACTTGTTTTTTTAAAAGAAAATGTAGAGCAGCTGAATTGTGGTTTGAGCTGTGTGACAGCCCACCCCAGCTAGGAACCTTAAGGCAATTTGCCAGGGCCTGCAACAGGATAGAACAAAACAAAGGGTACTCCAGAGGACAAGTACTTTCCTGCCAACAGCTCTCTGATATGCAATGCAATATCTAGCAGTATAACAGTGCCTTTACAATTGCTACTAGATAATGTGTTTAGTATAATATTAGGCTGTTTTTCTTAGCGTACAAGCAACGTTTCAACTTTGACAAAAGTCTGCTTTTTCTTACTGCACAAGCTTCGAGGAGATCTTTGTAAACACGAAGGCTGTCTGGACTTTGCCTTACTTTCCAGTTAGAAGAAGGGGAATTTTGCTACTTTTGGTTTTCGTTTGGTTTGGTTTGGTTTTTTTGTTTTCAGTAAGTACCACTCTGAGTGTGCTGAATTTTTACAGAATCTTTACAGAAATCGGGTAATTCCCTTGCTCACTCTGAACCTAACGGCAACAGCAACAACAGCCCTGCTCTCTATTGCTGGACTCTGGAATCTACAGGAAAAGGTGTTCATGGGCTGAGGAATCAGTTTTATGCTCTAGCAGCTGCTTCTTGCCTCCTTGTGGAAAAGGCAGTTGAGCAGATAAAGCCTGTGGGCACAGGTTTGTCCACACTTCATAAATAACACATCTTCTTCAACAATGTAATTACACCCTCTTGTTTTAATACAGTAGTGTGCTTTCTGAACTACCACTTATTTCCCCCTTAGTTCTACTTTATTTTATATATCTGTGCAATGGAGATGGGCTTGACGTGCATTAACACAGTGATGCCATTAAGCGAGGGTCAGCATGACTGAGAACAACAAAGGTGTTCAGTAAAGGTTTCAACATAGTTGAAGATTAAAGTTAGTATCATTTTTATTCTTAAAACCATTTCTATGTGTATTGCTTTTGCAATTCACATATAAAATAAAATTGTCCTCAAACTCAGATCTTACTGAAGCTTCATGAATGTTACTACAGGGAAAATAAGAAGTTTGTAAATGATTAAATGTATAATTAAAGGTTTCACATTTAATCCTGTCACTGCAGTGATTTATGGTTTCCATTATTTTGTCTAAGTAATGCACTTCTTTTTTTTCTAGTGTTTTTTCTTTCCTTCATTGTTGTTAGTGTCTCTAATCTTATGGTAAGGAAATTTATCACAGGGACAACATTTTTGTCCTCAGCTGCAAGGTACAGAGGAGAGTTAAATCAAAATATAGAAGATGCAATACACTGCAGTTGGTGGGAGAACTGTGAAGCGTTTACAATGTTGGGCCAGAAATGCTTTACGTGTAAGAACAAAGGGCAGGATGTAGTCTCTGTGCTTCTCTGCTGTCATATTTAGGGCTGAAACAGGTGTCTTCAATAGCCCGTCCCAGGAAGGCTCAATAAAGACATAGGGCTGGGATACACAATCTCCCTCTGTAGTGCATGCCAGAATTGGGTGGAAACCTGCAAACGCAGCAGAAACTGCCTTGAAATAGCCCACAGCAAAGGCTGACCAGAGCCCAGTGCCTACAGGCTGCAGAGTCCGGGCTCTTCTCTGAAGGTAGGTCCCCACAGTAGGGTTTTTTAAAAGGACTTCACGGTCATCGTTGCAGCCTGACAGATACGTGGGATCTCATTGCTGGTGTGAGGCCGGGGGCTCTTCCCTTCCTTACCAAGTTGTCCAGCCGCTGGGCTGTGCTATCCTCTCGCGAGGCTTTCTGCCGACTGCTTGAAATTTGCAGCTTTGCCCTGGCGGGGCTGTAGTGGGACCAGTGCACCTCTCCCCACTCCTATTTTCCAGACCAGCTTGTAGTTCTGCTAGAAAGGGGGTGTCCATGCCACCTCGGGCTGGGGGGAGAGCCTGGAAACGAAGTCCCTCACACTCAAGTGAGTGTTCCAGCTATACGCTTGTGTAATATGGGTTACTACCTCTTCTAGCTGCGCCCTAAAAAACAAGGGTATTTTCTGAGGAATGCAAATCTACCTGTGCCTGTTAGGTGTATGCTGAGCAGATCTGAGATTTTGGGGCTTAGGTATTGTTTCAGCGTCGCAGGGTCTCCTGAATTTGAGATGAGCACCTTGTTGCTGAGGTGGAGTTGTTTGTGGGACTTTAAAGACAGAGTGAAAAATAAGCTTCAGCAGCCACTGGACAAGTGTTTTCTGGCCACAATTTTCATATTCAGACACGTAAACTTGTAGGTAGTCCAAATGTCCTCTTGACCAAGAACCCGCTTAAAGAAATGAGATTTCTTCTCCTGCCAACATATGGCACTAAGATTCTCCTCTTAGAGTCATTTCACACAAGAACTGCTGTTCTTTTCCAGACTATTGCGGAATAAAATATCTTAGGTTTTATTTCTGGTTGGGAGTTTGAATTCACACCCATGTTAACTTCATCTAGAGCTGTTAACCTGAGCAGAAAAATATGTTGTCGTCTTCACTGTTTTAACCTAAATATGGCTTATAGATGCACTTATTGACAGTTCACAGCCATGTTTAATACAGTTTAATTATGCTCTGTTGAAGGTATTGTAATTTACATTCTCCGTACTATTATATAAATTTATTGTGTTTCTTCTTATTCTTTGTCTCACTGAAAATATTGGGGCCGTTTTGTTTAAATCCTCTGCAACAATTACAGTAGAAACTTCTGAGAAGAAGAGATCTTTACAGAATTGTAGCAGATAATAAAAGAGCACAAAAGTGAGTTTTCTTGAGAAGCAGTTATGTAGAAAAGGACTTCTGGTTTGTCTGTCTTTAGTATGTTTCTTTGTCTTTTGGGCAAGTTTTTCATTGCCCTTATATTTTTCAGCTAATATTTCTTTTTTGTTGTTTTTTTCTTTGTTTGGTGTTTTGGTTTTGTTTTATATTTTTTTTTTTTTCCCCATGGCACAGTGTTTTAAGATGGGTAACCAACAAGAACATGTTGTTCCAGGAAGTTATAAGAAGTCATAACTCCAGTACTACCTTTCTTAACATTTTTTGAGGATGATACTGCTGTTTTTTGAGCAAATGTGTGTTTGTTTTAGGGAAGGACTTGTTCACATGAAATTTGTGATTTTTCCTTGAGTGATAACAGCTAGTTTAAGATCTAGCAATCCATATAAGAAGTTCCTGTTAGTCTACTCAATCACCAGAACTTTAATTGACAGCCTGGCACTTTCCCTGCCATCACAGTCCCCGTTTTAATCAGAGGTCCCTCAAAATTTCCTGACAGCTTTCTTAAGATCTGACTAACTTAATTAATGGTTGGTCATTACCTCTCCTTCAGAATAATGACTAAGTATGTGCAACAAATCCTGGCCTGCAGCAGTATTGTGTTGTACCCTTTCGTTCACTTTTTGCGATTGTGGAAAGTCTCTTGGTGTAACTCATTTTACGGGTACAAAAAATAAGTGTAGTATCAGCTACCCTTTAGGATGGTTAAGGTTTCTAGTCTTGCACTGGGAAGTGCAGGCGTAGGTCACCTCACAGTGAGGTCAACGGTCCCAGTGATTTCAGTGGGCTTCCTTGTGTGAGTCAGAGTTTAAAGAGTTCAGCATTTGCCTTCCTCATGAGAAGCTTTCAAAAGAGCATTGCTATGTCCTGCCATCCATAATATTTAGCCTTGTATATGCTTAGCAGTGTATAATTTGTATTTTGGAACCGTCATATACACACTTCTTTTGACAACACTCTGGTTGTTTGGGTTTTTTTTTTTCCATTTATCAGACAAGTGCCTTCTTTTCACAGTAAACTGAACAGCTTTTGCTTCTGCGCCATAGAAACCTAGCGTGTTAACTTGTTTGAGCTTGAGTATTACTGTCCTTTTAGTGTTTATGATCAAAAGTGTTAGTAAGACCCTTGGGGCAAACTCTTTGCTGGAATGAAATGGCATGGGTTATTTGAATTAACTGGCTGAGCCGTTCCAATATACAGCAGAGAGGAATGTGGCCTCTGGTCCACATGCTGATGGACTATACTGGCATTTTTACCTACACTACTGACATATGAAAGAGTACCAGTTTGCAGGCTTAGTATTTTTTCTGTCTTCTGCCTGACTGAGTATTGGTTGGACTCTCTAGATGCTACTGCAGTACATATGTCACATTTAAATTTAAGAATAGACATTTTCATGGACTGGGAAATCATGTGCAAAGTTTGAGGCCTGTAGTGTAGGTTACAAAAGTTACAGTTGAGATCCCTGAGAATGCAAGTTCGAAACAGAAACTTTGCTGCTCAAATGAGAGTCCTGTTGAGGTAGAAAAGGTTGTCATAGTACATCTCTCTGCCTTTTTAGCGTGCAGCTGTTATGTGACAATACAGCTGTTTCTTCAGAAAGCATGGGCAAAAACTGCTTTCTGGAGATCACAAGGAATGGACACAAGGGAAATGGTGCTTGTTTTCTAAAATGCGTGTGTTCTGTTAGCATTGCTGAATAGTGGGGGCAAGCAGCTAGGAAGAGTTGATGCAATGAGAAGATTATGCAGAGAAGAGTTAGCATCGTGATGTGAATGGATGTGCGAATTTTTATTACTTACTTGCTTTCAGGCTAAACTTTTCCATCCCAAGAACGTCAAGCCACAAGAGGCCTCAGGACCCACACGAAGACAGTTTTTCTGAGAGGAGATTATCACTTTTTTGATCACTGAGTTCTTTAGGAACTTTGATAGGCATCACGTCAAGCTTCTGGCTGAAGCAGCGCATCTGCAATTTGACTTGGTGAGCAGAGACATGCAGAGAGCTGGGCTGCTGCCCAATGCCTCTGACAGGGCATCAGGCAGACCTGGTCCCAGGGTGAAATACCCACAGCTGCTTTATGCCATTTCAAACACAAGACAACGTTGTGCGAAAACCAGACACTGAAGCTTTTCCTATAATCCTCTCCTGTTCTGTTGTGCTGGACCCAGATGATATAATTCACCTGCTTCCCTCATACATTTGCTACAAAGGAATAAAGTGCCATTCCCAAAAGCTGCTTGAGTCAGACTGTCCTGGAATTTGTGGCAGGGACCCTGCTTTCTCGTAAAACTTTAACGTACCAGGATGAAGATCTGTAGCAGAATGGGATGCACTCAGAGAAAGAAATAAATCATGTTAAATTTAATGATTGTATCACATACTCTGATTCTCACTTTCCAGATTTTCAATAAAAACCCTGTAAAAATTACTATAAACACTTTGCAAATATTATTGGGGTAACCTGGACTGTTAGTATTCAGGAAAGCAGCACAAGTGATCTGGAACTCCATAGCCAGACCTTTTGATGTGACAGAAAGGCAACATTTCTCTTTCTAACCTCCTAATCCATATGAGAAAAAGTGACTGAGAGAAAGACTCAATTTATTTCCCACAAACCAGTAACAGCTACTTTTTCTTGCTTACCTCCCACTGCCTCTGCTTTGATGAAATAATTGCATTCATTCTTGCTGAAATATTAGCATGAAATAATTAATATTTGCATTTAAAGCAATGTGTATTTGAGCATCATAGTTAATACTATGTTAAGGTGGAAGATGTTATTTTATTCACTGTTTCTGGCAGCCCAAGGTTGTACCTAGATCTGAATTTCATTGTTTCTCTTCCAGCAATAAAAAAGCTTCTGCTTTGCAAGACAAATAGGGAACTTGGGGTACCATTATTTAGCAGTTTTTAAAGATTGACAGCAAGGTAGCAGTTGCTCTGTGATCTTACAGAGTTTTACAGGTTAGCCTAATACATAATCATGGTTTTTCATGGATACGAAATAAGACTGAAAAGTATGGCAGCTGTTTTAGTGAGGCTTATTCCTTTTTTCTTGATATACAGTTTTGTGGAGTGGGAGGGGGGAAGAAGGTAGAGTGAATGGGAATCCCTGGGGAATTTTTGAGGCTGAATGGATGGAGAATGATTCTGATGGGTTTGATAGGAAAACGGCTGGCTTCCTCACTTGTGTGATTGCCTCTGGCTGTTGTATTTAAGAGGCAGTAAAACTTCATTGATGGGCAAGAAAGATGCTTTGGAGCAATAAAGATTGAAGGTTAATGAAAATGAGAGGTATCTTAAGTAAACAAGGAAAGACTGTGGGGAAGGTCAGAGTGGCTGGAGAAATATTCAGGTGAAGAAAATAAATCCGGGATATGGAGAGAAAGAGAATTGGTGTGATGGGATTGATAATATTTTTGTTCCCGCAATCTTTGGGATGTATTCATTGTTGTGTCTTTATCCATATAGACGTACCTCCCGCCAGCCTGGGTTTGAGCATATCTGACTCCACTTACGACATGAAATTTTTCTCCTTTTGGCTTTCTTTTTCCTCAGGCAAGCCTCGACTAGCTTGGGAGATTTTACTGACTTCAAATGCATTAAATACATTGATCTGCAGAAAGCTTTGGCGTCAGGCTGTCTGTAGCCTGTGTCATGCTGTTGGAAAGGAAACGCTTTTGCCTCTGTCTACAGAAGAAACAAAATAAAAAACATCATCAGGGTTTCAAATGACTGTGGAAGCTGGAGAGGCCAGGGGAATTGGCTAACAGCAGCTGTATTGCAATTAGCGGGGAAGAGCTTGGCTAAGAGCAGCACTGATTCTTTTTAGCATCTCAGAAAACTTTAAACAGTGTATTTTTTGAAAAATTATTTGTTCAGAAATAACCTATATAGTCAGTATATACCTTCTCACCAGGGTCAGCATCATTTTGGAGGTGATACTTTACTTGTCCTTTCCCATTTATAACATCATGTTCTTTCCTCATAACGAGGTTCCTTGATGTCAGTACGGTCTTCACTGAGTTCTGGACTAGCTTCAAGCTGTGAGGGGATCATATAAAGCCACTTAATTTTGCCTTCTATTTTTCTTTACTTTTTCAGTAAGTTGCTTAGGTTCAGTGATTTGCCTCCATGAGTCTCTTAGTGCTTAATCAGGTGAAAGGTTAGTTATGCAAATACCGCTCCCCTTGCAATAACGATTCATGCAAATTGTCCTCCATCATCTTCTCTCAAGAGCACCAAGTCCAGGATCCAGCTACAACAGGGGCTGAATGGTTGTAGTTTGTCCATCATAGAGTTTAACGGAAAAAATATGACTTTGGTCACTGAAGCCAGTCTGGGTTCACCAAAAATAGTTAGAGGATATGATCTCTGTCCTGAGTCACTTCCTGCTCTGTTGAATAATGACTTCTTTCCCTCAGTAATTATCTGAAGAAACCTTTCCTTTAATCAGGCCCAAATAGGACTTTCAAACACCTTTTGCTGCACTGCATAAACACGTCGCCTTTACAGTACCTACCACCTTAACAGCACACACTACACACAACTCCCCTACCCCCACCAGCACCAACCCACATTTCCCTGGACCCATCCCACTCCTCCCTTCCCTGCCAGACAGCGCTGACCTCCTTACTGCACTTTGCCGTACAGACCATCTTCTACTGCTGTTACCAGCAACCCTTCCACATGCATCTCCCTGACACGCAGGTTTCATGCAGCCTCAGGTGCCTCAAGTCCTGCCTCTTCCCTCCTGAATGTGGTGTAAAGCAGTGCAACGGAGAGTGCCAAAAGGAGTGGCAGTGGCATGGCACCCCTCTCCTGAGCTCTAGACACACTGGATTGGAGAATTAGGCGTGCTTCTGGGTGCTGTCTGTCCTCCAAGGAGGGGAGCTGGTCCGAGTTTGGGGTTTTTTTAAATATTGCTGTATGAATGTTCATCTTTTTTTTTTTTTTTTTTAACATTTCTGTAAGTATTTCCACTCTTGTGGTAGTTCACACCTCTGTGCAGACATTGCAGCTATTTTATATGCTTTCTATTTTACTTAGGTAACATGTACTCTCACAAAGTATACAGGCTTCCCTTGAAAATTTCTTTAGGGATCTATTTTTCTGAGTGTCAGTGCCACCTCCACAGGTGCTGCTGTTTTGCTTTCTTAATTCTGGTATTTGTTTGTCCTCCCAAAAAGGAGGAGAACCTTCCTGTAATGCCCAGGTGAAAGCTCTCTTCTCATTACAGCCAGTTCTTAGCTGGTGCCCATCAGCCAGTTCTAGAGTTTATGCTGTGGAGCTCTTCTGGAATGAGAAAAGCAAACTCTTTTGGTGAGATAAACCTGCCTTGTAATTGGAAATAGTATGTGTTTCCTGGATTACATCTCGTAGGTAGTGATCATAAAAATATAAAATAATATCTAGTTTCCTAATGGAAGGTTTACTAGAGTGGTTTATTTGTGTTATCATCCTGCTTTGAAATACAATATCATATAGTGCATAAATAATGGTGCTAATGAGGTGAATTAAATGATTTTCTGTTGTGTAGTTGTATAGTATCCTCTCTGCTGTAATGAAGGAAGAGGGATTGGAAGCTGCTTTTGTTCTTCAGTATCAGGGCAGCGGTGATTTATTTGAAGAAAACAATAGGGCTGCTTTGTCTATCTGGCACTAGTGGCTTAGGGTCAGAGGAAGGCAGAGGGGGCTGAGATGGGGGGAGAAGAGGAGAGATTTGAAGTTGTATCTTGAATTACATGAACACTGATGCTATTTGCTCTTTGATCAGTGTGACCTCTGCTATTTAGTAGAAACTTAAATTAGGAATATAGGATTGGAAGGGACCTCCTGAGTCATCCTGTCTTTCCTCTTGCCATCACAGCTGCTGTAGTATATAAATCCCTTTGAGAAGGCTGTCACAGTCTGCCTTCAATTTAGCAGGGCTCTTTGCCCTGTTATAGGCTGGTTGTTCCCCAGCTGAGCTCCTGTGGAAATTAGAAACCTTCTAATTTTTGGCTAAGGCAAGTTCAAAGCCCGTTTATTAGTATTTGTTTTACTGCCAGTATTGTTCTTTAGCTTAAATGGTTTTTACATTTATTTTTTTTTTACCATTTACCTCTGTTGTATGTGAAACTTCTTTAGGTTTTATTTTTGTGAGAGTTAACAAACTAAGGCCTTTGAAATGTGTTTCTTCAGGTAAGTGGGATGGGAAAGTGGGTTTTGTTCTTGTTTCCCTATTTTGATTAGGCATTCTGTCTTTTTTTTTCCTCCATTTTTTAAATTGCTCCTGGTTTAGGATGTGTAAAGCTATGATCACTCACCATTTCAAATTATTTTTCCACCAGTTTCTACAGGATTGATGCTTCTTAATGTAAACACATTTCTTGATCTATCTTGGGCTCTCCTACAAAGAGAAAGCTTATTGGTAGCTTGTAGGCATCTTGAGTAAGATGAATCTCTCCTAGCTTTGTATATCTGTCTGAACTAGTCGCCTTGGGCTGTCTTTATAGTTACTAGAGAGAAATAGGTAGAGCTAGGGTGAGATTAATCCGACCTATTTTAGGCATCTAATTTAGGATGAAAGGCATCGCACCCTAAATCTTTGAAAATCAGGGAAGCCTAAGGTGGTTTGTGTTGATGAGAATTTCTGCATTTGATCAGAATAATCCTACTTCTTCTGAGTGGCAGATTACCTCCTGGTTTATAGAGAGAATTCTTTTTACTGTCTATGAGTGCATGTACTTCTGCATATAATGTGAACACAGTAGAATATAACAGTACTGCTTCTCAGTTCTTAATGTGTGATATCAAATGACGAAGAAAAAAGCTAAGACCAGCTATAGACCTGCATGTGCAAAATGAACCTCTTTTCTGTAAGTTTCTGGAATAGTAGACATGGAGGGCTGATTCTGTGCTTAATCTTGCAGAAGTCATGGATTTTTGAACTCTTTCCAAGACTTGAAGGCAGAAGTTCATTGTTGGCAAAGCAGGAGTCTCTCAGACAAAGATGGTTTTTCCAGCTACTTAAAGCTGTCAGATGTCAGACAGGGCAGTGGGACTCCCTGGCTGCTGTCAAGGAATAGGAAGGCAGACAAGAGGACCTCAGACAGTGTAAAACTTTCTTGTTAGTCATTTCAGTAGAAAAACACTCTCTGCTATCTGACCTACTAGTTAATATTCAAGTGATATCATTGAGGACCTAGAGTAGATCAAGAATTTTCAAGGTTGGTCAGTGCTACACAGACCTTGAAGGAAGTACAGAAGTGTTCAAAATGCTTGAAGGCCAATTTTCAATCTCACGCTAAAAACAAGGATCAGCTTGGGCTTGTATTGATTTAATGTTCCCAGTCAATCTGTTTTCTAAGGAGGCAACAATGTCTGTAAAGGCTTGCTGAATGACAGTTACTCAGAATTATTTGTAACAGCCTATTTGGAAATGCTTCACAGTTGTCCACAAGCCTTGCAAGCAGTGTATCAGGAAACATACTCAAAGCTAGTACAAGGCTATAAAAAATGGGTCTTCTCCAGCACATACACTGGTTATCAGTGGTGATCATAAGAGTTAATGAGTCTGCTTGTACTTAAAACTGTCTACCTTGCTGCCTGCCGCCCGCCCAGCCCCCCCGCTCCCAAGTGGAATTCCTCATCCAGAATGACTGGTCCTTAAACCAAGCAATGTGGTCCTCCTGGGCTGGAGGGCAGTGCAGGCTGGGGAACGCTCTCCACTTTGCTGGGGAAGGGGGTAACATGTCCCTTTGTTTGCGGACAGTGTCTGTTCAGAGCTGCTCAGATACACAGAGGTGAGATGGGTAAGAGGAGCAAATGCAGCCGAGACAGCCCAAGCCTTTGGATAAGCTGGTGGTCTATGTGGACCAGGGTGGAGTAGACAGTTGTGTTCTGTGCTAAGTGCATCCAGAATGAATGGAGATGCTGTTATTGCTGTGAAATGTAAGGGGAATGAAATTCCATGGAGCATATAGAAAGAGGTTTGGATTAGGTATTATGTCTTGCTCACACCATCCCATGTAAATGAAAGTCCCACTGATAGGTTTGTCTTCTGAGGAAGAAAATGAAGTGTCTACCTTTTGTGTGTTGCCACTTTATAGGTTTTGAAATATTGATTTGTTTACTTTCATAGCAGAGTTGCACTTTCTGAAATGATGATAATATTTATCCAGTTTACATCTGCTGATATGATGGCTATGCATCACCTTCGTGGTTTCTGAATGGACAAAACCAATTTTATTACTGAGTTATTCTTACTCACAAGTGACTCTGCTGTTTGACTTGGCATGCGTGGACTTTGCTGTACAGCTGTTCTTCTGTGGGGCAGAGCTGATGGATGGAGTCCAGAGTCTGCGTTCCTATAGAGAAGCAGCTACCAGAGCCTTCTGATGTCACTGCAGAATTTCTCTACTTCTTTATCCTTGCAGTTGCTCTTATGATTGTAGGACTGAGGAATTATTTTTAGGGCAGTGTGGTTCATCTAATACTATGTTCCTGCTCAAATTGTAGACCTTGTGTAGGATCTACTTCTCAATTAACAACACTGCCCTATGTAGTCTAATGATGCTGTTTCCAATTCATATCAGTCTTTTCATTACCATTCATATCACACTTTTCACTATCATTCCGTTGCCGGCTTACTTGAAGACTTGTAAGCGAACTACAAATGGTAAGAGCTCATTTTGTCTCATTTGGCTGTACCTGCTGTCATAGCAGGTTGCCAGAGAGCAACTGTTTAGCCCATTTCATTCATTTATAACCTAGCCTTGTGGGTTTCCACAGTGTTATTGTATCTTTTACCTTGGGAATAATATCTGTTTTAACTGAAAGTACGGTAAGGGTTGGAGTTTCACAGGACCATAATGCCGGTGTTATCCATCTCTTCCCCAGCATCATCTGCTGTTGCCATCTAAAGATCACCATCTGCCTTTAGAAGACTATTTTGGGGGTTTGCTTTTGGTGGTAAGAGGTTGACCTTGATGCCCTTTCCAGACCTAGAATACTGTGTTTGGAACATGCTGGCTTTGTACGGCTGGCTTTTAAAGACTTAAACTTTGCTTCCCTTCAAGAATTATTAGTGAAGTTGTGGGGTGTGTTTTAAAACTAGCTTTGGTCTGAAGATCATACTACTCATTGTAAGTTGGACTTACAATCACTGGCTTGTGTGACGCTCTCTTTAACAGCAAAGGTGAAATACTTTCCTTGCTTTATGTAGACCCAGCCTCATCAGTAACCCCTTCCCCTGTGATATGACAAAAGGGGTTTCATCTCCACCCCGTGAACAAGTACAACTAATAACTTGAGCTTCTTGCTGTATTGGAATTACCGCAAATCCTACTAATTTATGTAAAACCAACTAAAAAAAAAGAAAATCCAGACAGCATGTATCTGGAAAAGGGAACTGGATACTCTCAAATCTGAAATGCATACCTCAGGAGGTACTCATTTAGGTACTACAGTACCGTTTCATTTCAAACTGGTAGCATTTCAAAGATGTAAAATCTTCTCCGTAGGTTATGTGTGTTAGTTCAGAATCATGTCTATATACACATATACAAAAATACAGGCTAGATATGCAGACTGATACATCTGTAGTTACTTAAAGTTCTCTTAAGACATTCCAAGTCTGACCACGTGAGCTGCTTTCTTTGGTCCTCTAGTAGTTTTCCCCAAAGGACCTGCTCCATTTCTCTCTTGTAGACTCATTTTATCAGTTCTTGGATTGCTGGAGAGGTGCTGATCCTCCTCAGGCAGTACTTGGAACAATAGAAAGAACAACGTGAAAACTAAGGCAGCTAGGGAAGAGAAAGTAGGCCAATCCACACAGCCGTTCTTTTACAAAATACAGGTGGTAATTTCTTACTGAAAGATACGAGGATAAGGAGCAAAGATGTCTACTTCAGGTGTAAAATGTTTTGACTCCTGAAGTATTCAAGTTATGAGTTTAAGGAGATATAGTTAGAAAACCTACTTGCAATCAGGTCTTTTCAGACATTTTACAGAGGACGTGGGTGATTCTAGTTCAGCTTTATGAAGCCTTTAGAGGTTTTGAAATTTGTCATTTGTGCTTGAAGAAAAACACATCTTTGGACAGTGCAAAATCAGTTCATGTCAGAAGGTCTATTTTCAGTCTTGAGTCCAGTTGATTAAATAGAATTTTGGAGCCATAAAAGCTGTTGGCAAAATATTATGTTACTGAAGGATTTCAACTTTTAGAAAACAGTATGTTTGACAGAACATTTATTAAAAAATTTTGACCTTGTAGTTATAAGACCAACTAATTGTCTAATAATAGGCAACTATTGTAGACAATATTATGATCTGATTAGACTATATGATGATAAAATTCTAACAACATGCTAATGTGGGAGGTGTCACATAAAAGCCTCTAAAATGGGGCTCTTCAGCAGCAAATCAAAGGACCACATTCGTGTTGCAAGACTGACCAATATCTATTGGACTTCCATCTTTTTTCCCATGTCCCAAAAACCACTTTGCTGTGAGGTCCCAATGAGCTTAGTGGCAGAGGGCCATCATCCAATGATGATCATGACTGGGTTGGGCTGGAAAAAGAAAAAAGGTGGAGAGTCATATACTTCAGTTTCATTTCCTCTGCTGTTTTCCTCCACAAATCCCCCTATCGCCACCAGCACCTTGGATCTCCTGCAATGCCTTGCTCTGCGTCCTCTGCATGGCATCTGCAGTAGCTGATGCAAGACCCAGTATGGGAGGATCTTTGATATAGGATTCCAGTAGAAGAGGTTTTAGACCGTGTACCCACTCTTTCTTCCAGCTGTGCTGGGTTACAGGGGTATTCTCACTGGCTGCTATAGGCAAAGTCTCTGACATGGCTAGCATGAGATCAGCATGGTAGGAGAAAGGGAATGATAGAGACAGCAAGAAAAAAACTGAAGTGGAGCACTCCAGCTTCTTGTCTCTTTTCCTTGATAAGCGGTGCTGGAAGCGGGGATGTAGAGGAAGCAGAGGACAAAGTGGCAAACATGGGGGTGTACTGAGCCAGGGTGCTAGGAATGAATATGTGAACTTCTCTGCTATCAGACTAGTACACGTCTCATTTGCTTTTTTTTATCTGATCCTTTGGACTGTGATCTCTCTGGATCTGCATTTTTAATAACTTTTCTACAACTCTATTTGGAGTCTTTTTTCTTACTCTCCTACATATGCTATTGTAGCATCCAGTAACAGCGATTTTTGCATTCTTTGTTCAGAGCTAAAATATTTGCTGTGTTCTATTTGATACTTAAGGTGTATTTTGGATAGGCTTAGGCAATCAGTTGGATCCATTTTTTTGCTGATTAAAATAAAAAAAAAGTCTGAGTGCAGAGAAAAGCTAGTCACATAAGAAACTGTAAGGAAACTTGACAGAAATTTATTATGTTAGATGTGTAAACAAAATATTTTCCAGCCTTCTCTTTCTGTTTCCCATTACCATGCAAAACTTCACTTTGCAGCTGTTCTGTAGCTTTCTGTGGTGAATTTGTCCAGTTCTGTGTGACACTGGATATAGTAGTCTGACCATTGCTGGAGTGTTCATATAAATTCAAAATACTCTTCAACTTATAAGACAATAAAAAACTCACTTCAAACTTCTGAAGGCTGATGCAGCATAACATATATATGTGGATTTGAGCCATGGAAACACTCAGCTGGTGCATATGTTAGTGTTAGTACAGGTCAAATACGTTTTCTGGAGGTTCGTGACCTGCACGTCCTCACCTACATCAGCCAAAACCACACATCCACAAACAAAAACTGTAATGCTTCCCTGTTCCTTTGGAAGCTCCGTGACCATCACCACAGGAACCATAATTCTCCTTTTTTGTCAGAGCACAAGAAAAAGTGGTATCTGGGGAAAGTATATGTACCATGCAGGATAACGTTCGTACCAGGCTTCTGCTGCATTAAACACAGCATGCCATTCCTCGTGTAAAAGAAATCTTTTCTATCAGTACCAGGTCTTGTTGACCCTAGTGACCTTGAGATTTTTAGTTCATAAATGTTGCTGTATGGAAAGACAAAGTCGTATGGTCTGGTCCCATGTTGGTTTTTAATTGTGAAACCTGATTTTTAGGAATGCTACTTAAATGACAATCTGTGCTGAACAGAAACAGATGAGCACTGCTTTACTAGGAGGAAGGTAAGCATTGATACCTCTGTTGCTCTGGTGTAGCACCAAAAAACACCTTTTGCTCTTAAAATTGGAAGTGTAAAGCTCTTTCAGCCACAAAAGATGACTGAAGTTTTGTCATCTTTTTGTTTCATGTTTGCTCAGCATCGAATATGGTGGGGTCTGGGCCTGTGATTAGGATGTCTAAATGCTGTGGTGTATCAACAAAAATGGTTTTAAGTGGAAATTTCAAAACTGGCTGTAACTTGGTCTCATTCCTAATGGCATGGTTTATTGAAAGTGTTTAGTTTGTGGTTTTGAAAGATATCCATGTGAGTCTAATATTGCTTAGATCATAACTATCAATGACTGGCTCAATGCCAGTCAGTGGACCTAAAGCAAGGGAGATGTTGTATGAGAGCAGGCTTTGTGTTCATTTAGACCAAAGAGACAGTCTAGGGTCTCTTCTCAAACTAGCTGCTGCCAGTTTCCCTCCACTGAGGGAATGAGAGCCCCCAACATTTTGTTTTGTAATAAATAAGTATAAATTTTTTTTTTTGAAGATGTAAGTTGCGTCCAAGCTACCACAATCTTTGCCTTTCAATGAGCAGCTTGGGAGATGAGACAAAACCTGTTTAAAATTTGCTACAAATTTCCCAAAAGAACCTGGAGCAAGACACAAGGAGAAAGAAGTAGATCCATTACAACCTTAGATAATAGAGCAATTCTTACAAAGTATATGGGCAGGTTGCATTTGGGGATGAGGGGGCGGGTGTTTTGGGGTTTATTTTTTGTTTTTTAACAGGTGCTATATAGTATACTTCAGGGCTCAACAGAGAGTTCACATTTCTCCTTTTGTTCCCATTTTGAAGTACCAAGAAAACAATCGTAATCTTCCCTTCTGGCGTTGGTATAATATATTTCCTGGGCATCTTCTGAGATAAATGTAACAAGGATGTAGCACAGAGCTATTAAGTTTTCTGAGACTGTGAAATAGCTGTTCCTGTCTGTCCATTCACAGTCTTGTAATAAAGCACCTTTTAACTACAAAAATCTGTCAAAGGTATATGAAAGTCCTCGCATTCTGTGTTTCCCATTCTACTCTCTCTTAAGCCTTGAATGTACTCAGCCTTTGCTCTAGATTCACGCATGCACAACTGAGATTATAATAGAATCCTTTTTTTTTTTTTTTTTGGTTTTGTCATGGGACTCAATACAACCTTTGCTGTTCGATAGTAACTTTAATACTTGTCCAGGATGAGATCTAGAATCTAGGTCTCTTTCAATCATGTTTTGTACTTGGTAGTATAAATTATTATTGACTTTGGTTTAAGCTTAGAATTTGTTCCACCATGCACTGTTTAAAACTTATCCCCCCCCGCAAGATCTGTTCCGCACTTACCCACAGTGCATCTTTTCTCTATTGCGTGTACACAGTAACTTATTATTATTATTAGCCCATTAATCTGTATAATGTGGTGTATGTGATATTTATTGAGTCAAATCACCTTTTTATAAATTATGACACTCCGGAGAGAGGAAACATTCTAATATTAGTTTGAGGCTTTTTTAGTGGTGGTTTTTTCCCCTTCTATTAATTCCACTACAGAGGTGATGTGATCTTAAGGCAGCAGGGATGAGGAACTTAGTCCTGCTATAACTTCAAACACATGCATACTCTTCTTTCACTTAAACACTTTCTTAAAAAACATGGTCCACTAAAAATAAGTCTTTAGTGAAAGAGTCTGCTAGCTTTTTTTAAATTGAAGATCAGATCTTTAGATCCACAGATGATGTTTTATTACAATGATTTGGTTCTTACAGGCAAGCTAAACAGTTGTCCTCAAAGTAATCTCCCCAATTTCCTTGCTTTTCTGTTCTTTTCTGCCTTTATAATCAAGAAACACTGAAATTCTCCAAGAAGAATTTTTATTTTACTAATAAACCCCATTTCAGGAAGTTTTAAAGCCATGTTCCCTTACTGTTTTTTAAGGGAATAGTGCGAGTACTACTGAAACCAAATACCAGGTTAACCCGAATTGAATTTAAGTCAGTGTTCCCATAGTAAATTGCATAATTCCACAGTACATCTTTGCCTTTTCCTAGTGCATACTTTAAGGCCAGATGTTGTGTGGAGTGGGGTGTTGTGGTTCACAAAGCAAGTGGTTTTATTCATAGCTTGCTTTATTTGGGGAATTTGTGGAGCCATAGCACTACACGGCCTCTTCCCTCCTCTCCCTGGCAGTAGCTGTATCTGCTCTAGTCAGATGTGCAGCACTGCTGCACCTGCAGAGATCAGAGCCATGTGCTCTATGTCAGTTGGACGTACCATCATTTCTTAAAAAAATTAGGTGGGCTTAACAGCAGTTTTAAGATACTATATTTAACAAAGGGAAAATAGGTTTCGCGCTGTGGTTTCTGTATACTTTTTTGAGTCCTTTATAACCATAGCAGTCAAGTACTTCTCTAGTAAACTTGATATAAATTGTCCAGTGAAAGAACAAGTGTGTGCTCCTCACACAAACAGAAAAGAAAGAAAAAGCCTAGGTTTAACCCCCTCCCTTTCCTTCCTCATCCTTCTTGAAGGGCTTAGCTATAGAGTAACAGCCTGATAGCAGCCTTCAGCTCTGAGCACAAGGCCTGGGTTGCGGTTCAGTGGGATTACAAATCACAGTAAGGCTGTATCGTCTTCTCCTTACCTTCCCTCTAGCATGTATGTGGTGTCAGGTGTTTTATGGCCCCACAATAACATTCTTATTGATGAACAGAGTATTTGTTTCCAACTGAAACAGGGAGAAAAATATCAGTTTCTTCACACTGAGACATCACAATTTCCAGAAAAGTAATTTCAGATCATTTTAAGGAGTATAACAATGTATTAGTACAAACTTCTTGACAAATTCCAGCTTAGATGCTTGCAGAACAGGAAAAACCAACATTAGATTCTGAAGAAGGATATTAATAGTGCTGATTCTGCAGTATTCTACTGTTGTTAGAAATAAGTTATTTGGAAATATTTCTGGAAAGGGATATATCAGTCTTGATTCTGCTCCTGTGGTGGTATGTCTTCAGTGATTAAACTCTGAATATTTGCTCTTGTTTGTTCTAGAATGGAGCAATGAATTAGCCTCAATGTGATCCGAACTGTGGCATTCATTGGAGGTAACTCCTGTCACTTGCTTGTGACTCTGATGCATTTTATGTGACTAATAAGGTATTCATAAAGTCATCTTATTTGCCCAGTCTGGCCCTAATTCCCGAATGAAACCTCTAGGTCTTTCTTATGATATTGTTTAATCTAACAAATTTATGCCACTACTAGTTAGACCTCCACTCACAAAGAACTTCTCAGGATGGTTGAGGCTGGAAGGAATGTCCTGAGATCATCTGGTCCAGCCCCCCTGCTCAAGCAAGGTCAGCTACAGCAGGTTGCCAAGGACCTGCTGACAGTGCTCTTAAAGCAGGCCAGGATGCTGTTGGACGTCTTTGCCATGAGGGTATACTGCTGGCTCATGGTCAGCTTGTGGTTCACCAGGACCCCAAGGTTGTCCTCGGCAAAGCTGCTTTCCAGCCACTTGGTCCCCAGCATGTACTGGTATTTGGGATTACTCCTCCCCAGATGCAGGACTTTATACCTCCTCTTGTTGAAGTTAATGAGATTCCTCTCTGTCCACTTCTCCAGCCTGTCCAGGTCCTGCTGAATGGCAGTACACTTATCTGGTCTATCAGTCACTCTTCCCAGTTTTGTATCATCTACAAACTTGCTGAGAGTGCACTCAGTTTTGTCACCTAGGTTGTTAATGAAGGTGTTAACAGTATTGGCCCCAGTATAAACCCCTGGGGTACGCCACTAGTGACTTGACTCCAGCTGGATTTGGTGCTATTCATCTTAATCCCCTGGGCCTGGCAGCTCAGCCAGTTTCTGGTCTACCTCACTGCCTACTTATCTAACCTGTACTTTGTCAGCTTGTCTGAGGGTGTTATAGGAGGCAGTGTCAAAATCAGAGAATCATGAAATGGTTTGGGTTGGAAGGGACCTTAAAGATCACCTAGTTCCAACCCACCCTGCCATGGGCGGGGACACCTTCCACCAGACCAGGTTGCTCAAAGCCCCATCCAACCTGGACTCGAACACTGGATGGGGCATCCACAACCTCCCTGGGCAACCTGTGCCAGGGCCTCACCACCATCACAGTAAAGAACTTTCTCCTTACATCTAATCTAAATCTACCCTCTTTCAGTTTAAAACCCTTACTCCTTGTCCTATCACTGCATGCCCTTGTAAAAAGTCCCTCTCTGGCTTTCCTGTAGGCCCCCTTCAGGTACTGGAAGGCTGCTATAAGGTCTCCCTGGAGCCTTTTCTTCTCCAGGCTGAACAGCCCCAACTCTCTCAGCCTGTCTTCATAGGAGAGGTGCTCCAGCCCTCTGATCGTCTTCGTGGCCCTCCTCTGGACTCTCTCCAACAGGTCCATGTCCTTCTTATGTTGGGAGCCCCAGAGCTGAACGCAGTACTCCAGGTGGGGTCTCATGAGAGAGGACTAGAGGGGAAGAATCACCTCCCTCAACCTGCTGGTCACACTCCTTTTGATGCAGCCCAGGATCTGGTTGGCCTTCTAGGCTGCAAACACAAATTGCTGGCTCATATTCAGTTTTTCATCCACTAATACCCCCAAGTCCTTCTCCGCAGGGCTGCTCTCAATCCACTCATCGCCCTGCCTGTGTTTGTGCTTGGGATTGCCCTGACCCTCTGTGCAGGACCTTACACTTGGCCTTGTTGAACTTCATGAGGTTCACAAGGGCCCAACTCTCAAGCCTGTCAAGGTCCCTCTGGATGGCATCCCTTCCCTCCAGCATGTCGACCGCACCACACAGCTTGGTTCCTTGCTAAGCCTTACTAAGGTCAAGGTAGACAACATGCGCTGTTCTAATGAAGTCCACCAAGATGGTCACCTCATTGTAGAAGGTAATAAGGTTGGTTAAGCATGATTTCCCCTTCATAAAAATATGCTGACCATTCCTGACCACCTTCTTGCCCTTCATGGGGACCAAGGTGAAGCTGACTAGTCCAAGTCCACTCCCAAGTGCATTAATTCCTCCTGGATACAAACCACAGATCACAGTAAGTCCTTTGATTTAAAATAATAATAGTAGTAACTGTCAAGTATTTAAGTGTAGTGACTCATATTTTTCAGGCTGGATCATTCTGCTCTGGGATGCAGCACTGTGGGCTGACCTAGTTTGGGAGCAGGGAGGCGCTCCACAGAGGGGAATTCTGGTGGTTCCTAGCATGTGCAAGCACATATGAGAAGTAGACAGACTTCACCTATAATAAAAGGCATTCCTGTCTTCATTATGGCATATTCTTCTTCCAAGAAAAAAAAAAACAGCAACAGGTTGTTCTGACCTTCCTGCCCTACCTGTTGTTACCACTAAGTGTGCATGTTACCCCTGCTCCAGGGGTGGCAATGGGTCAGTGAGATACCTGCGTTTCCTTGTTTTTCCAGCCTCTCTCACAACTCAGCCTTGAATGTTTTTTTGCAACTATAATTGGCAGGTTCTTGAAGGCAGCTACCCTTCAGGTGGAGCACTGTGCCTCATTATAATTAATTTCTAGCCCCTTTTAGCTGTTCCTCATCTTACAAATATGGAATTGAGGTTGTCTTCCGGTGAATTGTGCTGCTTATACAATGGGGGGGTGGGGGGTGGGGAGGCAGAACTTTTAAGGCAGCATTTCATCTGTGCTCACAGTTTTACCACAGCAGCATGTTGTAATATAAAATTTAAGAGGTCAGTAAACAACTTGGCAGTAACTGAGCAATTTAAACAAAAGCTTCTCCTCAATATTTGATGCTTGGGAGGGAGAGAGGAGGAGAGAGCCAGGGATCCATTGTTCAATGTGTTACTACAGTTGCCCCGTTTTTTAAAGAATTGTGTTTTATAAAGATAGTAAATATTGCGGGACAATGGCAGGCTTTTTTTCCCAGATCATCTTTGAAATTGTTTTTTGAAATTGCTTGTTGAAAAGTTGCCTCTAATGAGTCCTATGTCCTCCAATGAATGCAAAATCTGTGTGTCTGCATTGGAGGATTTACAAGTCTTAGCTGGTTATGTCGCACAGTATGACGCTTTTTGACAGTTTGGATCAGAAAGATATAAAATATGCAGCTGATGAAGGTACTGATTCATGTTATTTTTCAAGGCCTTTATGTGCTTTCTTCATGACCTAAAAGTCTCTTACAATAATCAGTCTATGATAGAACTTACTTCCATTAAGGGAACTGCACTAATCTAGTGATGCGACTTTATGCAAAAAAACCCCTCTGCATGTTAATTATTAGAGATCTGATTGGTTTGTTTGTTTTGTACTACCTGATCAAGATTTGTTTTCATAGGCTATTAGATTGTGCTACAATCATCTAACAGGTGGATGGTAGATTAACAAAATAAATGGATCTGATTCTTCATCTATTTGCATCTCATCTCCTGTGGTAATGAATTTCTAGAGTTACTGTTTAACCATTTTCAAGGAAAATTTAAAGATCACTTTCAAATTCTGATTATAATTCTGTTAGTTGGATAACACTTCTAAAATAAGTGAATTTACACCAATAACAGACGTGAGTTTTGTCACAATACATCTCATTTGCTTTCATTATTTGGATGGAAATACTAGAAAGCATCATGGACTAAAGTAAATATCACAGTTTTTGGGAACAGCCATACAAACCATTCTCAATGAAATCAGAAATTCAGTAGTGTTTGACTCTAAAGGTTTTGGTCTGATGCTTACCTGCTGTTTCACACACTTGCAGGGCGAGTTTAGCATCCTTCACGTTGCTGCACACGTGTAGGTGTGCCCACGTGGGGATGTGGGGCAGCATCTGCTGGAGCAGGGCTGAGCATGGGTACAGCACAAGGGTAGAAGCGATGAGGGGGCTGTCAGCCAGGGCAGGCGCTACAGCAGCACCAAGCCCAGCCACTGACCATGCACAGCCCTCCTAGTATCCTGCAAGCACATCAGGCATTCATCTTCTCCACCCTGGGGCCCTGTGCAGAAGGACCAGTCAGTGACATGGGGCAAGCCCAGAGCCATTGCTTTCAAATTGCTTTTTCAGCTCTAGATTTTGAGGGGGCAAGTTTTGTGCAAAGTGCTGCTCAGGAAAGTAGTGCTGTTGCTTTATTCCGTATGCACATGTGTATGTACATACATACACACTGTTTTAAATTTCATGCCTGCTATTGTCTCTAATGATTTTTGTCTTATGATTGGAAAAGAGTGACATCCTTTTTTTTCAGGATTGGAGTAGTATTTTAAAAATATCTTTAGTGCTGGAACTTGTGGGTCCTTAACATACCACTTCGTCTTTGTGCTCCTAGTTTGCATAGAGTGATATAGGCATCTTGTGTTGGCAGTGGTCAACAGCCACCCAGCCACTTACTTGCTCACTCCCCACTCCTGTAGTATGGGGAGGAAAAACAGAAGGAAGGCAAGATGACTTGTGGACTGAGATAATGTCAGTTTAATAGGGAAAGCCAAAGCTGTGGGTACAAGCAAAATGAGGAAGAATTCATCCACTACTTCCCATTGCCAGGCAGATGTCCAGCCACTTCGGGGGAAGGAGGGCCTCAGCATGCATAGTGGCTGCTTGGGAGAACAATTACCATAACTATGAATGTGTCCCCTCTTATTCCTCCTTTCTGTGAGCTTTTATTGCTGAGCATGATTTCATACGGTATGGAAAATCCTCTTGACCAATTCAGGTCAGTTGTCCTGGCTGTGTGTCTTCCCAGCCTCTTGCCCATCCCGGCCTACTTGCTGGGGGATAAGGGTGCATAAAGCAGGAAAGGGGGAAAGCCTTGCTGTTATGCAAGCACTGTTCAGCAACAGTCAAAACATTGGTGAGTTTTAGCCACAAATACAAAGCACAGCACAATATGGGCTACTGTGAAGAAAGCTAACTCCATCCCAGTCAGACCCAGTACAATCCTCATCTCTTGTTCCTTACCATTTGCATCATGCTCCAGCTCTGTTATTTGATACATCTAAGTATCCTCTGACTGTCCTATTCATATGTGGTTTCATTTCTATATCCTACTCATGCTTTTCCACTTACCTAACCCACATTCCATTACATTTGATCCTTCTATCCCATACCTCTTTTCTTCTTTCCTTTCTATTTATTTCTTATGCCTGATTTTTCCTCTCACCAACACTTACAACTTATACTACATGCTAAAACTATCTTTACATCCAACAGTCAGGTTTATATGTCCTTATTAGCCACTATCCTCTGTTCCTTGACGTATGCATAGATATGATTTCCACATTCCATAGGGCCCTGTCAAATGTCCATAAGAACAGTCAATGACTTGGGCTCCATCTGTCAAGGTGGTCACTCAAGACAGGAGCGGCAGCCTGTTGGGCTGTTGGCTGCCAAGACCAGCTTGTGTTGGGTCATCACCATGCTTGCCCTGTTCTTGGGAGGCTCATCCTCTGGTGTTTCAAGTCGTTCCTACTGTAGTACTTCCTATAACATAAAACTCAAATCATGGGTTATTTTACCTCAAGGTTAAATCTCCTCTCCATCCTTCTGTGTTTTCCACCAAGTGCACCTGGGTCATTGACAGAAGGCAATCCCAGGAATGGGTTTGGCTTTTCCCAAGGGAGGAGCAACCCATGCTCCTTTTCCCAGATGCTTCCTGCCATAGTTTAACCCCAGCCAGCAACTAAGCACCATGCCGGATGATTCAAAAGGGTCGGGACAGACTTATCTGGACATTTTTTTAAAGGACCATACCAACATTCTTCTCATGCTAAACCCAAAACACAGCACTATACTAGCTACTAGGAAGACAATTAACTCTATCCCAGCCGAAACCACGGCACTTCCCTGTGTGCACTACGGTATCTTTATCTGTTCCCACAGTATGTAAGCGCTTGCTTTGGGCAGCTGCCTAGGATGGATATCACCTCCAGTAGCCTGAGGTTTTACACCTGAACAGCACTTAAACCTGTGACTTGTTGACTTGAAGCTGAAGAGGGAAGGCATAATAATGCCTTTTTCAGGCACCTGTCTCTGAAAGAAAGGCAGCAGTGGTCCAGAAAGGCAGCATCCAGTAGCACAGCCTCTTGGCTGTTATTTGGCAAGGTTTGTGGGTTCCCAACCCAGATTAACTGTTGGGGGAACTTGGGCTTCCTCTAAAAGATGTTTCAACACGGTCATAGTGCCCAGGACTGGGTTTTGTTGTTGTTTTTTTTTTTGTTTGTTTGTTTGGAGCTGCAGTGCAAGTTTGAACTGAATTCCCTCCTTTTCCCCACTTACACTGCTTATTGGTTTGGTTCACGAGGTGTTTTCAGTGTGTACAAACAAGATGGCTTGAAGAAGGGCTGTACAGGAAACTTCTTTCCAAGTGTGGTTCAGCCTCTACTGGGAACAGGAGGTATTGGTGGTCCCTTTCAACAGCTTGGTACCACTTCTGCATTGGGAGTGCCTGTCTAGGGAACCAGGTAAAATGTCGTTTCAAGTAAAATACCCCAGCTACAGATAGACGTAGTGTCTTCAGTGCCAGTTGCTTTGATGTACTACTCTGTTTGGGTTGCACTAACTTCCTCGTTACTTTAAACAGAGTTAGTGAGCACTGCAGAGATTGCCAGGAGGCTTAGCTTTTGGGATGGTCTCCAAGCTGGGGCTTTTGTGTGAGGCCTGTGGAAGCAGTAGATAAGCCCTCAGAGCTGCAGTCAACTTTTTCCTGTGAAACACTCCAACCTGAGACCTGCAGAGAAGTGAAGGGGTGCTGCATTGACAATTTTTACCTGTTAATTTCTGTGTGCTTATAGTGTGCTCACTGCTGTGTGCCTTGGATGCTAATTGCATGAATGTTGGACCCACTTGAACTGATTAATCGCAATAAATCCAGGAGTAATGGTGATTATGCCATGGCTGGGACTGATACCTATTTACATACTGTTTTTTTCATGTAGTGAAGGTAAGTCGTGTTGAAATAGACCTACAGATTTGCTCTACCCAGTTCCTGAAGGCAGGAGGCCAGAGAGAAGAGAGGATGCGTAAGCAATGCAAGAAGGGTTTTACTGAGCATGAGACTGAAGGGAAGTGGTATGGCTCTGAAGGTCTCCTGACGTGACAGTAGTTAAAGCTAACCTCTTTGAAGGGCAAAAATATTTGTAAACTCGAGGGTTGGCTTGAGCATACAGGAGTTGTGTGTAGGGCAGCTCTGGCCTGCCAAGGCACACAGACCCTCTTATGGGGAAGGTGTTTACCTGGAGGAAAACCTACTAAACGTTCCTTTGTGTTAGTTTGAATGCAGGGATGAGGGGATGTTAAGAAAATGTAACTCTGTGTCGTGGTTTAACCCCAGCCAGCAACTCAGCACCGCGCAGCCGCTCACTCACTTTCCCCCCACCCAGTGGGATGGGGGAGAGAATCAGAAAATAAAGTAAAGCTCGTGGGTT